>VWZZ01007159.1:128032-206391 GCA_013399095.1 Psophia crepitans
ATGGAGTGCAGACCTTCAGGAGCAGACTGCTCCAGCGTGGGTCCCCCAGGGGGTCACAAGTCCTGCCAGCAAACTGGCTCCAGTGTGGGCTCCTCTCTTCATGGGTTCACAGGTCCTGCCAGGAGCCTGCTCCAGCCTGGGCTTCCTGTGGGCTGCATCTTTCTTCAGGCCGCATCCGTCTGCTTCAGCGTGGGGCCCTCCACGAGCTGCAGGCGGGTATTTGCTCTACTTTGGACTTTCGCGGGCTGCAGGGGGACAGCTTGCCTCACCATGGTCTTCTCCATGGGCTGCAGGGGAATCTCTTCCTGTCTGGAGCACCTCCTCCCCCTCCTTCTTCACAGACCTCAGTGGCTGTAGGGTTGTTTCTCTCACATCTCCTCATTCCTCTCTCGAGCTGCCGTTGTGCAGCAGTTTATAATCTTTCTTAACTACATTATCACAGAGGCTCTACCACTGTCATTGATTGACTCAGCTTTGGCCAGCAGTGGGTCCGCCTTGGAACAGAGTGACATTGTCTCTGTCCAACATGGGGGCAGCTTCTGACATCTCACAGAAGCCACCCCTGCACCCCATCCCACTACCAAAACCTTGCCACGTAAAAGCAATACACATGGTCAGCCCACCAAGTCACAGCTTGTATGGAAGCTATTCCCTGCCTTTGACTGCCCTCACTGCTCTCTCCTGAATCTTTTCCACTTCTGCAATATGTCCATTTTGAGAAGAGAGGATAAGAATGGTACAGTGTTCAAGATACGGGTTAACCACAGACTTACAAAAATTCTGCTTATTCTTTGTTTAGTTTTCTATTCTTTTCCTATAAATTCCTAATTCTTGACATTTTCTGATTTATTTCTGAGATGATAGTTCTATGAAAACAACTGTCATAATCAATATTGTCTCTATTAAACTATTGGTTCTACCAAAAAAAAAAAAAAGGTTTTTTCCAGGTTTCTTTGCCAAAATGTCCCATCCTCTCTCTTCATATATCTGTGGTTTTGTTTAAAAATACATTTGCTCAATGTGTGGGATGAAAATTAGTGATAGCATAAAGTTGAAAATAACAAGAATGTTAAAATCATTTCCAAGGTTCTCGCTTGGGTAAACAAGCCCTACAAGTAAAACACTACTTTTTCCTCATGTGTTAATTCAACTTCTAACTCATGGTAAATAAAGGAGCAAAGGGAAAAATTCTCAGAAAGAATGAGAAAACGTTGATTTGCTCATGATTGTACCGAATACTTGCCTAACGCTGCATTAGGATGCATTTACTGCTGTCCTGAATCGAAGAGGCTCTCGGCAAACCTGGTGACACTTGGTATGCCAAACAACTGGGCCCAGGGATGCTATAATGAGTCTGAAGTTTTACTTTCCCCTAGGGAAATATAAATCCTGCATGCATTCAACTGTTGTATTTCTGATACACATGTCTGCATAGAGAACATAATGAGATATTTAGAAGTGGCATGATACATTACCCTATAAAATTGATGAGCAATCCATGCATCATGCTCTAAGAGAATCAAGAAATTAATCAGTCACAAAGTATCCTTTCTTCCTCCTGAATTTTAATTTTTAGAGGAGCTGTGAAAACTGTAAACTATTAAGAAGCCAAAAGTTAACATTCTGCAATAACACGACTTCTGGATCTAATCTGAAAATTACCTAACAGAAAGATTTAAGTAGCTTAATCTTAAGCAGCAGCTGGGTTAAACATATTGTTTGTGACCAATCCTTACATGGATAGAGCTCATGAAAATCGCCTGTCTCCAGGCTTGACGTCACTAAATAACAGGTGAATAATGCAGTCAGTGGTGCTGTTGACCTATCAGGAAACAGGCAAAGGGAAAGAAAAAATCTACCAAGAGGACATATTCAGGAGGTTTTGGCAGGGAGAAGAACTATCCAAAAACATGAAGATATACAGCTTAGGGCAGAAAGCCTTTCATAGTGAATTATACAGGCTACAGGATTATCTTTCAGAAGTTACTTTCAATGCCTTATGAAGAACTGTTCAAGGGCTGGAATAGATGGATGACTGGAGAGAACACACCCCCACCATTACCATATAATAGCCAGAAACTTGGCACAAGTCTTTGGACCTGAAAGTTAATTTCACTTTCGGACTGCTCCAGAGGCCATATAAGTATTACCTGTTCCTTGCCTGGAGCTGACTATAATTCAGTCTTAGGCAAGATGTACTAGAAATATTTTCAGAACCTTGCAAAGTTCAGATATATTCATGTCAGAGAGTTACTCCACACTGATGTAATGCCTACTTTAAGCAAACCTGCCGTTTATCAGCTAAAAATACCTTTGGATATTTTAAGCAAGAGCCATGATGTTGAAGAGATTATTCTTCAATTCATTGATTCCTCTAGGTTTTGGGTTGCTCTGTAATCCTTAAACATTAAGAGTAATACCAGAGATGGAAGAATTAATTCTGTCAGGTAAGACAGAGAGTCACTTTGTTTTGAAGGAAAAGGAACAAAGTAAAAGCAAGCCAAACCACATTCAACTGAAATTGCTGAGTCAATCTCTTTTGTTCTTTTATACATCTTAGAAAGCCACTTGCTTCCTGTTAATTTAATATCAGCCTTCTATCACCTTTTCTTTCATTCTTTCTTTTGGACTTCAGCTAAAAAACAATTTTTTTCCAAAGGGGAATCATGACTTGACCAGTTTACTTCAGCATGAAAAATAACAATCCTCCAACCCTACCAAGGGAGGAAAAAAGTTAAAAAAATTACTTGGAGGTGAGCATCAGCTATATAAAAGAGAAACACATGACAAAAACTTGAGCAACTTACTGTCTTGACAAAAAGCTCATTGTTCATCTAGTCAATGATACACTTGAATCCCTTTGAAGACGTTTACCTTTCCCTCCTGACTCCTGAACTGAAGAAGAAAAAACCAGCAGAACACAAGTTCCTCCAAGTTGTAGAGATCCCCATAGAGGAAAAGAATGAATTTTAGGGTTAAAGTCATAGGCATCTAATCATATACTGAAAATGAAGTTCACACATACTGTATTCATTTAATTGTGAGATTGTGAGAATACATATATTCTCTGCAGCATGTACATTCTAACATCTAATGTAGAACATAACCTTTTAATAGCCCTAGAAGACTCAAATTGATATGATAATGACTTTTTAATAATGTTCCTTTTTCCGTCTTAAGACAGAGGATTGCTAATAAATTTGCTTCTTTATTTCTGGTTTTGTATTAGAATGGGATAAATTACACAAATAAGGCTAAATTTGAAGTAACCCTCAATCACAAATCAAGTGACTATAAAGCAAAGATCAAACTGTGGTTGAAATGAGAGAAAGAAAATTAAGCCTGTGCATATGTACTACAGGATAGAAAAAAATAAAACAAGCCAGCTGGCTTCCCCTCAGTCCCAACCTGTCCCTTCATCCATTTCTCATTTTAATTTTTCCTGGTAACCCCCATCTTCTCTCACTTGACTGTTGCGTTTTCCACATCACACTATCAAAAACATTTTCCAGGAAAATACTACAAAATACTTATTGAAGTGGCTCATCTTTCCATAATTAATAGTCCTGGGTTGCCTAAAGGATGATGTTCAAAGTTATCAGTATTGTTATTTTTTTCTTGAGAGGCTCAGAGTTTCTCAAACTTACCTTCTTCTCCAATTCTTCTTTGACAAAGGGTTATGATTCCCTCCCTCAACAAGGTCAAAAATTCACCCTCATTCTCAAAATTGTCTTTTGCTGGACCTCTCCACTGACGTTATTGACACATTTGAAGATAGTTGCTTTGCAGTGCTCTTTTCCAGAGGCAAAGAACTCCTGTGAAATTTGAGTGACATCACTACAGGCAACGCAGAAGAAACAAACAAAAAAATGTCAACAAAGAACTTCGCTTTCAAACAGCATCATTTTCTCTTCTTCCCCCTGACCTTTTCAAAAGCAAAATAAAGATTACTTTAAATGAGGTGTACAAAATGACAAACACCAGCTAGTTGCCCTAGTAGTTTCCTTTGGGGAAAGCCTCTGTTTGAAAGAAGTGACTCATTAGTTTCTGTGCTTTCCAGATGACAAAATGCTTTCACTGCACTTCCCTCCAGCACTGCACTCTACTTGCCTTCTGTAGCATTGAAGATGCTGGCAACAGTAGCTGGTTTTTGCTTAAGGTTCAATTGCCCTGTGACACCCCTACTATCTCCAGGGGCTTTGAGCAACCTGGTCTAGTGGAAGGTGTCCCTGCCCATTGTAGGAGGTTGGAACTAGATGATCTTTAAGGTCCCTTCCAACCCAAACCATTGTATGATTTTAGAAAACAGGAATCAGGCTCCATGGAGAAAAACCAAAAATGTGAGTAGACTTATTTCTATAAATCATAACAAAATTGCCTATTTCCAGGAAGTTCTGAAAGAAGCTATCAAAGCAGAGAAACTAAAAGCAGAACAAGTTGTGCTCTTTGTGAAACAACTGAGCTCATTTTTGAAGGTTGCACCCAGGCACGCTGTCAGATATTGGGTTTGCTAAGACACCCGTTCCAGATGGGAGCAAGCAACTGGTACATTTAGCCTCCCACAGTCAGGGGTAATACAGTGGAGCCCGAAGTGGACTGCAGGGACCAGGGAAGCTGAATTTGGATTCTGGCTCTGCGATTAGTACCAGCACTCACTGAAGCCCACGAAACAGAGTCCAGGTTTAGGAGACCTGTGTGAGAATCAATAAAATTTAGAAAAAGAATAGAGCGTATGGAAACAAGATACACCTTGTAGGAATGTAAAAAATAATCTTGAAAATTAATTGTAGAGGGGGAAAGGGAAGGAAGAGGCAAAATCCCTATGTTCCTCTTACACACACTGTTTTAAATGATCCATAGTTTTTATGTGGTTTTTTGGAGTCTACAACAAGAAGTTCTTATACCCATGCAGTGCTCAGGTACAAAACTCCCAACCACATCAATAGCTAAAACTTAGCTGGCAAAGGAGAAGTCAGTGGGAATGTAGATTCAGCTTTCCTGCAGACACTACTTTGTGTTCAGTTCTATACTGTGGCCCTTCATCTTGCCCTCTGCAGCTTGTGCGTATCTCGTCAGAAACACGCAGCACTGGACACTGCTGTGTAATTACTGTATCTGCATCGATGGTCGACTATGCCGGTGTTCAACCCAACCTACAGCTACTAACTCTCATGTGAAGACACCCAAGCCCTCATTGACACAGCAGGTCGGGGACTTACTGCGCACCAGGAATGATGGCTGCCCACAATCAGACTACCTGTCAAATCTCAGACTTCGACAGACTCCCACGGGGTCCTTCTCACATGAATTGTGTGCTTCCCAGGCTATTCCTAGGATAGCATGGTAACTCACTGCACCCTTGCCCAAAGCACTCAGGACTTTGCCATGACAATAGCCACCAAGCAGCCTTCATGCCAGGCTGCTCCTAACATTTTTTTCCCTTTGAACCTTTGTCACAGACTTAATTTCTCTTTGCTCTGAAGAAACTTCTTCCCAAAACTTTCATGACCTGAATAGAGAATACCCAATTCAACTCCCTAAGGTGTTTTTAGCTACGCTTGCACAGAGGCTCGACTTCGAGTGTGAGAACAGAATGCCTTGACAAAACAGCTCTGCATCCCAAGCCCAAGTGTGGAGTCTGCCACCATAACTGTTCTGATTAAAATAGAAAGCATTACTGAACACAGACAAAAAAGGCCAAGAAGTACAGATTGCTAAGCTCATAAGGATTTGGCAAATGGGTCATCAAGGTTTAAATTTACAGTACAGATGCTAAAACCAATGCCTAACGTCAATATCACTATGTTTCTCAACAATTTTTTTAAAAATTTTCTTGCAAAATGCTCACAGGAAGGTGAATTCTCAGCATGGACTAACATCTTCAGAAACCTCATTGAAAAGCTTTCTAAACATACAAAGTAATACTCAGCAGCCCAGACCCAGTGGAATTTGATGTTGTCCTTATAGTTACAGCTTAAATTTACTTTCAAATTAAAATTAAGCATTTTAATAGGAACTATTTCATGAACATAAGCCTTCATTTCATGAATACAATCCTTGGAATTTTTGGCTCAGGATTTTCTCAGTTTACTTAGAGCACCTATAAACTTTTGGCCCTGCCCACTCTATAAATGGCAGGCCTCCTTGGGACTGCTATGGTGCTTTGCATGAATTCTCCAAAGACACTTCTCAGTTAAGATTTAGTGTATAATATCAGTTTTATATTTATATTTCAAAAGCAGAAGTATACAAAAGTGGAAGAAACTTTTAAAGCAATTCACGAAAACAGTAGCTTCACTGATCAGTTGTGCTAGCTGAGAGCAACCTGTTGCCATAAATATGAGAGAGCAGATGAAGTCTTCCAAGTTCCCAGCACATTTGCACACCATATAACTTCACATACGAAAATACACCACCTGCATCATCTGCTTGCCTTTTATTAATAGGGTAATTTATTTACTTGTTGAAGTATATGTGGGAATTTTCTTCCTTAAGTTAACAGCTATATCTGTGAAAAGTGGGGTACTGCCTAAAAGGTAACATTTTAATGTTTCATCTGACCTCTAAATTTTCCTTCATGATGTGTACTTTCTAGCATTACTGCTTTCAGAGAGCTCAGAGGAAAGCTCAGGACACTTTTCTCTAGAACTGAGCAAATGAATAAATAATTTGTATGTATTTAGTTCTTTAAGAAATACCTACCAGATTTGTCGAAATCTAAAGCAATATTATGCATGAACATACTAACATTAATCTTGATTCCCACATATCAGTTCTATACAACTACCTCCTAAATTACTGTCCTAAAATATATTTGCCATCTTGAAATGAAAATCTGGTTAGCAACAAATGAATTCCCATTACTGAAACAGAATACATATAGTGCTATTAGTGCTATTAGGTGAGGGCTAAGAAACTCTTTCAGTGAAAATTCCAAGTATCTTTTGACCCACATGGTATTCCCAAGCCCAGGAAATGAAGTCCAGGCTCGACTCTTATCAGCACTCCTTGGACTCTGCCAGTGCCGCGAGGGTAATCACGCAGCGGTGCCGCAGTGTCACCGTGCTGTCAGCTGGGGCCTCGCCGCTGCAGAATAGAGCCCTTGTCTGTCCAAGGATAATATCTAGAATAGGCTTGGCAGAGCGCAAATGAAGGGCTAATAATCCCTGCCCTAGAGAGCACACCCTCTGACAGTTTGATGCTGCACTGAAATTCATACGCACGGCTCTTCAGTTCATGCCAAAACCCTGAAATAGCCATAAAACTCTGCATAGTCTGTCATCTCTGCTCTTGAAATTGAGAAAGACTCGGTGCTTTAAAAGAAAAGTGACAGATAAGAGGTAGCAGGGTGGGAGGAATGCAAGTAAACAAGTGCAAGTGTTTACATTTTTATTATTATTAGTGGAAAATCTCCTATTTCTTCTCAATCACTCTTTTTTTTTTTTTTTTAAGATGCTGAAAAGACCTTCAGTTCTGGGATTTTTTTCTCCACCTAATTCATTGCACCCAGGATCTATGAAGCTATATAATTCCTTTCTTTGCTCTTTCCTTCCCCTAGTCCTTCAGGCTTCCAAATGGTGAATTGACTGCACCAGAAAAAATATCATTAAGATCAAATTTTGAAAAATAGTTCAATATACTTTTTAATAATGTGATTTTTTCTTTAATTTACAAGTTTTCTCATGAAATTTGAATGAATCCATTATTTAGCAAATAAAGGGAATCGCAGGAAGAAATGTCTTAATGCACTAAGAAACACATTTTTACTACAACCGAATCACAGATTGGCAGGGATTGGAAGGGACCTCTAGAGATCATCGAGTCCAACCCCGTTCCAGCCGAGGGGACCTACACTAGGCTGCACAGGTNATCCCCTCTCAGCCTTCTCTTCTCCAGGCTGAAGAGACCAAAGTCTCTCAGCCTCTCCTCATAGGGAAGATGCTCCAGGCCTTTTATCACCTTTGTTGCCCTCTGCTGGACTCTCTCCAGGAGATCTCTGTCTTTCTTGAGCTGGGGAGCCCAGAACAGGACACAGTACTCCGCATAGGGTCTCACCATGGCATAGTAGAGCCGGAGGATCACCTCCTTCGACCTGCTGGCCACGCTTTTGGGTGTTTTGATATAAAAAACCATGACTGCCTCCAGAGAAGTTTTTCAAGTGGACACCTTGGTATAGCTTTTTAAATGACACACGCTAACTCATTCTCCAGCCTCCCTTGCTGGTTGCTCTCTTCCTGTCCTCTCCTTGTTCAGGGGGTTCACTGAATCACAGCTTTTCTGCCTGCCTGAGTTTCACCCACTCGTTATCAGGAATGAATCACATCTCCGTAGCATCTCCTCTCCTCCCAGCTAGAGTCTCCAAACAGAAGCAGCAGCCCACAGATCAGCTCCTCATTTCAGTCATGTGAGCAATTCTTCCACCCCAGTAGATGTGGGTGACCACACGTGGCATTTGCACAGCTCAGGTGCTAGCTGGGTACCATGGGGCAGCTGCATCAAGGGTGCTGGAGGAGTCCAGTCCCTGGCAGCAGGAATCCATAAATTGACAGAAGTTAGCTACCACAGTACCTGCTGCAAAGTCCCTTTCCCTCCCATGCAGCCTTCCCTCAACTCTGAAATGTCCCCACTACTCCCCTTTCCTCCAGGAATATGGCTCTATTTCATGGTTTCTAACCCAGACGGTATTAGCACCACCCAGAAGCAGATGCAATTTTTGCTATGTTCACCCATGCTGGGGTATGCCTTAATCCCATTCCTGCAAGTGACTTGGGTTACTGACTGATAAAGGTTCAGAATGTAGTTGGTCTATAATTTTGTGTTATTTCTTTTTACAAACTCTTGTGAAAGCAGCTGACAACCTGGGATTCAGATTGCACCAAATTTTAAAAGAGAAATGTATTACTGATTATTGTAGTCCTGAAGTCCTGGAACTGATTCAAGCTTTTCCACTGATGATAAAATAAATGTATTCACACTAACAGTTTCTTTTCACAGTTTTTGTTATTTTTACTTCACATATACGTGTTTTAAAGAGAAGCTTTATTGCCCAGAACTTTCTTTTCAGAACCCATTCTTTTTTATAATATCGTGCCAAACAAAGTAGCAGAAAGAACACAGTGAAACAGGGGAGCAAAAGAGGGAAGAGAGAAACTGAAAAAATACTGAGGCTTACAAATGCATTTAAAGATTCATGTTCAAATCATGGCAATACTGATGGAGAGAGGCAAGCATGAGAGCTGTTCACAGACCACAGCTTGAAAAGAGATGTTAGTACCTTTAGGGTTTTAAGTGTTTCTTTATGATAATGCCATTTTGGCAGATCATTTTCTTAGGCTTTTTATCGAATCAAAGATAATGCAAAATTCCTCCAGATTCATGGTGCATCTCTCTCGACCAGAATGTCAGCCTAGATTCCTATGCTACATGCCTATAACCAGGTGATATGGATTTCCCAGCTGAGATATTCACATCCTTCAAGGTAAAGACACGATTTCAGAGGACTGACCGCTAGAACTTTATGATACCCTAGACAATATAAGCATTACCACATTACTAGTTGTAACAGTATGTATTATTCAGATTGCACACTTGGAAACTGTGTGAAAATTCATAATGCATCCTAGCGTTACTGGATTAAGGCACAAAAGAGGAGCAGGAAGGCAGATCTAATCTGGAAAAATAATTAAAAAAAAAAGATTTCATGCCTTTGACAGAAGGAATAAAAATTGTGACAGGTGAACAAAGGAACAACAATAAAGGATCCAAAAGAATGAGAAATAAATTTATCATATTTTAGCTTTATTTATCTCTGTTTGGGGGGTAAGGGAAGGGGTTGGAGAAGACTTTGGGTGGGAAGCAAAACACTGGAAACAAGTGGACTCAGAGGATGAACAACTTTCGCTGCTACTCCTCTCATCATTTCCCAGAGTCACAGACCCATCAGGACATTGAGGAACCTCCTACTTTTTGAATATTATCCCAACAAGACCTGGCAGTGAGGCGGGTGCAGATTTTACTACCATGCCCATCACCTTTGGCTAAATCTTGAGGAAGGGCTGGGAGACATGTTTTCCACTGCTCCCTATTTCCCTCCTCCCTGACAATCTCGCTCTGACATGCAAGGCCATCTTTTTTCACAAGGCAACGTTTCTGTGAACTTGTGACAAATGAGGTAACTCAATAATATTCTCAACAGCCCAATCCTGCTACAGGTTTGCCACATCGCAGAGCAGCTGATGAGACCATGTGTTCTGCCTACGTCTTTCCAGCACCTGAGACAAGAATGGCTTTTTCTATTTTTGTTACTCTTTTCTAGTACATTTTGTCTTAAGAAAAAAACCTTTAAAGCAGCAGTCCGTCTCAACTAACTTTTTTTCTTCCATCCCTTCCCTGCGACCTAAGAGTATGGTCATTAGTTCTAAATATAGTAGAAGGCAGCCATGCAGGATTTTTCCCCATTAAAACACAGAACAAAACAATACAAATCCACACACCTTCTAGGAAAAAAAAAAAAAAAGAGGGGGAGAGGGGGAGTTTAAAAAGCAAACAAAAATTTAAATATACTGCAAAAATAGAAGTCTCAGTTTCTCTTTAATGTTTCCATTGCTTGTCTTCACTTGTTCCCCTCTCTCTGATCCATCCTGCCCAGCCTTTGATAAAGATTTGCTCAGATGAACAAAGCAGCCCGCAGTACCCAGTGGCGTCTACATTAGCATGTGGCCTGCTGCAGTAGGAACAGATCTGTAGAGCAAAGCAGCTGGTGCTAGGGACCTGGCATCCACTAAAACGCTGATATAGATGCACTCCTGGTTACTCAAAACTGCAAATGATCTCTGAATTCATCACCCACAGCGAGACAGACACATTAAGCATCTTCAATTCGTTAGGTTTATTTATAGAACCACAATGTAACTCTGCTTTTCCCTCTATGTAAAAAAAGTGTTACTCTAATATTAGTAACACCAAGCAAGCGTTATATGGATTTCAGAATTACTTGTTTTAGCAGGTGACAGTACCAGGGTAGCGAAGTAACATTTATGACACTGTATAAGCCTTCCCATCAATGCAGTAAAGTCAGAGAAGTCAGTCTTCTCTTCTAAAAATGTAGATCAGCTTAGCAAAAGCTCATACACCCACTATTTTGTCGGGGTGGGGGTTGGAATCTCAGTGCAGCTTCATCTTTGAGACATCTTTGATTATCACTTTGATTATTGTTCCTGGATCAGTATTTTACTTATAATTCTCTGGATAAATATCTTTTGTTCAGTTCTCCTGAGGTCCATTATAAAATATTATTTTTTAAAAATATAATAATCACATCCTTTAACATATGCAGCGAACAATGGAAGAAGAATTAAGGTGCCTGTGCTAACAGGCAGTTTGTAACCAGCAAAGCCAGCTACTGTAACCAACACGCCTTTCCAAACCTGCCATACCCTGCTTGCTTTGGAGCTCCATATTCAAGTGGTATTGAAAATTCAGGCTTCTAAATCGACTTTAACACTGAGCAGAAAAGGGCAAAATCTTCTTTCCTTTCCAAAAGATATGGAGGAGAAGGGCAAAAGCAGCAGCTGGGTAAAACATATTGTTTGTGACCAATCCTTACATGGATAGAGCTCATGAAAATCGCCTGTCTCCAGGCTTGACATCACCAGGTGTGGAACTGTTCATACAGAAGGAGGTTGGGTTTTCTCCAAGCTTTCATGTTGTTTTGCTTAAAGTTCGAGATGGAAGCAAAACAAAGCTGTCTCTAGAGGGAGATCTGGTTTTATGCACCCTCAGTCTGTGCTGTACATTTGTGACCAACCACAGGGATAAACAAATGATCAGACCAAACCGCTTACATAAAATTAACACTGCAAACCATTATATCAGGATGTGCTAAAATTGCAAATAACAAGTGTTTGAAATTCAGAGTATTCAAAAAGGAAACGTCTATAAAATCTTAATTCAGCCTCCTGTACAGGCAAAATATATCGATCATTAATTGCACTTTCATTTCCGTGTATGAGTGGCTGCTTACTATTAGCAAAATCATGAAAAAGAAAGAAAAAAACCAAACCAAACCAAAACAAAAACCAACCAAAAAAAACCCAACTGTGCTTGTCCATTTCAGATCTAAGATGAGTCACATTCAGCTATGGATCATCAAAGACCTGCCAGAGTACATATAAATCGAAATTCCTCAGAATTGCATGACTTCTGTTGCCCTTCAACATACTTCCTTTGAGGTTTAAAGAAAAAAAGACAAAAATCACTCAGCGAACCAAAGACATTTTGAGGCACTCAGCACCAAAAGTTTCACTCCTATGTTTAAATTTGGCAAAGTTGTAAACCACTCAAAACAGGATCTTCCAACGCAAAAACCAAAACAAACTACTTGGTTTCTTAATTAAAACAAGAAAAGTTATTATTTACGTGATAAAAGCCATCCTAAGTGCTTAAAGAAAAAATAAATTGAGAAGTGCTTTGCAATGCTCTGTTTTCATTTTAAAAATCTTTTGCAAGTGCTCGACCACCTCAAGCAGAAAGATTCCACCTGAAACAGTTTTGACACCAGTAGGTATTCTTCAAAACCTTAGCAGGTGTCTGTGGGGTTCTGGGTGGCCCTCTGTGGTCTCAGCTGAGGCCCCCTTTGAAAGACAGAAGCACCTTCTGTATGGAAGTACAGAAACCTCATCAGTCCCATCCAGCCCTGACTCCAGAAGGGACTTCCAGGGTTGTTTAAGCTTGTGCAGCCTAAAAGCCTCCGAAGGAAGAGCGATAGGCACGCATTTTGCTAGCTTTCTATTTCTTCTCTTGTAGAGGTGAGGCGTGCTGCATCATCGATCATAACAAATGCAGGGAAGAAAATAATGAAATAAACCCACTTTGCTGTGTATAATGAATGGTTTATTCATACGGTTATGGAAAACATTTTTAAACAGCTAAGATTAAACACCACAGGAAGCTGCTGAGGTACTTTATTTATCAATATGATCCTTACAAGTCTTTGGGCCCCTCATCCTGCAAATAATTTCCCCTATGCAGTGCTTTACCAGGCACTAACAGGTAGCACTGTAGGTAATCTTACAGTATATTTTCCCTTGCCTTCAAAAGTCAAGGAGTGAAGAATAATGTTCTTAGGCTGATATTTTTATCCTTTTTTTTTTTATTCCTTAAGGAAAGACTACAGGAATAACTGCTAAAATTTGAAACATGGCACACGTGGGCCTCACTGACTACTGATTTTGGATTTTACTTTATGTTTTAAAAAAAATGGGTTTTCACATGAACAAAGTTCATAGCTTTTGCAAGTATAGCAGAAAAATTGGTTTAGCATTTAAGTGAGTATGTTTTTAATTCAATTTTACAAACCCTTTAATATTGCAGTAACTTCAGGCACATTTTTCTGTAACTTAATGGCACTTGCCTGTCAAATTAGCAATGAATACTCACACATTTTAAGCACAATTCAGAACTGCCAAGTAAGAGTCCTTTATGGTATCTTCCAACAACATCCATTTCCCGATCCAAATGTGCTGCTGTCCAAAGGTGACGGACAACACTTGGTTCCTGTGAGTGGCTAAGCTAATCACTTTCATAGCATGAAAGAAGCAAATTTTGGACTTCTCAAGCACCTCATCCTTATGAACACCACGAGAGGAGATGCTCGATAGGTAATGAAGGTAAACTCCTCTGCGGTTTGCTGAGATTTCTTTTTCCAGCAAACCCATGATCTGTTGCCTACATAAAACCTGGGAAGCAGAGAAGCTATTTCATGATTAAGTGTTTTAGGAAGCAATCATGGGATGCTTTCCGGTAATGCAAGCATCCAAAGTTATTGCTTCGCTTTGATGTTTTACTTCATTTCCAACAGTTCAAGGTTAGTCAAACTATTCAGCTGTCCAAGCATTTGTATGACATTATATATAGTAGTTCTGTAGTTAAGACTTTAATTTTAAGTAGCTATGACAGAAGGCAGTTGGAAAGAAGAGGAAAAAAGGGCAAGCGAAGGTAGAAGTTTGCAAATTTGGGAGGGATGCCAACACCACCTCAGACCACAATGTTATACTACAGGCTGGGTAAGTTCCCTTCAAGAACCATAGACCCAGGTATTTGTAGGAATCCTTACAATCCCTCCACTTTCTCAAAATCCATGTTGAATGTGATGCTCAGTTTTGAAGATGTAAAGCATAGATGTACGCATCAGTCACATACACTTCTAGACTTGATGGATCATGTTCTGGAGTTGCAACTAAGGACTTGATACTTACGTTTTAAAATCAGGCTCATTTCTTCACAAATATCCAAAATCTAAGAGAACTGATAATATGGGATATAGAAAACTGATAATATATATGTACTATATATGTAAACTCATAATTTTCAGGTTTTTAATCCCAAAACATTATTTCTAAAGGAACAAATTACAAATACACAATACTGACCCGAATGTATTTTCTACTCATTCATCTGTATAGGAGAAGCTTTAAGTGCTTGTGCAAGCACAACTGTTTCATAGGATATCATACTCCTTACTGGAGGCAGCCTTGTTATTGCAAAAAAAAAGAGTTTATTTTGATGACACATCCACAACAACCAAGGTATCAAAGAGCATTTCTTCTACTCAAGAGCCTCTTACTTGGCTGAAGCAGCTGCTTTCCTGACTCTGATACCCTATGCTTACCAGCTGTAAGCAAGGACAGGGACGGGGACAGAGGAGATACAGCAGACTGCTTTCTCAACTGCCACCAGCTGGCATTTACTTTGAGCAAGCTCCTGTCCTCCCTCACGTGTGCCTGTAGCATAGTGTCAACTCAACACTGGCAGCTTTACCAGATTTTCTTCCTCCCTGTCCAGAGCCTCGTATATCTGTAATACCATGAGGCACCTGCGGAATGGAGGTACCTTAATTTCCTACAGTGGGCACCTACATAATTTTTGTTCACTATTTTATTCAGTTGAAGCTACAACTGCCAGCTGTGCCAAGGTTCTATAAAAAGCTGATTCATCACTCAGCCCCCGGTCCAGAAGATGAGATACCTGAGCAGGTACGTCCAAGTACTGTGCAGTGCTGTGCCTGCAGACCCTGCTACGCTTCAACACTTCTGTACTTCGCAATGTTTGTGGCAAAAGGTTCCCTACAAGCATTAGCCATCTGGCCAGGTTTCCTTATCAAATCTTTTCGCATGCCTCAAGGGAGAGCTGTGGGCAGATCTAAGGCAGTAACAAACACACCGGATTAGGCCCTTGGTCTATTTAGATTTTAAGTATTTTAATGAAGAGTAGGGAGAAGAGGAATATATAACATACCTTATATTCTCCATAAAATTGCCCTGTATTTTGGTAGCACATACCTTTCCTACACAAAAAATAATCTGTGCTTTCAAAGCACTTAAATGTAGATTTGAAACACTAACCAGAAAGGAACCACACAGCCAGGCTAGGTATAATTATCACTCTAATATTCAGATCAACTTGAAACATCTTAAATTGTTCATCACATTATAGCCAGTTACAAAACCTGAGAATAGGATGCTGGCTTACTTGAGGAATATTTGTATGACTAACCAAGCATGTGCTTGAATTCAGGTTTCAGAATCAAGCCAATAGTTGGCAATTTATTCTGTTTCACAGATTCTCATATTTGCAAAACACAGTTGCAATTTTTTTTCTTCACTCTTCAGAAGATACAAATTCTATCAGAAGAAAATAACGTCAGGCTTAAGGCAAGAAAAAGCAACCCAGTTGTGGATTTATGATTTTGTTGTTTGGAAAGCTGCTAATTCAAGCTCCCTCCCTTCTCTTTTATTTTTATATGACTACATAAGAAATTTCTGTCAGAACAATCAATCAAAGAAACATTAAACACTGTACTCGACAGAGTACATCCAGTAAGTAATCATACTGGAATCAGTTTATCTCAAAGAAATTGAAGAGTATGGGCTCTAGCTCTTATGTAAAATACATTCTTTTGACTGAAACCAAGTGAAGGCACCACCAATTCAGAAGATAAATCTCCCTCTCTCCATTTATTCTGCCTCTGCATACCCAGCACTTATTAATACTGATGCTCAAACTCTAGAAAGAACACACATTACAGATTAAGACAGCTCACTTCTTCACTTTCCAATTTAAACAATCTGGTCTGAACATACAAAAATCACTATATTACCTGACATTCTTTGAAAACTAAATATAGTTTTGTTTCTATTTAATCACAAAATCTGTTAGGTTGGAAGAGACCTCAGAAGGTATGTAGTCCAACCTCTTGCTCAAAGNACCAAGTGAAGGCACCACCAATTCAGAAGATAAATCTCCCTCTCTCCATTTATTCTGCCTCTGCATACCCAGCACTTATTAATACTGATGCTCAAACTCTAGAAAGAACACACATTACAGATTAAGACAGCTCACTTCTTCACTTTCCAATTTAAACAATCTGGTCTGAACATACAAAAATCACTATATTACCTGACATTCTTTGAAAACTAAATATAGTTTTGTTTCTATTTAATCACAAAATCTGTTAGGTTGGAAGGGACCTCAGAAGGTATATAGTCCAACCTCTTGCTCAAAGGAGGGTCAGCTCTGTGATAAAACCAGATTGCATCTTGAAACCCTCCAAGGATGAAGCCTGCCCAACCTTTGTGGACAACCTGTCCCACTGCCCAATCTTCTGAGGTGAGAAAGTTCTGCTTTGTAAAAGGTTGTAACCTCCCATTTTTTGGTCTGTGGCTACTGCCTCTTGTTCACTAGTACACCTCAGAGCCTGGCTCAGGCCTCTTGGTCCCCTCTCTGCAGGCACCATGGTCCTACTCTCAGGTCCTCTGAAGTCATCTCTGTCCCAGGCTGAACAAGCCCCTTTTCCTCAGCCTACTCCAGCACTGATCTATTTGGTGACCCTCTGCTAAGGTTGAATTCATTAACATCTTTTTTGTACTGCTGTGGCTAATAACCATAGGCAGGACTCCAGGTGCTGTGTGGAGCAGAGGGGGACAACCACTGTCCCAACCTCCTGGCTGTGATCCCAGTGATGCATCCATCGATACTGTTGGCCATCTCTGCTGCCATGGCTCACTGCTGGCTCTTTCCAGCTCTCTGTGTGCCAAGACCTCCAGCTTCTCTCTGCAGAGCTGGTCCCCAGCCTGCATAATTGCAGAGGGATGGTCCATCCCAGCTGCAGGACTTCAGATTTGCCTTTGTTGGATTTCATGACTGTTTTGTTGGCTCACTCCTATTGGTTGTCTAGGTCTCTCTGAATGGTAGCCCTACCCTCAAGAAGATTGAGGGCCTCAGTTTATTGATGGTGCCTTCCATCTCCTCCTCCAAGTCATTGATAAAGATATTAAACAGGATAGGACCCAGGACAGACCCCTGCAGTACTGCACTTGTAACTGACCTCTGGTTAGAGTACAATCACTGAACTTTAGCCTGACCATCCAACTGTTTTCTTCACCCATCTGGTAGTCCATTGATCTAGTCTGTAATGTCCTAACTTGGGCAGAAGAATACTGTGGCAGATGGTGTTGAAAGCTTTGCTAAAGTCGAGGTAAATGACATTCACTGCTCTCCCCTTGTCCACCAATCCAGTAAGCTTATCAAAAAAGGCAGTCAGGTTTGTCAGACGTGATCTACCCTTGGTAAATTAATGCTGGCTGCTCCCAATCACCTTCTTTACATGCCCAGAAAGACGCTCCAAGAGGACCTGTTCAGGGACCACAGTGAGGCCGACCCCCTATAGTTCCCTAGATCATCCTTTTTTCCTTTTATGAAATTAGGTGCAACGTTTGCCTTTCTCCACTCATTGGGGACCTGCCCTGACCTCAAAGATGATAGAGAGTGGCCTCGCAAGTATATCAGTTAGCTCTCTAGGCAGCTTTGAATGCAGCCAATCTGATCCCACGGACTTGTATGGGTTGTGCTGTCAAAACTAATCCCTGGCTCAGTCCTCATCCACTGCTGGCCATTCTCCTCCTCCTCCAAGTCTTTCACTAAGCACAGAGGTCTGAGAGACCTTTCTGGTGAAGACTGCAGCAAAGAAGACATTAAGGCTGTCAACCTTATGTGTTACTAAATCACCCAGTCTATTCACCATTTTCCTCGTTTAGCCTTTTATTACTGATGTAGCACTGGGAACTTTTCTTTCCCTGGTTATCCCTTACCACTTTCAACTCCAGTCAAGCCTTGGCTTTCTCAATACCATCCATACAAGGCTGGGCAGTGTTTCCATACTCTTCCTTTGTAACCTGTCCTTGCTTACATGTGCTGTGTACATCCTTTGAGGGCTAGAACTCATTCATGAGTTCCCTTTTTAGCCAAGCTGGCTTCCTGGTACAATCACTAGCTTTCCTGAATAACAGAATGGAGCTTTGGTGTTTTTTGGTGGGGTTTTTGTTGTTGTTGCTTGAGGGGTGCTGTCCTTAAGGACCTGACAGCTTTATTGAGTTCCTTTGCCCTTCAGAGCTGCCTTCCTTGAGGTCCCACCTACCAGTTTCCTGCAGAAGCCTAGGCTTCCTGAAGGTCAGGGTCTGTGCTCTGCCACCTGCCTTCCTCACTCCCCTCTGATTTTGAAACACAGTATTTCATGGTCCCTACAGTTAAGGCTGTCACAGATTAATTATCACAGCCATCTAAACAAAATGCTATCTTGTTTTGCATAGCAGATCCAGGAGACTATCACCCCTGGACGGCCAATCTAGCATCCATGTGATGGAATGATATCTGGCACTGGCTCCAAGCCTCCTGGATTGCTTGCAGCCCATCTTGTTGCCCTTCTAACAATGCATCTTAAAACAATAACGTTTTTTTCCCCAGGAGGATTTCTAAACAAATCAGGTAAATTATTTTACATTTCTCAGATTATTTTTTTAATTACAGCATCACAGTTCAGCATCTTTTGTGCATACCTCAGTCTTGCAATATTGCTCTCTGGTTTTCATCCTACATATACCTTCCTGGGTTCTTAGATCCTTTTCACGCTAAAAAGAAAATTTTACGCAGATCTGTACTTGAATCTATAGGAGCATCATTACTTCCTCAAAGTGAGCTCTCCTCCATTCTTTACGTAAAACTGTCCACATTATCCATATGAATAGTTTTCCTTTGGTATATACATTATTAAAGTTAAGCTTACTTTATTGCTTGTCCCAGAATGAAACAGCTCAACCTAACTGCCAGATCCTCTCTCTAAGTCCATAAGAGCACAGAAGATCAGGATGATATATCTATTTCAAGCCAGAAACATTTTGCAGAAATAAGGAAGAGTGGTTTTAGCTTCCAGTAGGCCAATTTGGTGACTAAAGTCCAAATGCCTTAAATAACGAGGGTTTTTTCCTGTTTGCAAATGACATAATACAATCCTTCACATACAACAAGGCTCAGTTTGCAAAAGGATTGGCAGCTGGGGAGTTTTGTTCAAAGCCTAAGGGCTTTGAGGTTTTATTTTAGGATTACTATTGGCTTGTGAGACTCAGTGTGTCAGCTTATTAATTAATTCTTTAATATCCTTATTTTTCTATATCTAGCCCTAAACACTAAGCAAAGGACTGGGGAACCGTATAACTTAAGTAATTATGTCTCAAATTAACCCTGTCTTTTTTTTTATACTCCTGTACTGTGTCTGAATACAAAGATCATATTGCTTTAACTAACAGAAGTTGAATTTGACTGCTCTGTTAGAAGAAATGTTGCTCGTTATTTTGCATATGCCAGTCTTCACTACAACCAATAAGCAACTATATGGCAAAAGGGGAGTGTGGGATGATTTGCTTCTCAGTTGTTGCTCAGGCAAAGGAAGCCCATCAAGAGGAACAGTGTAGGCAACGGCTGGGAAAAGGACCCAATGCAATCAACAGACTAACCCTTTACATGCATGTTTCAAAATGTCACTAAACAACAGTACACAGGCTGAAAAGAATAATATTAAGAAAGGAGAGATTCTTCAAGCAGGCAGGCTTCAGATGCAGAAATCAAAGACGACAGTAAAAGGGTAATCAGAATCTAATGCTGCAAAATACTCAGTATCGTGAACCTGCATGAACGTTAGAAGCACTTTCAAGATTTGAGGGTATCACAGGATCAGCACCTTGGAGAATAAATGTGGCAAATACTGATTTGAGAAAATTGGTTTGCTGGAGAGGGTGACCAGAGAAAATACTAATTCCAAAAAAACACAGGCATGACACACAACTCCAAAAATAAATCAATTTTTGGCTGGAAATTTACAAAGAAACGGGGCAAGTATGGAGTATATATGTATTTTTTCACAGCTGAGTAATACTCCTATCAACCATGTGCTTTGTAAACACCTGCCTGAATGTCAGGTCAGATGAATCAGTCACATCTGAGTTTCTTCTTCTTCAAATGCAATTAATTTATGCTTCTAGACAATGAGAGACCTTCTAAAAGGTGACTCATGTGTGTGTGTCCGTGACTGAGTTTCTGTAATGTCCAACTTACTCATTCCAGGACAACTTGTAGCTTGGTAAGAATTAGCCACAGTGCTCCTGCCTGCAAACACTGTCTACCCAGTCCATTGGAGTACCGTATTGACACAGCAGTCAGTATAAACCCACTTGGACAGTGTATAATCACATTAACGTCAGGGCAAGTCTTGAGTCAGCCCTGCTGAGGCATGCAGACCTTAAAAGAGCAGTGGGTAATGCACTCAGAGAGACTGTCCTTGAACAGAGTGGCCCTGATCCAGGCCCTAATACCAGGCAGTGCCTTGAAGAACTGCTTGCTTCTCTTATTCAGAACCAGAGAATCACAGAATATCCTGATTTGGAAGGGACCCATAAGGATCATCGAGTCCAACTCCTGGCTCCACACAGGACCAGCCCAATCAGAGCAGATGACTGAGAGCGCTGTCCAGGTACTTCCTGAACTCAGCCAAGCTCGGTGTGGTGACCACTTCCCTGGGGAGCCTGTTCCAGTGCCCCACCACCCTCTCACTGAAGAACCTTTTCCTGATCTCCAACCTAACCCTCCTCTGTCACAGCTTCATGCCGTTCCCTCGGTTCTACTGCTGGTCACCAGAGGGAGGAGATCAGCGCCTGCCCCTTTGCTCCTCCTCGTGAGGAAGCTGTAGGCTGCCAAGGGGTCTCCCCTCGGTCTCCTCTTCTCCAGACTGAACAAGCCAAGGGACTTCAGCCTCTCCTCATACATCTTCCCCTCCATACCCTTCACCATTTTTGTTGTCAGCCTCTGGACACTCTCCAATAGTTTTATGTCCTTTTTGTACTGTAGCGCCCAAAACTGCACACAGCACTCGAGGTGAGGCCACACCAGCGCAGTGTGGAGTGGGACAACCATGTCCCCAGACCTGCTGGCAATGCCGTGCTTGATGCACCCCAGGATACAGTTGACCTTCCTGGCAGTCTGGGCACACCGTTGGCTCATGTTCAATTCACTGTAGACCAAGACCCCCAAGTCCCTCTCGGTATGGCTGCTCTCCAGTGTCTCACTGCCCCGTCTGTATGTATTTAAATGGCTAGGAAAAGAAATCTAAGGGCTTCACACACACAATATAATATGAGACTAACTGCATTTGTGCTTTCCCAGACATAACTACATTAAGCAATTCTTGGCTGTTAGGTTGTTATAAGTAGTAGTACTTTGTGTTGTGAACTCAACCCATATATAAAGTGCTATAAGAATAACTGTAGGTTTAGAAAGGTTGAAATATTCAGCTAGTAAATTTAATGCTTTATTGACTAACAGCAAGAAGGAAACACCGAAACCAAAACCTAGTCAAAACATGCAAAACCCCCAAACAACCTGTGAAAAGAGATACAAAGCACACTTTTAAAATACATCACTCAGACTGAATTTTCAACAACCTCTTGGTTCGCACTTGGTAGGCACAGAAGAGTCACAGAGCAGGTGTGACCCCTGCTCCTGCTCCCCAGTGCTCTCCATATAATTATTTCAGGTACAGCTGTTTCACACAAAATGTAAGGCAGATGTTCCAGCACAGATTGCAAGCACGACAGCACTTTGGCCTGGGACATAAGGGAAGGTGGAGTTGTGCTGGTAGAAGAACATGCGGTCCCGCATCTCAGCAATTCTGCATCCTTGAGCACGGAGGCAAGGATGCAATATAGGTATGAGAAATGCCAGCACCCTAAGCAGCCTGCTTCATTGTCTGTCACAGGAGTTGATTGTGGTTTGGTTGCTCTGGGAATTTGGCAACACCTAAGGAAAAAAGCCCTTTCTGGGTATCAAAGTCCATATCAACACAGAATCCTAAAAGGTCTTTACCTTCCTCTCACTTGAGCACAGCTTTTCACAATGGTGCAAATCTGAGAGTCTTCTGCTCCTAGCTGTGCTTTACTTACTTTTAGTCTCACAGTGACCTCCCCATCACCCTTTTCTTAGGACCCTTTAACTACTTGTCCTTCAAGAATTCATCTCATTTTTATTTACACCTCACAAATTTCCATTCATGTATGTGATCTCCCTGTTACAAGTTTGCTCATCTTTTCCTGGCTGAAAACTCAAATAAAAGGACCCCAAGCATTGCAGCAGCACACCATGTATATCTGCACAAGATCTCAGCCTCCACCAGCCCTCGGTATGATACCCACAAGTGCAGTCCTCTCATCCTGCTTGAAAAAAATTGTGAATCCCCATGTGTTTAAAACAAAACAAACCATTTTCAAAATAAACCAACATCATATTTAACACAAAATTACTTTCAAACATAGGGTTTTCTTGTTTTGAGGTAGCTTGAACAGCCTACAAGTAACTGAATGCTTCTCAGAATCTGAAAACTTAAGGAGCAAAATTAGTCCAAACCTCAAAGTCAGAAATGCTAAAAATTTTGTAGTTGTGCACAGTATTAACTCAACAATAAAGCAGAAGCCAGTGTTCATCCTGGTTGATGATTTAATTTATACAGAAAAGTAAACCTATTCAAAATACACTTTTTTGCTTCACTGATTTATTCACATGTACAATTTCACTAATAGTAGCTAGAAGCAGAGAAGTTCGTTAATGAGAGATTAAGCCTCAAAATCCTCTTCCTGAAAAATTTGAAGACATCAATGAATTTAATTTCTCACAGACAGCTGAAAGTGACTGAAGCATGTCCTCTGACCACAGTTAAAAAAAAATAATTGTGTACAATTGTATTCAAGTGCCCAGTAATACAAAATAAAATCACTAAGCTGCCCTGCTTCAGAAGTTGTTAGCCACTGCAATAGTTTTTTTCTATCTGAAGCTAAGGCAATTATTCTTCCACTGAAATTAAAATTATGTAACTACTGTGAGGCTTTTTTCTCAAAAAATTATACCAAAAAGAAGTTTAAAAAAAAAAACAAAATAAAATGGTAAATGAAATTTTTATAAAAGTTTTGGTTCTTACACAAGAGAAATAACAGCTTTTCAATCATTCCAATTAGAATACTGTATTTAGTAAAATAAAAATAAGCTTGCTTTTTCCATTCCAGAACATTTAAAACAAATCTTCAGGATTGTGGAAATGTGGTAAATCATGAGAATTTTCTTATTCAAATTCTAGGTTATTGAATAATGGGTGAAAAAGGGAAAGCAAATCTCTTCATCCACTTCATGCTCATTGCAGAAATAATTAAAGCGATATGCATCTCATGAACCAATTTCTAGCAAAAGTAGTAAGTGCTTTTTTTTACAAGGCTATACCTTCTGAGGCAATTGGGGCAGATTTGGTAAGTATAGCACTGTCCTAAAACTCAAGTCACTGAAACATTTATATCCTCCCAGTCTGTAAAAAAGTCTATATCAGAATATAAATTCTGTCCTTTTTCCCTAGAGAATCTCTATTATAACAACGTTATTTCATGTTTCACTCAAAATAAGATTTTAAGCATGATTATTCTATAAATCAATACAAAACACAAAAACTTTCCTCAGTTTGGTCTAATATTAAAATATTACTTTGACAGTCAAAATTCACTCCTTCCTTATGGCATTCATTTTCCTGCTAAAGAAACTGAGGGTTGATATTGAGCACCATCAAATCTTCTTCACAACGGACCTTCCCTTGGAGATGTAATATCTGTACTATGCAAACCCCCATTAGTTACAGCTCAGAGATCCTCTCGTGGTGCATCGGTCACACCTCAGCAACTTACCAAACCTCATTCAATCTTTTTAGGGAAAAAGTGTCACCAGGCACAGGCAACCACTCACCAGTGACAGCCCAGTTATTTGACAAACGTGATAAAAACATGTTTGTCATGGCTTTATCACTGTTTCACAGACAGTCCACTCTCAGTCCCCTAAACCTTCATCCAACATCTTGGAGAGGGGCTGTTTACAAGGGCAGGGAGTGATAGGACAAGGGGGAATGAGTTTAAACTAAAAAAGCAGCAATTTATATTAGATATTAGGAAGAAATTCTTCACTGTGAGGGTGGTGAGGCACTGGCACAGGTTGCCCAGAGAAGCTGTGGAGGCCCCATCCCTGGAAGAGTTCAAGGCCAGGTTGGATGGCGCTTTGGGCAACCTGGTCTGATGGAGGGTGTCCCTGCCTGTGGCAGGGGGGGTGGAACTAGATGATCTTTGAGGTCGCTTCCAACCGAAACCATTCTATGATTCTATGAAACCTTTAAGGTTGATCCATATTGCCCCTTCATAATCACGACAGTCAGCCCTTTATCACTGCCTCTCCTAGATGTAGTCGCTGGCTGACCCTCCCCACAGAGGGACAGCTGTGGGCAATCACCTACCCACCAGTTACCTAAGGCTAGCAAGGTCGGAGCATTTGGGCTTTAGCTTTGGGTCTGTGCCTCACCAGTGTCCTCAACCCACCTGCCATGTGGCCAAGCTCGAGTTCAGCCCCGGCCATGCATTTCGCACACCCTTCCAACAGAGGCCTTTTCCTCTGGTCTTAAATATCTAGTTTGAGGTCACATGCCATAACAGCAAGCATTTATCTTCTTGTTTTGCCTTTGAAAATTTGTTGTGAAACCATCATGCAACACTATATCTAAAGCAACCAACCCTCCTTCTCAATTTTACCTATCCTGTCAAAAAAAAAAAAGAAAAAAGCAAAAAAGCTGACTTCAATTCTCATTCTTGAAATTTTTATCTACAGTGGAAATAAAGTAGAATTAAAAAAATAGTGGTGTTCTCTTTTTTAAAGAGTTTTTTTCTTCCTTGTCAAAAAGAGTTTGTTCAACAGTTTACTTCATATTAATTTCCTGTTCTGACAACCCCACACAATAATAAGTCCAGAAGTTTGTCCAGTTTGATACTATGAGAAACACTCAAAGGGGAAAAAAAAAAATCTTAGGAAATGGGTTTTCATTCAGGGTTTTGTCTTTTTTCATGTGATATTTTTCAAATTTATTCTGGTTCTAAATGGGTTCATCAGCATTGTACTTATTAATCAGGAAAAGTTACTTTTCAATTTTCATCTGGCAGAAAAAAAAAATGAATTACACCAAAAACTCACTCAGTTGCCCCCTTACCCATGTGAACAAAATTTAAGTATATAAAATACACCAGAATAAATTAATCAGCAGAAAACTATTACTTTGTATTGTGTTCATCTATGACCAAAAAACTGAGACTTGTGACGCAAATATAAAATTAGCAGGCAAAACCTTAAAAACGCAGGCTTGGGAAAGAAGAAAACAACAGTTAAAGTGGAAGAAAAAGAATACAACTGTGTTTAATGCAATTATTAGCTGCACAGTAGGTTAAAACATCAGCTTGCAGCAATCCTAAAGAAAAGAGATACTCCCAGGTGGTATTATTCCATACAAATTTATGCCTAACAAAGAGCCTTGAATTGTGCTTCTCCACACCCAGCAAACACCCATGGGCTCATAAAAAGAAAAGGACAGCATTTTCAGATTATTACTGTCAGCTCTCTTTACACACTGTTGCAACTGCCGCTTTTTAAATTATTAAACACCCTAGAAGAAACATTGACAAAGCCTGAGATTTGAAAGAAAGAGCACTAAGGTGAGCCCCCCAAGCAAGCAATTCATCTCTACAGCTTGCCTTCACCTCACATGCTTGGCAATTTCAAGATCATGTATACTTCATGAAGTCAGCTATCCAGGGAAAGATGGCATTACCCTTTACAAATAACATACATATTCACAAGGATTTTACTTCCTACCCATTAGAAAACTGTGGGTTATAACAAGTCCAATTAGAATAAGTCCATTCTCACATTAATTCCCACCTTCCCTGAATTCTCCATTTTATAAACAACAAGTTTTTTGTGGATTTGAAATTTACTTTTCATCCAAGATTCTGAAGTCTTTTCTGATGTAAACTTCGAACACACCACTGAAGCACACATTGTTCTGTCTGATCTCGAAAAAGATGCTGTGATAAGCTTGAAGGCTTGTCTGCTAAAAGGAACTGATGAGCCTGATGTGAGTTTATAGCTTCCCGGCTTCTTCAAGGCAATTCGTATGCCCACTGTGTGAGAACGCGGTTAAACACGGCTACCTCACGGCATGTCTAACCAGGACTGGCTGCCAACAGCCCCGGTGCAGGTGTATCCACGGGGCAAGACAGCCACCGGCAACCGATGTCCATCCCCACTCTGCTCAGCATTTTCAGCTGGATCAGTGAGGTAGCCTCACTGGGCCACACTGGTTGTTGTTTAAAGTGGCACAGGTTGCGTGCCTGGGTGGGGGGGACGCCAGCGGGCTGGGCAGCCATGTCAGCCACCTCCTTTAGCAGCAGTGTCATCTTAGATCCATTTAAGCTACACATGAAATTATACCTCACTCCATTTTAACATCCATCGTGTTAATGCCTCTGTGTTACAGGCGCTGTGCAGCTTCCCAAACATGAGTATGTGTATCTGTACAGGTACAATTACAGGACAAGCAGAAAGGTAGCAAAGCCAAGTCCAGACAGAAAGAGAGGGACTTCCCTGGGAGAGTAACCGAACTAACTCAAGGTGTGATTTGATAACAAGTCAAGCTAATCTATGGTGGAGCTGCTCCAGCTCCTCCCTCCCTTCAGTCCCCACCTAACCTCACCAGAACAAGGGAATGCCTGCAGAAAGCAGGACCCCCTACAACTCCAGCTCACAACACTATATTCCACCACAGATACTGCAGCTGCAGGTTATTTGCAATACGCAGCCAAACAGGCCTCAGCACAAATGCAAACGACTCGTTTCTCCCCCCACCGCAATTTATAACTCAGATAATCCCAACATAACACGTGGCCAGTACAAGACATGCTGCTTGTGCTGGGCTCTAGAGTTCTGGGCATATAAATGTGGATTAAAATCCAGGAAGCTTTCCAAGGAGTATGAGGAACCCAAAATCTGTATTCACGTGTGCTGCCGTACAGTTTACTGCTTTGAAGGGTGCGGCAGGTGAGAGAAAGGCTTTATTAAGATGGTAAGGATCTGCACTTAATCCTGGTTCTTCTTCACGGACTCTATATTCCCTGACTGCGTATGACCACCCCTGCAATCGTGTCACTCACGTGCCAAAAGAAACTGCCCTATTAGGAGATAAGAGAGCAACTTACGGCATAATTCAGCTCAGAAGGGAGAATTTTCATTAATTTGAAAATTAATGACTACCTAGAAACGTAATGGCTTTGAACTCTCCAAAATCTCTTGCACTCAGGTGTGCAGTTATGCGCATATATTGCATTTTGTGAACACAATGGTAGGTGTCCAGGAACTACTTCAATATGTAACTCCTTGTAGGAAAATGAATTTACTGATTTGGGGTTAGGTCTCCTTTTTTTTCCTGTCTACAGTGCAGCACATTTCCAAACACGACAGCAGACAGCCGTTCCATCTGGGTTCACATTAGCTGGTGAAATGCCAGCTGATCCTGTCATTTCCCACCAAACTTTCCCTCCAACTGAAAAACTAAAAGACTGACAGTCACCCTCTAATTTTACTTCTAGTAGGGTCCACTCAATTTAAAATTCATTCCATCATTCTCATTACCCTTCTGTCTACTCCAATACATTAAAAATTATTAAATTTGTGATTAGATTACAAAAATGGTACACGTCTAACAAGAAAGAGATGTTATTTTTCCTGTACTTCCACTTTTATTACAGCAGTATGGAACAAGCACAGTCTTGTGCTATACTGCTTTTAGCATTCCAATAAATTAAAATAAATTGTAGTCAGACAGCGTACATCTGTATGAAAACTATATACCAGCTTTCATGCCAATTATTCTCGAAGTATTTACAGGAGAAGATTCAGGTAGGCATGACATTTGAAGAAGACAATCTGCCAAATACTCATTTCACAGAAATCTTTTTCTTCTAATTTTGTATATGGTAACTCCATTTTTTTCCATCTTATGTTATGCAAATTTACTTGTCAGCCTCTACACAATGTTTTTTACTACACTTCTCTCTTCAACTTTCTACAGTGGCTCTGACTATGTCTGATATTCAGAAACTAAAAGGCATTTTTAACTTATGTTTAGAAAGGATATGATTTATGTTATCAATTAGGATCTATATTTTTATTTATCATATACAGGCCTTGAAATTACTCATATACAACATCATATGCACATGGACCAAAAATCTTAAACTTCAGCTTAGACTCTTCACACTTCTCTACACAATAAATTTGAGGGAGAGAAGTGATCTCCACGTAAAGGTATAAGCCTGCACTTGAACCACCTTGTCAGGGTGAAAAAGTTTGCAATTTTCTTGTGTTTTGTAACCCCATTAGCAAAATAACAACTTTATGACTATGCAGGTCAGTGGTGCATAATAAAACTACAAATAAAGACAATAGAGACAACCGTGAGTTAGCTTTGAACTAGTTAGTGGAGTTTCTGCAGGACATACAGCCCTGACCACAGCAGATCAGATACAATCTGTTTTGCGGGAACCCAGCAGCAGGAGCCTCAGTCATCCCCACCACTTGCTCAGCCTCTCCCTCCTGGCACTGAAGAGAAGATGCCCTGAGAGCCACCACTGCTGACTGTTCCCAGCACAGGGAACAGGCCTGATGAGGTTTTGGGATGGCTACCCAAATGTGAGGACAGGGGTTACCAGTTTTAAACTGCTGCCAGTGCCTCTACATGTGATCCCTTTTGATGTGGGTTTGCGTGGCAAGGTTTGGTGGGGGGGCAGGGACGCGGGTCACAGGGGTGGTGGCTTCAGAAAAAAAGCTGCTGGAAGCTTCCCCATGTCTGACAGAGCCAATGCCAGCCGGCTCCAAGATGGACCTGCTGCTGGCCAAGGCCGAGCCCATCAGCCACAGTGGTAGCACCTCTGGAGTAACAGAGTTAAGAAGGGAAAAACACAAGCATGGAAGCTTTTGTAGCCCGAGGAAGGAGTGAAAAGACATAAGAAACTCCACAGGCACGAAAGTCAGTGAAGAAGGAGGGGGAGGAGGAGATGCTGCAGGTGCCGGAGCGCCCTGCAGCCCATGGTGAAGACCATGGTGAGGCAGGCTGTACCCCTACAGCCCATGGAGGAGGGGTGATGGGGTGTAGAGAGCAGTTTGTGAAGGACTGTAGCCTGGGAGAGAGACCCCATGTTGGAGCAGGGGAAAAGTCCTCCCCCAAGGAAGAAGAAGCAGCTGAAACAATGTATGATCAACTGACCATAACCCCCATCCCCCTGTGCCGCTGGGGGGGAGCAGGGAGAGATCGGGAGTGAAGTTAAGAAGGGCAGGATGGGGGGAGGTGTTTTAAGATTGGTTTTATTTCTCACTGCTCTGCTCTGTGTTTGCTTGGTAATAAATTAGATTAATTCCTCTCTAAGTCTGGTCTGTTTTGCCCAGGACGGTAATTAGTGAACAGCCTTCCCCTGTCCTTATCTCGACCCACAAGCCGTTCGTTACACCTCTTCTCCCCTCTCTAGCTAAGGGGGGCAGTGATAGAGCGGCTCTGGTGGGCACCTGGGCTCCAGCCAGGGATAAAGCACCACACCTTTCCACATGGACAACTTCTGCTTCTTGTGGAGATGCTTCCATCAAATATTTGCAGATCAATGTTTGTGCTGTGGTTGATGAATACTTAGAAATGTGTAATCATAAGTAATCCCACAGGACGGATATACTACCTAACAATTCTCACCTACTCAGAACAAAAATTACTTGCTTGTATGTAACCTTTTATTTTGATATTTCGGTATAGATTTAGGAAACCTTGGCTTTGGATGCCCTATTGCAAACAGTGTTTCACTTCTGTAGAGAACAATATAATCTATTACCCCCACAAAAATAATAGTCTCAGATGAATACAAGTGAACATTACCTCAGAAAATATATGTTTATGCTTTACATAAGACAATTACCAAATCATTATATATTACTAATACATGTAAAAGCCTGAGGTAGAAGACTTTTACATGAAAAGGAAAATACGGCAAAGCATTTACAACTAAAATTTCTATATATGTTCCATGTGAGGCATTGTAACAGACTTTGAAGTACATCATGGTTGTTGACTCTCTGGTAATACATATTTCCATCTTTCCACTCTGAATATCAAATCTGCTTTACGCTGATCACTGCAATGAAAAATTGAACATTTCAAAACTGTTGCAATTATATTGAATTAGTATTATGTAACCTATGTCCCTCCATAACTGACTTTTTTTCTGCATGTATAGGTCTGCTGATGACACAAACATAGAATGATAGAACCTTTAAGGTTGGAAAAGACCTCTAAGATCATCAAATCCAACTGTCAACTCAACACCACCATGTCTACTAAACCATGTCCCGAAGTGCCATGTCTACACGCTTTTTGAACACCTCCAGGGACGGTGACTCCACCACATCCCTGGGGAGCCAAACTAGAGGAAAGCCAGATGCAAAAACAGAGAAACACCTCTCAACTTGTACAATTATTACATTCCAATGCTTATCAACAATCTCTTGTCTGGAGATTATGAAGTTGATATAATCCTGGGTTATGAAATGTTGTGTAGTTTCAGCCATGTGAGCTCTATCCTTACTGGGCTCATATCTGAATATGTTCCCAAAAATAAGTTAGGAATAGGAACAGTGTGACTGCAAAAACTGGTTCAAGGGACAGGGATAAATTAGGACAGTTGTCCCTCCCTAGCACCCAGAGGCCAGGCTGTACAGACGACAAGCAGAAGTGAATAGCCACTTAGCCTTCATTTCAAATCCACCTGAAATGTTTGTCTCCTTCTTACTCTTCTGACAGCACTGTCGAAGAAAGGTGAAATAGCTCCATGAAATGCAGTTTTTTCAAGAGTACTAATCTGCTGTCTAGTAAAAACCTGTTCTGAAAGCAAGCTGGAAGCCCTCTTGATGCCTTTATACAAAAACACTGCCTTTCAAAATAGAAAAAATTACCTTTGTGTACTACTAATAACTACCTGTTGACCTCCGTGGCTGCCTTGGGCTTTATGGTCCACATATAACACTAGCTGGGAATTCAAGAAAAAGAAAGGAAAAGACCACTGCCATTACAGAATCATAGAATCATAGAATCATTATGGTTGGAAGAGACCTCAAGGATCATCCAGTCCAACCGTCCCCCCCTACCTATTAACTACTAAACCATGTCCTTCAGTACCGTGTCTAACCTTTCCTTAAACACCAGCAGGGACAGTGACTCCACCACCTCCCTGGGCAACCCGTTCCAATGCCCGACCACTCTTTTCGAGAAGAATTTTCTCCTCATCTCCAACCTGAACCTCCCCTGGCACAACTTGCAGCCGTTCCCCCTTGTCTTGTCACTAGTTATCTGTGAGAAGAGGCCGACCCCCAGCTCACAACTCCCTTTCAGGTAGTTGTAGAGGGCAATAGGGTCTGCCCTGAGCCTCCTCTTCTCCAGACTAAACAAGCCCAGTTCCTTCAGCTGCTCCTCATAAGACCCGTGCTCCAGACCCTTCACCAGCTTCATTGCCCTTCTCTGGACACGCTTCAGGGCTTCGATGTCTTTCTTGTGGTGAGGGGCCCAAAACTGGACACAGGACTCAAGGTGCGGCCTCACCAGGGCTGAGTACAGGGGGACGATCACCTCCCTGCTCCTGCTGGCCACACTATTCCTGATACAAGCCAGGATGCCATTGGCCTTCTTGGCCACCTGGGCACACTGCCGGCTCATGTCCAAGCGAGCATCAACCAACATCCCCAGGTCCTTTTCCTCCACACAGCTTTCCAGCCACCCCGCTCCCAGTCTGTAGCGCTGCCTGGGGTTGTTGTGGCCAAAGTGCAGGACCCGGCACTTTGCCACATTGAACCTCATCCCGTTGGCCTCTGCCCAGCGATCCAACCTCTCCAGGTCCCTCTGCAGAGCCATCCTACCCTCCGGCAGATCGACACTTCCCCCCAGCTTGGTGTCGTCTGCAAACTTACTGAGGGTGCACTCAATTCCCTCACCCAAATCATCAACAAAGATGTTGTTGATTAACTTCCTAGTTTATGCATGTTTGCTGCACCAGATTTTTGGAAATACCTGAAAATTTTACATTTGTGTGAAATAAATTCATTACATATAGGGGAAAAAAGTCACCACGTGTCATATGTAGGTGTTTACATAACAAGGCAGAGGAAACATAATTTATCAGAAGAAAATAGCATATCCAAACTTATAGCCTTGAGAATATAGCAGTGAAATTCAGTATAATATCTCATCCTAATTTTTACTAGACATAAGAAAAATTGCCTATTTGTCATTGTAGGAAAATAATTAGAGAAACAATAAGCTACTTTTTCGAAGGCATTAGATATTGTAACAACACATTAAGGTTAGTCTAATACTAGTATCTGGGATTGTTTTATTCCCAGATGTTGAAAAATTAGGAATGTTAAGAAATAGCTGATGTTGCCTAGGAGAAAACCTATTTCAATCCAAGTTTTTGGTATGTAGTCCCTCCTGACCCTTAGCAAGTGTTTCATCAGCTTGGAAGCATGAAAAGAAAGCCTCCAAAATTTTGACTACTGAAATTCAGGATAATTAGTGAAAAGAAGGTGCACAGTATGCTTGTTCTTTGTCCAGCAACTGCTGCAGGTGACTATTAGAGACATCATACATGACATGTTGTATGGATTTCTCATGTTACCAGACTGAGCTTTCTCCAAGAATGCCTTCCTCTCCTAAATATAAAAATATGAAAACTTGGATTTTAACTTTATTCAATAAATTCTGCAAGCCACAGGTATGATACATCATCAAAGAGCAGAAATCACTTTTGTTAAAACAGAAAAAACACTCCAAAGTGTAATTTAGAAAAAAAAAAAGAGTAAATTGTCAAAACAAACTGAAATTAAAAAATAAAACCATGACCACCAAGTTTAAAAATAATGTTGTGGGATCAGCTATATAACTTAATCTGTATACACAGAAAAGAAATTTCTACTGGCTAGCAACTAAATCTCCTCTGGAATTTATGGCTCAATCCTACTCTCACAGTAATGAATGTTTATAAATCTTTTACTGAAATAAATGCTTATGAGTCTTTTAATTTTATTGTAAGACATGTATCTTCCACTTACATAAAGTTATTGCTGAGTCTTAATGATATGGGTTTTTTTCAACAGTACAATATTATTACTTTCTAAGCATTCAAGATATTTATTTTGGCACTGATTTCCAGTACCTGTTAATAATAGCACTGCTTCTGTTTCCTCGAACTGGTATAGTCATTCAGGGGCGACCTGCACTGCCCAAGGTACTTCTGCAATGATGCTGCACATGCACATTTGAATTATGCATCTCCAGCAGTTAGTCTCTCCTATGGCTTGTCCTGTTTGGACCAATGTAAAGCCTCATCTGGTTCACACGGGAGCATTTTCAGATTTATCACAGATAGGTAATACCAGTTTCCCCTTAGTCTTAATTTATAGGTGGTTGCAGTTTGCTGATTATAGAAAACTATGAAAACGCTGTCCTACAGGTACAGGTTAGCGACATAGTCATGCACACCATTCTTTGAAAAAATAATGAAGGTTGGTCAATTTTAAAATATATGAACTAGTTTCTGTATGCGGGATTCATCTCCACAGACGTTATCAAGATAAGGTTTAGGCCTCCAGTTATTAAAGTTGGAAATACTTCTATTTCTCTCTGTTCCTTAATAAAAGCAAGACCTCTTTATGATGTCATTAATTAAAAGTTTTGACAGCACAGTTAAGAAGTACTATCCCAGCTAGTAGCATATTTAAATCTGTATATTTGAAAGAAAAAAAACTATTAAAATGAGATTTATATTTTATAAAGTAAGTACAAACTGGAGAAATCCCCCCATTAAAGAACACTTTGACAATGAGGGGAAGAGCAGTATCCATTTTTTGCAATACTATTGTCACACAAGTTTGTGATCCAAGATGCAGAACTAAAATCTGCCTTTCCAGTTTTTGACTTCTGAAACCTCAGAGTGGGGTTTCTAATTCACATTTGGGTCATTTGTACCCTTCTTACCTGTCTCTGTGTTGCTCCTATTGATTTTAACCGAAAATGACCCTTTTAGAAAGTGTTTATTTAGTTCCATGTTGAAATGGAAAAGCACAGTCTCAAATCTTTCTCTTTGAAAGGCGCAAAACCTAAACCCCAGCTATAGCTGCCAGTGACCTGTTCTCCGTAGCCCCACATGTTGTTTCCATGCAATGAAGGCAACATGAGATGTAGTCTAGAAAATGATTCAGCGACCCATCCAGAGCAACACCACTAGAGCAAACAGAAGATCGTGAATCTGGTTGCTGCTTGTATGACACAAGGAATGGGTGGCAAGGCAAAGGCTGGCACAGTGATTACAGAAAAACCACCCAAAACCAGTTGGATGTTCAGGTGAATGACGTGCAGGTGAGGAACGCTGGACAGGCTCATGCATGAAGTGGCAATTCAAACTGCTCCCTTCGTGTCTTCTCTCTTCTGGTACAGAGTACCAGAAGCAACAGTACGAGAAGTTCAATTTGGGATGAGACTAAAGAGCAGGAAAAAGAGGCTGCGAGACATATTGTCAATCAAAAGGGAGGTTATTCCGGCATTTTTGGTTCAGACCCAATTCAGGGTGTTGTATTGATCTGGGTAGCTCTGCCATGCTACCACAGCAAGACTTGAATACCGACGTGGAGAATCCCAAGACAGGTCTGGCATGGGCCTTTGAGGAAAAAAATATCTCAGTGCTATGGAATTTTCTCATTACAACTGTAGAGATGTTTGTTGTGGGTATGGGATAGAGGGATGGAGGAGGGTCTGTTCCACAACAGCTATCACAGTATAAAACACCTCTCACAGGAACATCTAAAGATATTTTATAAATACTGATGAAGTCTCCTGAGACCCTGACAATTTTCGAAAATAATATGCTTGTATTGTGGAAAGTTACTCTGTTGTCTGGAGGAGTTATCAAATTGCAAAAGACCATAAATGCGTAACAAAGCTCTCAGTAAATGTAGGTTATTGCAGAAGAACTGTAAGAAAATATTGTGGCATAAAGACAGGGTGGAAGAGGGGGAAGCTGATTTCTCCTGGGAGAGATGCTCCGCGTTTCCACCTCCAGATGTTTACAGCTACCGCCTGTTACCAGCCTGCCACCGAGGCCACGCAGCCCCTCCTGCGGGACAGCACTGGTCAGCGGGGCTCAGACCTCCCTTCTTCCCACTTACACTTCTTATTTCAGTGCCTGGAGCAGGCACCCGTCTGACTCCCCCCTTGCTACAGCTCAATGCCTTGGAAGACTGCAAGAACGATGGCAGAAGAGGTGCTCACCTTGCTTATCTCTCTGTGAGATAAGTTTATGGCTCAAAAGACATGCAGCCGAAAGTGGCTTTATTTTTTAAGCACACAATTTCCCCACACACATACACTCACAGTAATACGCCTTTAATCTTGTTAGTAGGCAAGTACTTGGAAGCAAACTGCAAAAAGTCCATTAAGTGTCATGAACACTCTCAGACTAGGTGCAATTTTAATTTAACTAATGTTCTTTAATAACATGACAACTGACAGACAAAACTATTTCCATTCAAAAAAGAAAATGCATGGGAAATTTCAACAACCGCTAATTTTGTGAACACGTAACATTAAGCAAATTATATTATTAAAAATTAGGTTGTTCCACACAAGAACCAGTTGCCAAAACAACATTTCCCAACACTAATAGCATTTTGACATTTATACCTATGAAGCTATTACGCACCATTGCAATACAGTGATCATAGTGATTGCTCTCATAACCAAACAGGGAAACAATTCTGGCCAACTGGAAACTAAGGAAAAAACCCAAAAAGCATGGAGCTGTCCCAACACACTGCAAAAAGGCAATTAAAACTTAGGCTTCCTTTTGTTGAAGTTATTGATATTTTTTTAAATGAGCTCTCACTTTGACCATTTACATCAAAATGGAAAAAGAGGACTGGCCACCCATCAGTGCCAAGAAAGAGCAGTGACTGAAATCTGCATTATTGCTAGTGTTTATTTTCACAGATTTTTCTCTTGTGCTTCTGGGTCACAAGGACAAGTGAAGGACAGGGCCGCTGGCTTCCAGAGAGAGTTAAGCCTTGAATTGCCTTCCCACTCACTAAACTCACCACAAAGAATTTGTAAGCATGGTTGTTCTTGAGCACCTCTAAGTACCCCTTCAGTACCAAAAAAGTACACATTTCTCTGGCTGGATTGTGGTTTTTACCACATAGAGATTTTTATCATATAGAGATACAAAAATGCCCTCATATCATATATTTAATTGACAATGAAACCACTCGAAAATCAGTTGTGATCGGATGTCTTCAGATGAACACCCAGGTGGACAGTGATGGATTTAACCTGTTTTGCTTGTCCTTAGTGATAATAACTGCCGCTCTAAAGGAGTGCCACAGGAGAGTTTATACAAGGTTTTGGCAGACAGGCCGTGTGCTTCCCAGAATACAAATTATTAGGACTTAGCTCAAAATCTTCAGAAGTTGTAGGTGTTATTCTTTTTTTCCCCTTTCTTTGGAGCTTTTCTATTCCCTCAGATTGGTGAACCTTATCCTGCTTCCCTTTTTCTTACTGAAAAATGCACAGAATATATTTCTTGAATGAGTTTTTAGAGTGTCAGAATTGTTTATCAAGTACAGGGCAGACTTATGCCACTGCTTCATTCTGAAAAAAAGTTCATCAGCAATTGCAAAAAATCAATCTGTGTGGACTAAGCACACCAGATACCAAAAATTAAGACCCTTTTTAGATACAATACTGAAAAATCCCAGCAAAGGGAAATATAAATTTGATATTGAAAATTAAAGAAGTCTTAACAGTGACCAAAAGTTCCATGTGAAAAAATAATATATGTGTGTAAATATGAACAAACATGTAAGATTCCAAATATGAAGTTTACCCAGCATCCACATGTTTCATAACTTAATGCAGGACTAGTTCACAGAAATGACGTTGATACTGAATTACAACTTTTTGTTCAAACAAAAGCATGGGTAATAGGCATTTTACACATTTATTTCACATATTCCAATCGCATTCTAATGTGATGAAAGTAATAAGTTAGTCTGCCTCAGGAATTTCCTTAATTTAGTCAGAGTTCAGAAATGATATTATGTGTCTTATTGTTGAATTGCATTCAATAAGAGTAAAAATGGAGAAATACAATATGCACAGCCACAATGAATCAGAAACATCTATTAACAAAGAGTAAGTTGACAGACTTTGCTTTACAGAGGCTTACCCCACATATCTCTGCTTTTAAACATCTGTCTCAAATAATGCATTTTTAACCAAAGTGTTGAATGTGATTAGCAACTGAAACCAGACAAAGAAGTAGACGCCTTAAAAAGGCAGCGTTAGCTTTATTAGCAGCACTCCTTGCTTTTGCCTTATAGTCATACAAAAGGAAAAGAAAGTGAACCAATCTAAGACAGTTTCAACTGGAGCTCCAGGCAGCCTTGTTAAACTGCTTGGTTTGGGCTGGATGGGAGAGTCCTCCTTTTCACTAACTCTTTCATCGAATAACCTCATCTGTTTTACCTGGCTTCTGTAGTGACACATGACTTGTAATTTGGGAGATTCCATATTTTATCTCTAATAATTAGATAGTATCAGTTAAACATTGCTTATCTGTAGAATCCAAGCCTCAAGTCTCCTTACTGAAGTTTGGAATGGAAGAGACCTTGGCATATATGGCAGATACAATAAGCAATGAATACAGTTTGGGTGATCCTGAATTTTTCTCCTAACCACGTCTTTCCCTAACCCTGTTACTGGAATAAAAGCCTGGAATGTTCTCGTCTAGCTTTAAGAGGGCCTCAGTGTCCACATGAGCATGGCAAGAGAGCAGACCTCATTTGTGTCACTTCAGTGCTCTTCTTCCCTTATCTGCAAACGTCATAAAAACATAGGAAGGATCATTAAAGATCATTTGATCTAACTTCCAGCACCAAGACAGAAAAAAAAAACCAACCGTTTTTTCGATATAGGCAAGATACTAATCTAAATCTGCCAGGAAGGCAAATTTTCTTTTAAATTCCAGGTGAATATATAGTTAGTTGACGAAAATAGTACTTGATAGGAATTCACTTCTTGGGGCCAATTCTGCAAACATGCCTGTGTACTAACCATTAAACAAAGACTTAATTCTCTTTGAGTCATTTGAACCGCCTGTGAAAGAAAATCACACTATCTGAATATATTCGAAACACCGACTGGAAGCCAAAAAATATCCTAATGGTGAAGGCACTTGCTTCTTTGTGCTTTGCTTTGTTAAAGGGGAGGTTTAATGGAAAATGGTGATCTTGAAAAATTATCTTTTCTGTACTTTGAGTATGAAATAATTGGAAAATTAATATAAAAATTATGCAGAAAAAATCTAAATTATAAAATAATTATAATTCCATTATTTTCTTTAATTCAAATATTGCCATCTTTAAAAAGTCACTGATGATAGCAGCTTACTGTAAACGCAAAGAATAAATATAGAATATAGATCTGTATTCTGACCTAAATTTGTTCACTTCCTTAGCCAACTCCGTTGTGTTGACACATATCCAAGCTCCTACTGTAGAAAAAGGAGATATGCCAAATCTGGCTTGTGCTGAGCTTACAGAGAAATTACAATGATTCTAAGCTTGTGCTCAGGAATCAGAAAAGACATTTCAGGGTTTTTTTGCACAAATATTATAAACAGAGTAATAACAGACTCAAACTTACATTTCTAAAGACTATATGCACACTTATAATTACAGTGACCCTTAAATCTCTATTTTTTTAAAATATTGTGCTGTTGCACATAAACTGTTAATTTAAAGAATGTTATTGTGGTTACAGAAGTCATTTATTCACATTCAGCCTTTAGGAAATGCCAGAATGTTTTTCCACAATGATTAGGTCTTATTAAGTACATCAGTTTGACAGTGTTCATTTGGCGAACAGCTATTCAACATTCCATTATTGTTCGAGGCTTAGCCCAACATCTTATTTACTACAAATGATTCAAAACCTAGTTTGAAAGAACAATCATTAATTTCCTCATGGGCTTTTTGAAGGCTGCCTTCATTTACTTGAACCAAAGGCCTTGGGGAAAATTCATCTCCTTTACAGGTGAGGGAGCAATCCTGATTCCACAGTCGGGAAACCGTAACTCAATGACATCATGTTTGACATGTCCACAAATACTGAATGAAAACTGTCATGTTCCCACCAAGTTTATGTGAACTAAGGTACAGGGATGGTCACAATTCAGACAGATCTGAGCATATGTCCATGGGAGAGACAAATAGCTGCTGTGAAGAGAAGCCTACCCTTCCCACAGCAAAATGTCACAATCTTCCTCCTAATCACTGAAGTACTACAGAGCTCCTTTACAAACGGGATGCAAGATCAATTAGCACGTAGAGTAACTTGGTAGGTTTGCCAAATTTCATCCTCAGGAAGGGTCTGGGGTGGGGTTTTTTCCCCCTCTCTCTCTTTTGTGAATTTTTCCCCTAAAACTTAGATGGAAGCAACTGCTGAGAACCAGCAGGGCTGCAGGATGGTTGGGAGAGCCATAGGCTTCTGCAGCAGCACCAGACCTCAGCACACATCCAGTCTCACAAGGTAGCTGTGTTAGGTCACCACCTCCCACTGACCATATCCTATATAGAAACAAAGCAGCAGAGTGAAAGGTAAATACAGAGAAACTGCTGTAGTGCTCATGCCCTACAGCTGTCACAATGATGACATTGAAACATTAACTTCAGCACTTACATATTATTCTTTGGGACCATCTCTATCTGGCCAAGCAAAGATACCTGGTTTATAGGTATTTAAATCTGAGCTGGTTGCCCTAGGCTCTCTTTATAGTCCATGCAGAGACAGAAGCAGTTCTAGGGCATGATTCATCTCCCCCTAAGGCAGGTGTCCAAAATAGGTCAGATGAATCATGCCCTAAAAGCATCTATTTCTTTCCATTGACAGTGAAGGGGCCAACACCAATGAGCTCAAACACAACCTGCTACCATGCAGAAGACTTCAGAAGCTTGGGGAACTGCTGAACTCCACCCATGCTCTACAAACAGGTTGAGGTGCCAGGACTTGACCTTCCAGGGTCAGCCTTACCAGGAAAAAAAGCCTGTCTTATTACTCATCCTCAAACCCATTCCTAAAAGTGCATCTATATCTTTTTCCCTTTCACATAGGAGCTGTTTTTCTATTTCCTTCTTTCAGAGGCTCATGTCACCTTGAACTTCACAGCATGCCCTTCAAGCAGCACTCATCTAAGTGCTCTCCCTACTTCCTTAGGCACTTCCCCTCCTCTGCAGCCTTCTCCTGAGTACTTTATCCCTTGCAGCTGCATTTCATCATCCCATCTGCTGTCTTGCCAGTGCCTGTGTTAACCATTTCTCTGCTTAAAAGAGCTTGTAAACCCTACTCCACACCATGCCTTCAGATACTTTTATTAGCATTTATCCACGCTGTGCGCACTGAAGAGCACGTATGCATGTTAGCTTATTGCATTTGAAGGAAACAATCTGGAGAAGCGATGAAATCATGTAAAAATTTAAGTCTTCTGGCCCTTTTGAAATAAGAACAAATTTGTCATTTTCCCCTAAAAAAGTATTCTACAGTATTCAAGTACTCCACGCTGTAATAATGAAAATATTGCAGCAAAGTATTTTCAGGTGCAGGTGATATTATAGTTCAATCACATGAAAACAAAATACACAAGTATAGAGAAACAAGTCTCATGAACGAAGAAACTGCACATCTTTCCCTTCCAAGCGGAACTAGGGTCTATACTGTTCAGAAAAAAAAAAATGTTAACTGTGTTTCACAGAAGTTAGAGGTTACACTACCAAGCACCAAAAGAAAACAGCAGCAGCAACACAGACGGCTCCACAAAAAGGGAGTCGAAGACAGTCTCTCATGAATTCTTAATTCATTAAGGAATTAACACATTAGTACAATTTGTGAAGGAATAAATCTGTTCTGAAGAACAAGGCAATTTGGGGAAAGGAAGACTATCTAAACTTTTTGATCTGAAGACAGACCTTTTGATATCACTATATGCAGCTGAAAGAACAAGAAATGAAGGTAAAAATAAAACTATAAATATTAAAAGCTCTTTAAAAAAACAAGCTCTATGAAGTTTTCCTAGTTCCTAAATGGTAGCTGTCATGTGAAATAGTGAAAAGTAGATAATAAACAGAGCAACTTTTGTCTCTACTATATATGAATTTATCTGTGTTTCTAAGCCTTATTTTTCCAATCCCAAAGTCATCAACCCACCCATCTGTGAGGAAAACAAAAGCATTTTGTAGTCTTAGGTTTAAACAGCAGAAAATAAATACATCATTTTAATTTTATATATATGAAAAGTATTACTGAATGAAATGGAACTATTCATTTACATTCAGCTCGGTGTATGCTTGTACGATTACAACCTATTTGGTGACTAAGTATATTTCAAAACCTGTAACTCTGTTGAATTTTTCATATCTAACAATTTCTCTTTCTTATATGGTTCAAAGAAAATATGCAAGTACGAGTATAAGGGAGCAAAAACGATCATCATTTGGATTCAGCATTCTTTTCTCCTCTTGAAGAGGGAGAAGAAAGTGTCAGATATGTGAATGGAAGGATAATTTCAATAGAGCAAGAATCTTTGAGGGTGGCTCCATGGAGAAACTACTTTTTTAACTTAACTGTCTCTATATAGGTTTAGCGTTCATCAGCAAGGAGCGTGAGTGCTGCCAGTCATTTGTATGATTAATAAAAAAAAAAAAACCCACACCAAAACCAAAAATATGACTTTGTTAAAAACCTGTAATTGGCATACTGACCTGGCAAGCTGTGCTCCAGTGGATATGGCAGAATTGCCTTACCCACCTCAAAATCTACTACAGGAAATAGTAGTGAACCTAAAGGCAGCAGTCTGTCCTTGCAACCTAGCTACAAGAACTGAAGCTCCATCTCTTGTCCTGATTTTATCACAGTGCATTTACTCCTTGGCCTTAAGAAAAAGAAGTAAGTTTTATGGTAGCTGTAGCTTGGAAGATAGAAAGCCAATTATCTGATGGGGGGAAGGGGGGTGTGTTTATTTGATGCAGTTACTGTCTCTAACTTTTAAAACAAACTTTTCAAAATTTTAAACTTTTAATGGCTCATTTTCTCAAATAAGAGTATATATTATCTCAATAGTAACACATACACTAATCTCACCAGTGACACCACTGATACCTTCTCAATGGCTCAGAGATTTAAAGGGATGCTGTAAACATGAAAATCAGATTTTCAGTGGCATCTCAGTGCTTTTTTATTTTTCTCTTTTTTGTTATAAAAGAGAAGCTAGCAACCTATAGCTAGGAAAAAATAGAGAAAATTTCTTTACTGGTGTATATATATAAAACATTCTAAAGTGTCCTCAAGCCAAAAATCTCAAATTGACCTTGATAAAAATCTTTTTAAAAATTGTTCCTCTCCATTCTTTCTCTTTCCAATTCCTCTGTTAAACATTGTTTAAACATTGTTTTACTATTTCTTAAATCAAGCAGAACAGACATGTATAAACAAGTCACACATCAGTATCTGAAGTGAAAACAGTCTTCCTAGCTTTTAACATGGCTCCTGTGAACCAGCTTTGTTTTATTCCCTTGAAAATGAAACATATATTGAACAGGCCAGTTTTCTTGAATTAACTCATGCTGTTTGGATGTATTTCCCACGACAGAATATTTGTAATTCTAACACTAACAGAATCCGCTAAAGTACAAGATGGCACTGTCTTCTGTAAGTGCTCAATCACGAATACTTGAAAACTAATCATATTGAAAGTCAACAAACTCCTGAAAGAAGTTCACACCCTTCATATCTGTCTTGATCCTGCCGTGACACCCATGGAAGCAACCCTCTGCGTTGTTATGTCCCTATGCATTTTTACATCTTCTTTTCACACCTTCTAAGGTGTCATCTTTCAGCTTAATCTCCTTTGTATCAGGCTATCATTTTAGAGTTCCAATCAATTTTAACTGTTTTTGTATTGCACAAGCTGTCCCCCACGCAGGTGTCATGGCCCAGGCGTCTCCTGGGGCATGGGGAGGGATGGGGGTCCCAGCTGAGGCTCAGAAGGGTCATCAGGGCTCCTGGGTGCGCTCAGGGCACAAGTACAAAATAGCAAACATTTCTCAGAGAAGGGCATGCTCCTTTAAACAGCAGCACGTAGTTACATAAAGGGGAAAAAAAATTTCATTTCAAGAATCGTAGTATCTCAGATGGTACCAAAAAAAATCATTTTACACTCTTTAGGCCCCGTCACTGAAAAGATTACCAATAATGGCTGCATTCTCTCTTCTTCCATCTAGACTGATAGGTTTAACAAAAGGTATTAGTTCTACCAACATACCTCATTTTGCCCATAGACCATCAGTACTAGGAAAATACTACCCACAAAAAGTGTTAAGAATGACAATCCTCTTAAAAGCTGTTATTGCTGATGCAGCCCCCACCACCCTGTTAAATGAAAGGGAACCAGCAGCAGCCAAAGCCTGTCCTGAGGCTGTGCAGCTCTGCTTGCCTCGCCAGGCTGGGCGTGCTGGGCCAGGCTGTACAATGCCACCATGGGCACGACGTGCTCGACGCTTTTCTGCAGGTTTCGAGTAGGGCTATCACACTCTACTTCTTTATCACTTCGGAAGACAGGAAAAAGGACCATGAAATTTACAGTACTAATTCCATATACGCAAATTGTTGTGGCCTGGGAGTGTGCAATTCTCACATCTCTCTTCTTCCACGTTTGTTTTCCAAAAACTCTTATCTGCATGCAGTTTGTTCCGTTGAAATGGTTCCTGATTGCCTAGCTTAGCATCAGTTGTCCTCACTGGACATAGCGCACGCACCACCTCTTCCCCTTCAAACCTCTGTCCATTTGTTCCTTTTCTATAACTAGCAAACCAGAGAGAAAGGTTTTTCACCTTGTACACTTAATGGATAGAAATTAGCTATCTTTGATATGGCGATTACCTCTAGCACAAATAAAGTGCAACTCATCCTCAAAGCCTGATATTTTTTAGCCAGTGTAACTCAGGGTCTCTTAATTGATATTAAAAAAAATAAAAAAATTCCAACAGACATCTTATCTAAATTAAGTTTATCCATCAGGAGAAGTACCTGGCATAGCTAATGCCAAAATACCATAAATCTGTGCCACCATCAGCACCTTTTTTTGCTGTGTGGTGGAATAGGACTGGTCTGTAGATCAGTTCAATAAGCCATAAGAAAGAAAAGGTGTAAATTATCCAAAAGGTTTGAGGAGATAATTAATTTCTGCCAGATTTCTTAGTTTCCAGGACAAACTCATGTTTTATTAAGTAGGAAATTGAAAAAAGAATGAACTGGAAGGATATTACTTTGCAGGAGATTGCTTAGATGAGATTTGTTAAGGAGATCGACTTTTACAACAATAAAATTTATTTCTGGTTTGTGCAGCCACCAGAAAAAGTAGATCGAATTGCAGTTGATTTAGGTTGGCCAAATGCATTCTTGGGAAATGAAACAAGCAGTGACTCGATATCAGCATACCAACCAACAAGTCTTTTAGCAAACTGATCCTGTTAAGTGCTCTCCGATGGCCACGTGCCAATACTGTTACTCTGCCCTTACGTAGTGAGCTATCTGTTAAAGTTATCTGTCCGGAGGGACTATCAGCAATGATATTCCGGGTCTGTTTTGATTGTCTGTTTAAGTACTGTCTTGGTATTACCAGCACCTTGCCAAGGAAGTCAAGACAGCTTTCTTCAGCCTTTTTAGCCAGTGCTTTTTGTTCATATTCTTTGCTCGTAAAAGTCAGCAATGAAAACATACAATAGATACATACGTTGCTGTGAATTAGAATAGAATAGAATCATTAAGGTTGGAAGAGACCTCAAGGATCATCTAGTCCAACCATCCCCCCACATCTCTCTCATATTTCTCCATCAATTCCTCAAGTCTGTTTGTGCACATATGCAAGCCCCTACATAAGCAATTAACTTAAATAACTATTCCTGTGCTTCATCCCCTGCTCACTTGCCTCTCTGAAGCCGTATTGAGGCCATGCAACAAACGTTGACTAAAATCGCAAATAACAAGGGCATAGTAAAAACAGTCAACAGTTAATAATTATTTTTAATTCTCCATGTCGATTATGAATGACATTGGGAATTGGGGCAGGTGTTCAAGATTTCTGGCCAACACACTTCCTCAATGCCAGCATGAATCTTCTCTGCAGAAAGTCCCAGGAGCAGGGGCATTTCCTCCAGTACTAATTATTGCTTTTTCTCCTTCATTTATTTTATCCTCCTGAGCAAGCAGTATAGTTTCCTCCTTCTTTCTACAGCATTACAGTCTCAGATGCCTACTCACTATCAGCAACTCCCTCAGTCCTGTGACACAGACTTCTTTATTTCTGAACAGGAAAATTATCAATATATTGAGGGGGGAGGAAAGCTGAAACATTCACCACAGACTTCTCATTATTGTTGATGCCAGATGTTTGCAATTCTTGAAATAGGTCTGTTTTGGGTTTCCATGGCAAGGTTTTGGTAGCAGGAGGAGCCACAGGGGCAGTTTCTGCAAGAAGCTGCTGGAAGCTTCCCCTGTGTCCAATAGAGACAATGCCAGCCGGCTCCAGGATGGACCCGCTGCTGGCCAAGGCTGAGGCCATCAGCCACAGTGGTAGCACCTCTGGGGTAAAAAAAAAAAGCCAAAAACATAAGCAAAAAACCCAAAACAAACATGGGAGCTTTTGCAGCCAGAGAGAGGAGTGAGAAGGTGTGAGAAACTTTGAAGACACCAAAGTCAGTGAAGAAGAAGGGGGAGGGGATGCTCCAGGCTCCGGAGCACATATTCCTCTGCAGCCTATGGTGAAGACCATGCTGAGGCAGGCTGTCCCCCTGCAGCCCACGGAGGAGGGGTGATGAGGTGTAGAGGTTCCACCTGCAGCCCGTGGAGGACCCCACCCTGGAGCTGGTGGAGACACCTGAAGGAGGCTGTGACCTCGTGGGAAGCCCACACTGGAGCAGGCTCCTGGCAGGACCTGTGGTCCCATGGAGAGAGGAGCCCACACCAGAGCAGATTTGCTGGTAGGACTTGTGACCCCATGGGGGGCCCATACTGGGGCAGTCTGCTCCTGAAGGTCTGCACCGCATGGGAGACACCCACATTGGAGCAGTTCATGAAGGACTGCAGCCCATGGCTGGAGAAGTTGATGGAGGACTGTCTTCTGTGAGAGGGACCCCACACTGGAGCAGGGACAGACTGGCAGAAGTCCTCCCCCTAAGGAGGAAGGAGCAAAAGAAACGACACGATGAACTGCCCATAACCCCCATCCCCGTTCCCCTGTGCCACTGGCAGGGGAGTGGGTAGAAACCAGGAGTGAGGTTAAGCCTGGAAAGAAGGGTGGGGTGGGGGGAGGTGTTTTAAGATTTGTTTTTATTTCTCATTGCTCTACTCCGTTTTGCTTGATAATAAATTAGATTAATTTTTTGTCTAAGTTTAGTCTGTTTCACGTGTGACGTTAATTGGTGAACATTCTCTCCCTGTCCTTGACCCATGAGCTGTTCGTTACACCTTTTCTCCCCCGTCTAGTTCAGGAGGGCAGTGATAGAGCAGCTCTGGTGGGCACCTGGACTCCAGCCAGGGTCAACCCACCACAGTCCACACACAATACAAGGCAGCATTTAGGGTGGGTAGGAGAACAACACCATTTGGGTGCCTTTATTTTGTTTTCTGATTTTTGAGTAGTAAAACAGCATTTTTTAACTGTTTCCTGACTTTTGTACTTTTTTTTTTTTTGCAGGCTCTAGCGCTAAGAACATATTAAGAACTGTAAATATAAACTGACATTTATATTCCTCCCAGAACTAGAAACTTAAGAAAGCTTCCTAATCAGTGATACACTCAAGGCCTATGAGTAATGTCGTCCTCTTCAGTCTGTCTAGAGTTCTTTTCCAGTCTCTGTACTTGCCATTTACCCAAACAGATAATTAAACCAAAAAATTCATTAAGCTTAATCGGTGTTGAAATTAATCTCTACAGAGCCGATCTTTGTTGATCATGAAACAGCAGCTTGGAATGAGGGGGGTTATTTTCTTATGGTAACTATATGCAACAATAATTCTCATTTCTCATTTAAGCAACAGTTCCTCTCACCAGCATGTCAGTGCCCACCTGAAAAATGGCTGGAGATGGGCTGCTGCAGAGATTTGACAGACAACGCTTGCTGCTGTGAGCACATGCGAAAGCACGTGTACGTGCATCTTCAGTTAGAGTTGTGCTAGTTCAGCTGTCGTTATTCCAAAAATAATGGATTGGATATAAAATGGTAGGCATTTTTGTGTGCCCTTCTGGTCTGGATACAAGCCAGAAAACAATTTTAACTTTAACTGAAAGACTCGTTTAAATTGTTTTCACAGTTTTCCGCACTAACGTGTTGTCCCTTGTACCGTTCTTTAAATACACATCGGGCTTAGCCAAGCTATAAAGAAAGGGCTCTGAAATTCAGATGAAAGCAAAGACAGTCCCAGCTGCTCTGTGACTGGGAGATTTAATTCCTTCCCCATTCACTTCCCAGACAGGGCAGTCTGCTTAGCTTTTTTAACACAGGTACTTGAGCCACATACGATTCCTAAACCATGTCAGACCTTGTGTACAAAGGGCTGGCCAGGAGCTGAGCAGAAGTCTGGAGCAATCTACAGCACAACTACATGATCATTTTGTGATGCAAATTACACTTCTCTTAAGCAAGACTTTATGCCTGTGCTGAGCCTTGCCGGCTCAGTCTGCCAGACTCGGGCGGCTAATTTGCACTCAGATTTTAGGCGGTGAGGCAGTTATTATCTAAGGAAATAATCAAGTTCCTCATATTGCAAATGGAGACAGGGAAATGCCTGCAGAGGAACAGTATGTCCATCTAACACACATACACAGATTCAGGTGGAATGGCTGTCTCTTCTGACACCTCTGAGGAATGTAACTCTTTCCACTTGTACTTCTATGAAATAGGAGAGTAAATTAATTTAGGTGAATTAGGAGATGAAAATTGAAGCCCATATTAGGTAAAGGTCCTCACCAGGCAGCTTTTTGGCAACAACGTTTACCTGCAACAGATTCTGACTCTTCAACCTCATATACTGCTGTTAATTAAATATTTACACACTTCTGTGATGCTAATGCATTCAGTTATGGATGCATAGTTGAGCAGAAAATTCAGACAGAGGTATTCTGGTATTCATGAGAAACCTGGTGATGAAAGTCTCATGCTAACGGATCAGTAAACCTGGGTGAAAATCAGCAGACAAAAAGGAAAAGACAAGAAGAAACACATAGTTGATAATGTATGTTTTAAAATTTTTTCATATTCCACAGAGGTTAAGAGGAATAGGAGTTTTCATAAACATCAAACCGAACATCTACAAGAAAAAGAAAACATATTAAAAATTATGAAAAGAGAGATTAAATTAGTTATGTTTCAGTAATGATTGAGATACTTAAATCCTTTTTCAAATCTGTCTTTAGAAAGATAAAGAAGTCCGAATAGAAAGCAGTGAAGACACTGTAAAATAAACTACTGAGACAACGAAGATGAAAGAATGCATGCTACTTCGGCTGAAGCCTATCATACTGTGCAGCTGTCTTGGAAAAGCCACAGGCAAGTAAGTGATGGAAAACTGGAAGAACACGCTACTGGTTCACAAAGGGAAAAGAAAGACAACATTTTTCAAATATGTTATTCATTGTAACTGCTCATGGTCTTTTATTAGACCAAGTAAAAAGGGCAAACTAGATACAGCAGTACCGGTAAAATGTATATGTGGGTATAAAAACACAGGTAATGTCTCATAAACATTTGAGTAAAATTTTAAAAATGCAAAACACAAGAGGCTTTGCAGCTGAATCCTTCCACTACAAGTATTTCCTATAGAATACAAAGGATGTTATTATACATCTCAGCTTTGTGATTTGTTCTTTACATTTTTCTTCCTACTTAAACAAATTTTGATTTCTATCTATTGCCTGTTCAAGGAAACGATATCTGAAGCACTTTAAATGAGAAGGCAATGACTCTACTGAAAGTGTATGTTCCTGATTGCTTAAGAAAAGCCTGATTTCTTCTTCAGGCAAAATACAGTGGAAAAAGAATACCAGGGGCAAGTCAAAATACCAACACAAACTCCTTGAGCATCTTACCTCTATTACATCATTACAGGAAGAAGCTAAAAATGGTTTAAATTTACCTATGATAGCAACTGTAAGGAAAAATGAACGCTCAAAACAGAAGGTCAACATTCCTTGTAAAATAAAGGAATAATTTACATTAGACCCTGTTGTTCACAGCCATAAAAGCTTTGGATATAACTGAATGCCTTTAAATGTCAGGGGAAACAAGCATTCAGTAATGTGTCCACATTTATATCTCTCCCTGCATATTTCCATGCACACACAGAGAATAATGTTCTCAAACTTCTGCAGCAGGAAAGAAACTCCTGCTAGCGAGGTTAAAACTGAACTACACACAGTAAACTGCAGAATCACTTACAGCATTGCTCTAATACAGCTTATGTTCCTATAATGTATTTACCATGCCAGTATGCACAGAGTTAATTTTGGAATGTCAGTAAGGGTCTATTTTGGGCAGTGGAGATGTACAGGTTAAAGAATTTCAGAGAAGGGGATAACACAAAGATGACTCTATTTTCATTTTGGAAATTTTCAAAAGACATTCATTTCTGCTTGCAGCATGAATCTTGTCTTTTTTATGTAGAGCCAGTATTACAAGCTAGTACTATAGCTGGGGAAAAACAGAACTTCAAAATGAAAACTAGTTTCAGCTTCAGGCTGCAGTTCAGTGAATGTGACTCCAGCTAAATATAGCTTTTCCTTTTTAGTCAAAACAAACCCCAACCCTGTGCCACTCTATGAAAGTAGTTGGACCGTTTTCTTTCATTTGATGGCAAACTGCTGGTGCCCAGGTAAAAGCAATTAATTCTTCACTGCTGAGTAAAAGAGATGTTTTTAATGGAGCTGAGAAGGAGTGGGACAGTGTAATGGTTGTGAAAAAGGAGACTGAAAAGTTGTGGGTTGCAAGAGTGTAAAGGGTAACTGTTGAAAGGCATAGGAAGCACTAAAAATAGAGAAAAATTAGAATATTTGACAGTCATGAGGGATACAATAACTTTCTGTCATCAGTTCAAATGTATTTTTTTCCTTCATTAAAATTCAGTTGGATGAAGCCTTGGGCTTCAGGTAAGTTATCCAAAATTCTTAGGTGAGAAAGTTTATACCATGTGAATTACTGGTATATTTCTAAAATTAAGTACATTTTAGACACTTCTAATATGTTTGGGAGAAAAAAAAATCCAAAGAAATGCTATTTTTTTCATATGAAGTAATGTTACTAAAATATGATGAATTGATTCAGGATTTGTCTATAAAAAAGTCACTTGAAACTTAATGTTCCTTAAGCTTTTTCTTTAAAAACTCAGATACCACTGTCATCAACAAGACCTTGTAAAACTGCTCCTTGCTTTGACAGATGCAATTTGTTAATAGCATGACATTCAAAATACTGCAGTAAATGATGCAGAAAATACAAGATTGCAAGGTGTGGAGATTGCCATTAATAACAGATAGGACAGCAAGAATACTGTTTTTGGAATAGAACACCATGAGAATTTTCATTAATTTTGTTTATTTGTTTTTGCCTGCATTTTAGTATGTAGAACAATTATCTTATTCTTTTTTAACTGCCTAAAATTAAACTCCTGAAGACGATCTGACACAAGGCAGATGCTTTGATATGTTTGTGACTTCAAAGGTGGTGGATATTCACTGTGTCAGTGCTACATTCTGGATTCAGCTATCTCATTTAAACCACTCAACATCACCTTGAACACCATGAGGTATCCTACCTAACCTTAGCTACCGCTTCATAAGGCAGAGAGTTTCCTAAAAGTCTTGTGTTGTATTAGCCAGCAGTACCTTAAATGGCACTTCACACGTATGGTTTGTCAATTGAGTCCTGTCTGAAGGATTTAACTTTCAGAATGAAAGACTGAAGTTAGCCTACAGACATTTCTGATCCACACTAACAGCACATATTGTACACCTGAGAAAATACTATGTACTATGTCACTAAGTTATGACATAATTCTGAGTAAAACTTTTTCTTTTGTAGTTTGGTTTGGTCTTTTGTGGATTATTTTTTTTGTGGGTTTTTTTTTGTTTGTTTTGGCAGGGTTGGTTTGGTTTTTTGTGGATTTTTTATTGTTTGCTTGTTTTGGGGTTTTGTTTTGGGTTTATTTGTTGGTTGCTTTTTTTTTACAAAGGCCATGACTCTGCATGGATCCCACACAAAAAGACATTTTTGCATAATTGGAGCCTGATAAAGTCTATCTTCGTATTTCTCCTTTTCAGTGTGATTGTGAATTTGTCCAAGATGATACATAGCCAGACTTCAGGAATACCTATCATACTACAATAGAATGGATTTTTTTATATAAGTACAATAAGCAGCAATAAAGAGGTTGACACATTCTTGAAAAGTTTTCCTTTAAAAATCAATTAATTGTTTCACATTTTAACCCTGAAGTTTATATTGTAACTGCAATACATTGTCATCAGCATGTTCAGCTAGTTTGCTTCAGCTAGTTTGCAAGCAAAATAATTAAAAGCAAAGAGTGATGCTAAGAAAGTGGGAAGAAATTAAATTAAACTATTCACAGAAATTTTAGCACCATCTGCTAAGGTACATAAAGTCTCAAAAACCAGTATAAACTAGCCAAGAGTTAATCATGAAACATCAAACTCAGAACTATGTTGTATTTTATGTTAAAGGAAATAGAAGGCAAGTATAGGAGCTAAGTATTAACCAGGTGAAAAATGACGTTTTGACAAGTCAAAAACTATAGGTGCAATATTTTTCAAATACTTTTGGAAGTCCAAGCAACTTGTTTGGAAAGAGAAGATCTGACATCCCTACCCAAACATCCAGCATTCAGTTACCCGAAGACGTGCTAGTGCATAAAACAACATATGCTTCTAGTCTGATTTCACTGAAGGAGGACTTCACTAGAAAGAAGAAAAGGAAGTCCAGATAGGATCAGGAGTCAACCAGCTCCATTTTGGGTTTCACCGGTTTTCAAAATTATTGACTACCAAGAAACATCCCCTCACTCAGCAGTTAGAGCATATTTTAACAATGTGAAAGAGTAGTTTTCGAGAAAAGCCTACACAAGTCACACAGACTAAAAAGCAGTCTTGAAGAAACTTCAACAAGCATACTTACTGCCACGTATGCTTTATGGTGCTGGGCAACCATGTACTCATTGGAAAACATTTCCTTAGTATCTTTTGCAGAAGATAGGCAAAAGGCATGGAAGGAGCTGTGTAATGAGCATACTTCCTAACACCTAGGGCCATAGAACAGACCTTCAGCATGAGACTAAAGCTACTCTACTGTAGAAAATACTATTTACCTGGAAACCAACATGCTTAAAGCCAGGCATGATTGCCACCCTGTGCAGTATGAAGCTTCTTACCAGTCAGATCAGTGTGAGTGAGGCAATAAGGTGTCCTGGTTTCAGCTGGGAGAGAGTTAATTTTCTTCAAGAAAGTCAGTATGGGGCTGTGTTTTGGGTTTGTGCTGGAAGCAGCGCTGATAGTGGAAATGTTTTTGCTGTTGTTGGGGGATGTTTACACAGAGTCAAGGCCTTTGCTGCTTCTCGCACCGCCCCGCCGGCGGGATGGCGGGGGGTGCACAAAGAGTTGGGAGGGGACAGACAGGACAGCTGACCCCAACTCACCAAAGGGACATTCCATACCATATGGCATCATGCTCGGTTTATAAGGGGCTTGGGAGGAAGAAGAAGGGGGGGGTAGCAGCGTTCGGAGTGATGGCGTTTGTCTTCCCAAGAAACCATTACGCGTGACGGAGCCCTGCTGTCCTGGGGATGGCCGAACACCTGCCTGCCATGGGGAGCGGTGAATTAATTCCTTGTTTTGCTTTTCTTGTGCACGCGGCTTTTGCTTCACTTATTAAACTCTTGTACCTGAACCCACGAGTTTTCTCACTTTCGCTCTTCCAATTCTCTCCCCCTTTTCCAGTGAGGGCGACTGAGCACGTGTTTATGTGGTGCCCAGCCAACAGCTGGAGTAAAACCACGACAGAAGGGAAAAATAATTTTATGGTTATGCACATCCTCCCATGAGAATAATCAAATAACTTCAAAGTTTAGACCTGTTCCTCAATGTCAAACAATGCTAGTTCTCCTGCTAAATTGGACAGGACCATAACTGAGCCACAGAAGAAGCGTGATGAGCAAACATGGAAGAAGGGTGTTCTGCAAGGACACATATTAACTTCCTCTCCCCAAGTCTTTACCACTTCAGAATATTCTGCTCTTCAGAATAGAGGGCAAATGCTCCTGGTACTGTGATTACCTAAGCGATACCATTTTCATACAACTGTATTGTTATTATGCATAACTGTAATAAGAAATCTTTGGAAGCATGCCTGCATGAAGCACTAGTATCAGCTTATAAATGTTCCAGTGTTGTGCAAAAGTTAGAATCATAGAATCACAGAATCATAGAAAGGTTTGGGATGGAAGGGACCTCAAAGACCATCTAGTTCCACCCCCCCTGCCATGGGCAGGGACACCCTACACCAAACCAGGGTGCCCAAAGCCCCATCCAACCTGGCCTTGAACACTTCCAGGGATGGGGCCTCCACAACCTCTCTGGGCAACCTGTTCCACTGCCTCACCACCCTCACAGTAAAGAATTTCTCCCTCATATCTAATCTAAATCTCCCCTCTTTTAGTTTAAAGCCATTACCCCTTGTCCTGTCACTACATGTAAAGTTGCATGGCCTCTGTCAAATTAAGTACATTAAAATCTACATTAACCCAATTCTCTGTCTATCAGCTATCTAATACTCACTAAGCACCCAATTACACATAATGTAAAGTCCATTTTTTATATTTATTAAATTTAAATCCCTATCATCACCACTATACGTCCCTTCAAACTCGTCCCAAGTATGCGTCCAGCTTGGTATCACTTTGCTGTTGAGCTCACAGGAAGTTTTGCGATGAATCAAGCCTTCTTGTGAAGTGCTTCAGTGAAAGAAAGTGCTGCTACACTTCTCAAATTTCTCTATGGATTTTGCAGTACTGCTCTGTGTGATCCAGACATTTCAAGGTTAAAGAGAGAAGGATTGGCCATGGCAGTATTTGGAAGGAAGTGTGGCAATCAGTATCTGTTCCATAGTGTAAAGAGGCAGAAACAGCTGTGTGGCAGTGCCAGGCATCCAGCAACTCGTTGCAACTGCAGACTGCAGTATCAAACAGGAGGGCAACTGGCATCCCTTCTAGTGAACACCTGCAGTATAACAGAAGAGTTGTGCTAATGGAAACCTCAAAAAACTCACTGTGACATCTATCCAATCATAAGTCTAAAAGCCTATAATAGCCAGAGAGTCATTTCAGTTTTCTATAGTTTTATTACTTGAAAAGCCAGGAGTCTTCAGTAAAAAACCTGACATACAAGTAGGGAGGAAGTTAGGTCAGGTGTTTTGTTTGGGGACACACTTTTTAGTAGGGCCCATAATGATAGGACAAGGGGTAATAGCTTTAAAACTCAAAGAGGGTAGATTCAGACTAGATATATGGAAGAAATTTTTTATGATGACGCTGGTGAAACACAGGAACAGGTTGCCCAGAGAGGTGGTAGAAGTTCCGTCCCTGGAAACATTCAAGGTCAGGTTGGATGAGGCTTTGAGCAACCTGATTCAGTTGAAGATGTCCCTGCTTATGGAAGGGAGTTGGACTAGATGACCTTTAAAGTTCTCTTCCAACTCAAACTACTCTATGATTTCGTGATACTGATTAATTTCAGGTACAGTTAAGTACCTAGTATAGAAATAGTAGCCATTTTAGGGTATTCTTCTGGGCAAGGCCTCATACAATTATAAAACCTGATGTGTAGTAGTACATCTGTAGTGATTTTGCCAGAGTAAGTAGAATAAATTCTTAAACCCAATGATCAGCACAAATTCATCAGCTTTTTTTACCAATCTAGCTATGAAGCCACAAAAGCCTCCCAGGATCTAAAATATTCAGCATTGCCTCATCTAGCTGAGACAGAAGCTTTTAGGAAGAAAACTGAAGTCTTCGCTGAGATGTAAATCTTCTGAGGTTAAAATTAAGGATGAAGGCTAAAGTTAGTTGATGTTATGGCAGTGACAAAAGCTGTTGTGCTGGATTAGGTGATATTGTCTCATGGGTTTGGAGAAAGGCTACATCAGCTTTATGAGTCCTATAGGAAATTAGGAATTTATGAGTCCTGTGCTATTACCGTAGCACGTTGGGGTGCAGATGTGCTCCTTGCCTCTATATGAGGAGTGGGAATGACTGTCACATTCAGGAACAAGGAAAAGACAGTCCTGAGGTTGCAAAGTGGTACTGTTATTCCAGGTCAGACTGAGGGAGTTTTGACTCGAATTATGAGTGGCCAGAAATAAAGAGGCTCTTTTCTATTTGTGGTCACCTCAGGAAAGGGCTGACTGCTTCAGCACATGGATTTCAGTGCTTCTTGCACTCTGGTAGCAGTGTAGAGCTCACAACAGTACAACATATGTTGCCTAGGATGCTGCATGAAGTGATTTGGTATCTAAGAGCCAGATGCCATTCTGAGGCATCAGCAGATACTTGTGACTGATAGATATTAGGTAGGCTTCACAATAAAATTCCCTGTACTACCACAGCTGCCCATCTTGTGCTGATGGAAAGGAAATATTCCCAGCCTTGACCCATCTGATTACCCTCCATACTCTTTTCATTGAGTGGGTCAAGAAAGGTGATGAGAAGACCTGCTGCCTGAATCAGTAGGAAACACGCAAAAAGCGTATAGTGTCTGTGCTTGCTCTGGAGAAGGCAGTTCAGTATTTGATACTGTGCTCTGCCACAAGACCTATTCCCAGGCACAAGGGCTGGAGGGATGGGCACGCTGCTGCCCATTCCCCCTCAGGGGACCACCCATGCGGGGCTAGCCAGGTCCCGTGGTCTTATTCTGCAGGGGCGCTTTGTTCTCTGCCAGATGGAGAGCCACAGGTCATCTGTGAAAGTCCCAAGGCCCCCTGCTCCGGGGCAATCATATGAGTCAACTTGTGTTTAATATTCGCACCTCCTGTACTCCTTTCTGGAGAGGACAGCTGTGAATGCAGCCCGCCATCCCACCTCCCCACAGCTCTGCAGAGCCGTGTCTTTGTTGCAAAAACAAAAAAGTGCAGATTCTCTTACATAAAGGGCTGGAGATGAGTGGTGGAGGAGGGAGAGAGGTGTCTTCCCATAATATCCTGTCTCGGGGAGTCTGCCAGCAGACAAAGCAAGTGCTCTGGAAGCTGTTCAGCTTCCTGCATTGTTGAATAGGTCTGAATCTACTGTGTTCCCACTGTCTCCCTTTAGACTTGAGAATTATTGGGTATAAAACAATGAAATTTTGCCCAAGACCTGGAGAAAGAAGTGCACCTTTGTCTGCTGTCATGACAAAGAGCAGATCAAATAATCTAGTTAAACGAATTAACAGACTCCAGCGCACCTTCAAAAGATGCCTGGCAACACTGAAAGCCACTATTTTTGAAGGGTTTTCCCTTTGCTGTCCCTCCACAACAAGGCCCAGATCCTCTAAGGCAGGGAAGTGCCCAGCTGCCATTGAAGTCAGTGCAGGGCCTGCACTCGCAAGCAGCCTTCTAGCGGTGCAGCCTGTGTCTCAGCACCGACCACAAGGGTCAGCTGATCGCCAAGCATTTTTAAGTCATTCTGAATTCACAAAGAACCTGTTTTTAGCACTGCCTTGGATTAGACAATTTCCCTTCAAGAAATGGATGGAGTTGGTTGACGAAGAAGAAAGTACCCTAGAGATCCTTCAGTCACAGGCTAGCGACCGACAGTAAAGCAGAAGTGTCCTGAAAGAACCATGTTGTGCCACTGTTTACAGGGAAAAAACAAGCATCCCGAATAAACCTGGACTGCTAAGTTGTTTTCATTGTTTCAGAACAGCTGTCTCAGATACCTACAGTTAGTTTATTGGACCTCTTAAAAGTCCTTGACAGGATGTCAGTGGCTTTTATTACCTTTAGGTTTAGTAACCAGCGTGACAAGCGCCAAACGCTTCCCAAAACTGAAGGGACACTCACAGCGCACATGTTTTCCCTTACAGCCTTAATCTGTTGGTAGGGCAATCACTGTCAAAACACGCTGAATCTTCTTTTAATAACTGTAGTAAATTAGGGGTAAAAAACCAATGTAGTTCAGAACTGGATTTTTTTTTCTAATTGCATCTTTACCTTATATTTATTGTTCTTTCACTGAAAACGGTAGGATCACAAGTCTTTCTGAGCTTTGAAATATCTCACCAACCCTTCACTTACAGTCTTCAGGCCTGGGTCCTATTACATGGCACAAACATTTAATGACACAAATATTGCTTGTCATGAAGAATTATTTCCAGAAGAAAAGATACTGTGAGAATCCATCTAACAATATGAGTAATGCGAGAGACAGTGACACTGTTCCTTTGAGGCTTTTTCTCTATTATTGGCTTTCCCAACTGGCTTTTAACAACATGATGAACCACTTACTGATTATGAGCAATCTCATCAGCACTAACAATGTCCTCGAGACTCAGCACTATGTCTCCTTTGAAACACTTCTATCAGTAGCCAAGGATCACATGGTAATTATCAAAGACATCAGAGGTAATTCAAACTATTTTGTAGCTTATTACAAGTACTTTTGATATACTGCATTCTTTCCTGGGTGCAGATGACCCAGATGTGTTCTAAACAGCTTTAATTTTAACACCTCAGACCTATGAAAGCCTTGTTCGTAATGCAAAGTAGGATATCTCTTGCTTTTATGTAGTTTACATATTCTTACAGAGAACTTATCACCAACAACAGCTGAAGTTAGAGCAGCAAATAGCTTTTCTCTAAATTTCTATATAAGGAGCCTGTTTGCAAGCCACATTATTTGAATTTTGGGCTGATATTCCAACGGGGTTATCTCATTTTCTCTGATGGATGGCCATGCACTTAAGAAAAGGATTGCAATGTTCTCTGTAACTGTGTGGCCATAGACGGATGACTTTCACCGTAGTCCACAATAGACTTAGACCATTAATTGTTAATTAAAGAAAAATTAAATAGGCAGCTTTCACTAGAAACCAATGCAGTACCAAAAAGATATTGGGTAAGTTATGTACATTTTTTGACAGCACGTGCTGGTATTAGCTGGGACAGAGTTAGTTTTCTTCATAGTAGGTACTATAGAGTCATGGTTTGGATTTGTGCTGGAAACACTGTTGATGATACACAGGGATGTTTTCGTCCCTGCTGAGCAGTGCTTACACAGAGCCAAGGGCTCTTCTGCTCCTTACACCACCCCACCAGCCAGGAGGCTGAGGGTGCACAAGGAGCTGGGAGGGGACACAGCCGGGACAGCTGACCCCAGCTGACCAAAGCGATATTCCATACTGTATGGCATCACGCTCAGCACATAAAGCTGGGGGAAGAAGGAGGCAGGGATGGACATTGAGAGTGATGGCATTTGTCTTCCCAAGTAACTATTACGTGTGACAGAGCCCTGCTGTCCTGGGGATGGCTGAACCCCTGCCTGCCATGGGCAGTGGGGAATGAATTCCTTGTCTTGCTTTGCTTGTGCACGCGGCTTTTGCTTTACCTGTTAAACTGTCTATATCTCAACCCATGAATTTTCTCACTTTGACTCTTCTGATTCTCTCCCCCACTCTACCAGGGGGAAGTGAGCAACCAGCTGCATCATGCTTAGTTGCTGGCTGGGGTTAAACCACGAAATAGCATTAAACAGGTTGAATTTTAAGCATTAACTACAAGGAGAAATTTCCAAACATCATTACCATTGCTACTAAACTACCAACTCTCCCAAAATACTTAAAATGCATACTGTATGTTTTATTTGAAAAACAGTACCTTTCAAATTAAATGTTTTTTCTTATTTCACAGGCCAGGAATTACTTTAACTCTACAGACTGCTCACCATCAGAAGGTAAGTTGTAATGGGACCACCTTTCTCTCTTTTTTCAGTGACTCCTTTGCATTCACCAAAAAATGCTTGTCTAGGCTGTATGATCATCTCTCAGCAGCAAAACATTCCCCTCCTCTAATAAACTCCAGGTGCTAGTTTTCAAGAAGAGGAGCTGGAGCTTAACCCTTATCAACCTCCATCCACCGAATTCCTCACATCATACCTTGTTCATCATCTTCTCTTCCCCTCACTGCCAAAGTCCTGGCAGCAAACCCCTTCCCAGCTGCTTTGCAGGCAGGATGGAGAAGCTGTAAAGCCACACCACAGGTGCGTGTGTGCACCTCCCCTGCCCCTGAAGCTTTGGCATGTCACACTGACTCCAGCACAGGGCACACATGGACCCACGGTGTGACCAAACATGGTGGTGGGACCCAGCCAACTCCATCATGTGATTATACCTGTCCCTGCTCACAAAGATGTACAAAAAGATGAAATATTTCCCAAAATAGGCCCTGAACACACACTGCTTGCTATCTGCATCTCCATTGACAACACGACGCGTTTGCTGCGCAGTTAAAGGTGGAGAAGCTGGACCATATGCTCTGTGACCATCAGTAAACCCATAGCGCTTGTCCAAAGGAAAAAAAAATGCTATATGTGTACTGACAACATCTAACACGTTTCTCCCAAGTAGCCTCATTTACACTCCAGCACTGTGTATGGGGAAAAACACTTGATAGAGAAAACACCTTCTATGCGTACAGACCCATTTTAAAATGCCGTTCCTCACCCCGCACTGGTTGAGAGGGGGATGCAGAGGAAGGCTGGTACAGAAACACCACAGCAGCAAACCATTTGGAATAATTTAATAAACTCCAGCCCAACACATCTCTTTTCTCACACACAGATACATCTATTTAGGGGTCCTCAGATCAAAGCCTTCGCATTTATATGCTGAGGAACCTCTGCACTGTCATCAGGCACCGCTTTAAGCAACAGAGACATTTAAAGCAGGGACAAACATTGTAGAACAGCTCTGCTGCACCATCCTGTTACTATTCTTTGTTTTCTCAGTGTACTTCCCAAGGGATAGAAGCGCACTCCACAGTGGACAAACAACATCACACCATTATCTTCAAAGCGTGAGAAAGATACCAAAGTGAAACACAATTCAAAGGATGACCTTCATGTGCTATTATCTGCAGTGCAGTAATTAATTTTATCTGCTATGCACAAATGAAGTGAATAGTGGTTCTGAAAAATACGTGAATGAATGACTAAATAAAGAAATAAATAAATAAATGGAAACCACCGAAATCCTCTTCCAATACATCCCCCTTTGTTCTACTTTCTGAAGCTGTACTCAAGGGGCAAAAATGAAAGACAACAGCTAGGAACCCTATGTCTGTGCTTTGAAGTGCTCTCTTGTTCACTCTGAAGTGTTACAAAGAATGTTTTGGCTCCAGATGCCAAGAAAACCTTCCAGCAAATAGGAATTGATTCTACCTGTCATCTAATATCAGAGAGACAAAAGAACCCTGCTGGTGTCATTCATGCTTTCAGATGCAAGCAAAAACTTACCGGCTCAGGCCAGACCATGTCATATTGTCTGGGTAAGGGTGGGCTTGGTCTACCTGTGGGTGACAGATCTGGGTTGTAATGGAATAAACTGGGAAGTCAGGGGAAGAAACTTCTGCACAACTGATGTTAGGTTTCAAGCAAAGACTGAGTTCAAGAAGCATCTGGACAATGCTCTCAGTCATCTGCTCTGATTGGGCTGGTCCTGTGTGGAGCCAGGAGTTGGACATGATGATCCTCCTGGATCCCTTCCAACTCGGGATATTCTATGATCCTATCAAGTCAGCTCAGGTAGATCAAACAACTGCTTAAACTCTTGAGTTTCTAACAAGGCAAACCACACTTCTATGTGCCACACAGCCTATTTGTTCTGAAAATGTATCGTTGCAGGCAGCTGTCTCAGAGAAAACCTAAACTAGCATTCTTCGGTGTATTTAAAGAGTGGTTTCATATCTGTCATCCCTAAATTTTAGCAACAGACAAGCTACTGACCTTATTCTAAAGGTATCGGGCCTTGTATTTATGAATGGAAGTCGTAGAGAGGAGCTAAGCAGAGCCAAGAGATACACTTGGTTTTGGCTTTGACTTTGAAAATACCCTTGGCTCTGCCGCCTGATTAGTACTAGCCATCAACATTTGAAAATAGTTTTAAGGTAATTTTCCATGAAATAATCACAGAAACTCAAGAGATTTTTTTTCCATCACAAATATACATTTATTTTTCATTTGTTAGAGATATGCAAATTCTGTGTTACCTCTCCTTTCATCTTTCCAGTAAAATGAGTATCACATGGAGATCGAGCTTTCCCAAGGAAAGAGATGATTCACTTCAAAATGTCATTTCAACTTGTGTAATGACATAGCATAACTTATGCAATGGCGTAACAACTCTGCTGAGCTCACTTTTCACCTTCCTTCTGCTACTCTGTGCTTTGATAGGAATGAGAAGACATCATGCAGTGTTCTGGGTATGCTCAAGTTCTCTCTACATTTATGAACTGCAAGAGAATTAATTTTAATCCAAGGGCTCAGCAACGCAGTGTATGTGGTGTTAACTTCACATTCTGAATTTATTGCAAAACTTTGGGGATCCGTTTTCTGGGATTGTCTGCACATTAGGTCAATGACCCTTGTTGATATCTAATTTGCACTGATCATTCAATCATGTAAAGCTGTATGTTAATTAGACCAGTAACCAAAACATATTGTAGGGAGATTTAGGCTTTGCAAAGCTGACAAAGATTACTCAAGTATCAAACAAATTAAGAAAGAAAGAGCACGTTTCAGTGGGATGATTAATGGTATGAACAATTTATTTTTCCATGATCTCTAATAGAGTAGCCAACCACTCACTACTTTATAAAAAATCTTTCAGTACTTTGGAACTTAACTTGTTTTAAATTTCAAAATCACGAAAGGTCATTACAATTTGAGGTTTCCTTGAAAAAAAAATAAATAAAAATGAAATCTCCACATTCACGATGAAAAGCTTGAAAACACCACATAAGGAAGAGGGGGAGAGAAAAGTAATTTTTTTTTACTTTTTAGCTAACAAACAAACAAGCTGTAAAAACATTATTTTCACTATAAACCATGATTTCATATTTTTGATATTTATTTTCTATTTTTAAACAAAATCTATAAAAATAGGTTTGAGATATCTTTTCATTGTTTATAAATCTTCAAGCTTTTAAGCACTGTATAGTTATGACTCCCCTTACTTTGCAGGTGGACGTTTAAAAATGCTCGCTAACTTTGATTTCTTCCATGTTGTGTAATTCAAAATGAGACACTCATGACTGTATTTTGAGATTTTGAATATTATTGCTCTCACTGATGTTTCTGGAGACTTCTTAATACAGAAAAAATGAAGGTGCTACCAGGATTATTTTTTTGGAAGAGGCACATAACTTTGAAATTTACTCCATATGTTGTCCCAGAAACCCCTGAATTGTTGAAGTACGCTGCAGACATGTTTCAAAGCTCATCTCTTTTGAAGGAACTTGCTGATTTTATGTGTTGTGCCTTCCAAATAACATTATGTGCGGGTGTATTGGTAGCCTGATTCACCTATTACTCTCGATGTTAAAATCTATTGAGAATTCTCACATTCTTGGGAGAACAAGCATTACTTTATCCTGCAAGTGATCTCAGGGATTACAGTAAGAATTTTAAAGGATAAAAGACACTACTCAACTTGAGTAAAGAAAAATCTGGCCAAACTTAAATATGAGGCTTTCAGGGAGTTTATGAGTTTTAGAAGGATTATCAGGTTAAGTAACGCTGTATTTGAAAAAATTCTGTTATAGTCCACATGGGAAAACATGGATTATACTCCAAGAGTGGGGATGTGCTCACATCAGGAATCTTGTTATTAAAAGGCCTCAGCTGTATTTTAACTCCATTTTCTTTTGCTAGTTCAAGTTTATATTTTGCTCTGTTTTAAATTGTGTAATGCTGTCGCTTCTTTTTTTCTATCAGCATGTAGACACAAAGGTGAATGCCTAATTAAACAGTACTGCTACAAGAAGCAAATTAGCACCAAACCTCTTTAAAAGAAAATTCCATAAAGAAATATCTAATCTGTTAACAAAACTGTAGAAGTCAAATGAATTGGCTTACGAAAAGAGGTGTGTTTCAACACAATGTTATCCCAAAGACTATTTCAAAGAAGGCTTATATTTGTGCAAACAACTTCTACATTATCTGGTTTTAAATTGCTATGAAGCAAATGAGGATTTATCATTTAGAAAGAGATTACTTATTTCCTTTTGCCATCAACAACATGCTGTATATGTGATGATTTCTGTTAGTCCAGAGCCTGGTTTTATTTGTATCAGACCAAAAAAATACTTAATGTCAGTTTTTGTCATTTCCATTAGATGTTTATTGTGGCTAATTAACATTGAGGGAGACTTATCTATTGATTATTGGATTTTATCCAGCATAATGATTTATCATTAATTCTTATTTTGATAAGAGGGTAAAACTGACAGCGCAGTATTTCTTAGATGGAAAAAGACAATGAGATGGAACTGGAGATTTTCAAGAAATACTGCATAACATGTAATTTTCCTGAAATTTACACTTATACTGCCTCCAAATCTATTGTTCAATTATTAACAAATTCAATTTATTATTTAAACTAAGTAGCACTTATCAGTTTTAATACATTTGAATGCATCTTTCTTCATTCAAAGTACTCTGGATATGAAAAAAAATGAACTTTATTTTCATTGGGAGCTCAGAGTTAACAGGTTTGATATGTAGCAGGTTCTGCAATCCATCCATATCTGTTTAGACAACATGGTCTTTCCACTGCTGTGTTCCAGCCAGGACTGAACATCATAATTTCAAAATTACTAAGAAATTGAGAGAAGAACAAACGGGTAATTCAAGTTAAGGTAAATTTTCTTGTTTAAATGAAAGAGTGAAGGCAGGTTCTGATAATACACTGCAGAATTAAAGCTTCACTGTCTTTCTATTATATAACAATATATTTCTACAGAAAAGTTTTATTTATCAGAATTATTTTTCAGGAATGACTTGCTATAATTCACCCATCAGGTAACTATATTATGTCATAAATTTTATCATGTATAAAATAATTTTTTCTAGCTTTCAAACTGCTTCATAAAAACTTTAAATATACTGTGACAGAAATAGAAATTAGTATTATGTCACTGACAGCCTCTCTTCATCTGTGTCGTCTCTAAGAGGACTTTAAAATTGTTATTTTCATACAAAGTAGAAAGCAACTTAAACCACTTGGAAATATTTTTATATATTTTTAACTGGAGGCTGAAAAGAGAGTGTGTCAGAGGTGAGAGGCAATTTCATTGCATATAGACAATTTTGAACCTTTTGGAATTGATAAAAGGAAAGAAATAAAAATTCGTACTACACAGCTTTCAAATGACGGTTGACATTCGGCTTTGCTGAACACTGCACCTCAAGAACTGGTAAATACCTGGAAGCAAGTATTTACCCTAATTTCATTTATCTCTAGACAAGATGGTGTCTAGAAATAGTGTCTACAACCAGTAGTATTAGTAGTTGTAGATTAAGATACCCTGCCAACACCAAAATCAGTTTATACAGTATGCATTCTTATATTTTAAAATATTCCTAGTACTCTTAAAAAATAGCCAAGGAAACAGCAGATTATTTTCACTGAGGTTATGCTATAACAAATAATTTATTTGGAAACATTTTGTTATTTCGTTGGTTTGAGGCATCAATGGCCACAGAGAAAAACACATGCTTTCAAACAAGTCATTAATTTTTAAGAACTGATACATTATTGACTATGCATAAAGTTTCTATCCTACTGTGTGGCAAAAACCAGTACTTAATTTTCCACCACAGTTAAGTGATCACTGTGAATAATTATGCATAATACGTAGTAAACCAACCTATTTTCTCTAGAATCCTCCTCATTACTTATTGTGCTTTCTTATTTCACAATGTTAGTGCTGCAAAAGTTTGAACATTTCTGTTCTTGAGCTATGCTAGGGTTGCATTTGTGATCTGCTCGATTTGCATGCTGTCCTACATCTGACAGTCATTCCTAAATGATTGAGAACTTTCTTCTGCACAAACTCCAGTGAACATTGTGACAATTACTGCTATCTCTGCAGATGCACAAAAACTGTTCTCCTACTCATTTGTGAAAAGGTAAAGCCTTTTTTTATGTACTTTGACTCACTAATGTGATTGTTACTACCATGGTAGCACTGAATACAAATATGAACAGATTGGCTGAAAATATATTTATAATACCAAAATGCAGACCTAAATCATTTTAGACATTCTTTCTTCCACGCCTCACATCCAATAGACCTGAGATTCTACACCCTCTAAAGGTGGTATTCAGCTATGTAATCTTCCTACAATTATTTGGGAAATTTTTTTTATTTATCATTTCATATCTAAGTAATCTGTTCATAAATTTGAAGAAGGAATTTAGGCTCTTTTGAGGTTTTATTAAGTTACTGCATAAATCTAGTTATGTAATACCTAACTTCTAATTTACTCCAAATTAAACATATACTGTTCAGCTTCAAACAGCAGGGTGATTTGGGGAAGAGAAAGAACTGCCAGCCAAAAGAAAAGAAAAAAATTAAAAATCAGAATTTCAATTTGGGGCACAAACAGTCATAGATTATTCAGAATTTACCATCTTTTTTTTTTTTTTTTTTTTGTTAGGTCATTCAGCCCCCAAATTGTAGTCCCAGTTTTGGAAACGAGGGAGTTGTTTAGCAGCAGTCTTTCACCTCTGTTCTCCTCTAAGACTTACATTCAGTCCCTACTCTTCAGGGTGCCCATTTCACTTACCACTTTGGCACCTTCTTTCCAGCATCTCTTTAGTGACTCAGAATAAATCAGCACCAGACTACAAATTATCTCCCCATACTCCTGCACATGGCCTGCTGAGACTCAATGAAAATTTCTTGAGAGCAATGATGAAGGAAGAAACATCCAGATTTTGCTAGAAAGCGTTGTCTTGCCTAAAGAACTCAGTGCACCTTTTCAATAAAACATACTCCAGGAGTTCATTCCCTTGCTTTTCATCACCCTGCTGGCATAATACATGGATGTTTCGTGTGTAAAGCCACATCTGTGTCTTTATTTCAGGTATATAATTGAACCTTGGGAAAACACTGGTGGAGAGCCTCTCTTCCTTCTCTGGTTTTTATCAGAAACAGTCTTCTCAGGATGCTTCTTACCATGAAAAGAAGGTTTTATCAACACTTACATTGTTTCAGGTTGAAGGCTTGATAGACTGAGCCTTCCAGTCACTCATAGGACAAATGAATGAGAAATTTTGTGTCCCTTATAAACATAGAGAAGTTCTTTTTGTTTTTTTTCAGAAAGAAAATTGAAGAATGGATGCATGGGAGGTATGGTCACCCAAAGTCCCAAAACTTTTGTTCATATTATGCTTAACACTGGACAAACTGTGTTTCAGAGACCTAAAGCCTTATTTGCAAGAAAATGCTGCTAGCAAGTTTGATGAGGAGGAGGACGTGGAGGAGGGTAATAATAATAATAAGGTCATGCAATTATCTCGTTTTCCTATCATACACCTTGATGGCTTAGATCATACCAAAGATTCTATTCTTAACAATAAATAAAACCATCTCACTCTGTCTGCTATGATACACCTATCATGGACTGTCTAGTCTTTTCTGTGCAGCAGAAAAAAGGGCAGCAGATGCAAAGACATTTAAACCTTAGAAGCCCCAAAGGTAAAAGGGAACAAAGATGATATTCAGTAGTGCAGAAGCCTTCCAAAAGTTCATTCCTTTAAGTAACACAGAAAAAAATGCTGTTCCTTCAGAGAACAATAACATTTCTTATGAGAATTTGAGGAGAAAAAAAAAATACAACAATACTACTGAGAAGTGCAGAGGTTGAAAAACAGGAGAATTCAACCTCTGAAAATTATAATTAATTAGCAAGAGATGTGACGATTTTAAAAACTTTTTAATTTTACTTCTAACGTCACATTTCTGAACTGCAGTGTGATGTGACTTGCACTCAGCTCACACTTTTGGAGTTTGCAAATACCTCAGCTAGATCCTTCCCTTTAAACAAACAAGTAAAATACCCTGAAAAGTGGCATTCTGAGGAACAAGCCATGAGAATGGTCACCAGCTCTTCCCAAGTCTTTCTATCCCAGGCTGTTAATATTTCAAAGTTTTCTGAATATCAAACAGATCCCCCCCTTTATTATTTTTTTTCCTACAGTTTGTTTTTCAGCACCAACTCACTCCGTATTTTTGTGGTAACCATGTCTGAGATGAAGTCCTGGTGAAGACAAGACTCTGGCAGTTTTAAAAACATTTAACAACTTCCAGGCTCCACCCTAATCTATTGTTTGATCTGTTATTGTATCTGGGAGGTATAAAAAAACCCCAAACCCAAACGCTTCATGTTCACTGGGATTTTGCATCATCTTAGCTAAAGAAAGAGCATGGCTTTCATCCTATGGTGATCATGCCCAGGCAGAGTTGAGAAAAATGTGTCTTTGTTAACAGAACTGAGAGACCATCTGGGCAGCGCCTGTCCTTAAATTCATCATCCTTTACACTCAGTGTTAAAAATACTAGGAGAATAAGGCCTCTCTGTAGAAAAAAATAACAAGAAAAAGAAGAAAAAAAGATTTAAATGAAAATTTTGAGACTGAGAAGCTATCAAAAATAGAGAGTAGGGGTTTGAATGGAATTTCAATGGATTTTTTTTCCTCCCTTACCACTGTCTGCCATGCCCTTCGAGAAACGCTAACCTACGCTCCCTGGGGAGGGAGTCAAAGCTTCCCTTGACAATGAATGCAACATGAATATAACCAGTCTCCAGTTCCAGTTTTTAGACATTTATTGAGGGAGAAAAACAAAGAGTAAGGAGGAAGGGGGGTGGCAAATGTACTAGGAGGCAGAGAAGAGAAATTGTGCATGTATGTGTGTGGGAGAACAGAATGAGTTCAGAAGAAGAAAAAAAGTCAGCTTTAAATCTCCTTTCTGCCTTGTCTCAGATGTCTTCGCATCATCAGATTTTGGTCCAGCATCCAACACCAAGACTCATTTTCTGTCGGAAAGCTAATTTATAAGCATCATTTAAGAATGAACTTCCTTTAGCAGAAACTATTTAATACAGAACCGAACCAGAAATTGCTTCTTCTGCAGGTAGTAGTTAGATTCAGGAAGCTGAAAGCAGGAGATTAGGTTATGAACCCCCAAAAAAACCTGAGAAAATGGAAGAAAGAGGAGAGGGAAGGCTGACAGGGTAATTGAAAATATATAACAGCATATATAAAAATACCATATAACAGTATACTTGAAGTACCAGAAAGAACCTGCCTCTCTTTCCTGCTATGGTTTTGCCAATAGGAAACATTAATGGAGAGATACATTGCAAAAAATCACTGAAATTTTATTACTGAAAGGCATCTGAATCTTATGATTGATAATCGATATTTTACGACATTATGAATTACTGCATCACTGTTACCCTTTCTGAGGGCTGCAGAATAATCAAAGTGTGCATAAACAGCCTAGCAATAACACCCAGGAGAGTTATGGCCATACAACACTTTTACTTAGTTGCAGTAAATTTACATTTAAAAGATACAGTTTAATTAATGATCAGGACAAGGAACTGAGGAAAATGAGAAAGGTGACTGCTGACTGTGGTTTAGGTGCATTAATTTTGAAATAAGCCTGATACCAAAAAAAAAAAAGTGCACTATTCTGCCTGGATAAATAAATGAAATCATTCATCATTTTTAGTCCTCAGTTGTGAAAAAGATGACTTCATTCCAAAAAAAATGAGTCTACAATTGGCAGATAAAAAAATTATCTTTCAGGAGAAGCAGCCTTCTAAATTAGATTGCCCCTTTATGAGTAAGCAGAAAAGATTACTATGAGACTAAGCAGATCTACAGAAGAAGATCTGGAAAAACACACCTTCACTGCAGAAAGAGTCTTAAAGACAGCAGCTAACGACTCCAGCTTTATTTAAGAGAGCTTCACATTTTGGAATTCAAGGAACTGGTGGTGAAGTCCTAGTACATTGAACCAAACGCAAGTGAGAAAATAGCAAACCTGGTAGCAAAAGTAAAATGTGTTACATGGATGTTTCCAAAGATTTCAGAGAAAGGGAACTATAAAATATTAGGTCCTACAACAACTACGGGCTCTAGGGCTTTTGTTAGTATTTGGCAATGAGTGGATCTGACCCCAAAACTGATTTTTAAGAACAACATTGAACTGATAAAAACATAGAAGCACCTTGCTGTCTATTCCCTACCTACGTAGGGGTAAAAAAAGGACTTAGACCCATGACTGCCCAGGGTTAACAGAAAGTTTCCTCAAGAACTTATAACCATACAGACAAAAATCAAACTGCAGCGAATGGTGGGCTTGCTGATAGCAACGTTGTACTGGAACTCATTTGTTGAGCTACAATTTTATTTTTAAAAAAAGAAGACAAGGGGAAGAGACACCGAAAAGAAAGGCAAAACACTGGATGCTTTCCATTTCTCGAAGTTAAGATCCAAATGTAACATCAAGATGATGCTAATATTATACAAGCTTGCTGCACTGCACCAAACTCGCAGAACATACTGCACTACTTAAAACACTGCCACACTCTCTCTACAAGCAGGCTGACATAAAAGAGCCTCCTAAGTTATTTCTAGCATTAAGCTGTTCATCAGTCAGAGAAGGCATTCGCTTAATCATCTTAAAAGAGTGTAATATATCGCTGCCTTATCCATTCATTGATATGTATCCAAGATTACAGTGGTATGTAAAACTAAAATCCAAAATAATTGTGCTTTTCCCTTGCGCAGAAGCTTCCTTTTGTGAGCAAAAAGACAGTGTTTCTTCACCTGCATCATTGACGTTAGGCCCACAAGGGCTTTCTATTATAGAGGATCATGCAGTTTTACAGCAAGACACAGGATCAGTTAGGCAATAAATAGGATAAATGTCACGTTATGCTGCAGGAACAAAAGAAAAAAAAAGTGCTGAAATATTTATGATACATATATCAACCTTTGTACACTTAAAACATTGAAATTTGCCTGATTCTAGATTAGAGCATTAGTAACAGAACTCAGGAACAAGTCTCCTCAGGAGAAACATACAATATTTACCTTCCTCACCAGTGTAAGAGTTTAATTTTCAAATCCTAATCCAACACACTGACAGAGGATGCAGGACGTCAGGCAGACCTCCCCCCACGCCACATACACCCCCTACATTGCATCGCTGGATCCTTACAGCTTGGGTCTGCCCATTTGCCCTTATGTTTAGGTTGTGCTGGCATCCTCCATATCCCTCATATGGGACACACACAGCTCGTCAGGCAGATTTTATACATTAGGTGGCTAATTAACACCTCAAGAAAAGGTCCAGAGACTTTGGTTGGATTAACATCTACCTGTTGGGGACCAATATACATGTCCGAGCACTGGCAGAGTGTTAAAATGTCACAGCTGTTTCTTACGAGGTTTTAGCCAGGTCTGCATAACCTTGCTTTAGGAATGAAGAACATCACCTGAAGGATGTAAGGCAGGCTGCAGGAGCTGGTTTCAGGGCCAGAGGCAGGCTCCTGGCTCATTTTATTTACTAATAAAGACATAACCAACCAATTCAACCTACGAAGAGACTGAGCAGTCACTTTTTATATGTAGAGAACAGGAGAATCTGACATGTAGACAATATCTAAGACTCTTACAATGGCAAGGAGCCAGTCAGCTGGAAATATCAAGATGATTTCAGCTGGTGATTTGTGGTCCATGCTGAAAAAAAAAAAGTTAAAAAATCCCTGAGGTCTGTGCTTGCCAGAGCTGGGGTACCTAGCCTGTACACCCTGAGTCTTTATAGAGCCATATCTTCTCATAGTGTTCTGCTTAGGGTAGCCCTATAAAAAGATTTTTTTTCTTAAAAAAAAAACACAAACCCTTCCATTTTCCTGTTTTCTTTAGTAACAATCAAGAGTCTGTCAGGAACCACAGACACCCTCAGGGAAGGTAATGAGACCATGCAGATCTGCTTGAAGCACTGATTTTTCCACAGACTACCATAAATCTCCATTTTAAGATTCAAAACTGATGACAGATGCTGGGCCAGATCGCTTTCCCTCAGGTGCACTGGGGCAAGTGCCAGGGTCAGAAAATTCTGTGCTAGGAACTGGACAAGGAGCATGACCTAATTCTAGCACATGTACATTTCTTGTGCCAGAAGTACCTCCAGTGGTGTTACTAGCTGTGTCCCATATGGCCTATTTCTGTTCTCATTTTGATACAAAAACACTGCTCGTTACCAATACCCCACCTTATGAGACCAATCCAGTGGTTTTACTCATTCTATGACTTCTACCAGACACGTCAGTCAAGCCACAAACAAAATGGAATAACCTGCATAGCACTAATTAGATTATTTATATCTAAGCTACATTTATTGTTAGTGGTTTTCCATAACTAAAGAAAAGAAATGTCTTTCCTCAAATGATGATACACTGCATTTCTCTACTTATGAATCCTGGACAGAGTGTACATGAACATTTGAAGTATTCCACAGACTCTTCCATGGCAATGAACTTGCACTGATAAAAGCTCTTTGAACAGTTAGGGAAAGGGAAGTATACGGAAGACATGAACATACTGTACAAGAGTACAAAAGAATAGGGTGGATGATAAACCATAGAAAGGTAAGAAAATGAGAACGCCATGCTGTAGTTGCACTGAGGAATCTGCAAGCCTTAAATACTTGTCACTCACTTAGGAGAGGAGAGGAGAGGAGAAATAAGTCAAAAATATATTATGTATCTACAGGCAGGGTATTTTTATATTTAAAACCATCTGTCTTCCAAAAGTTCAGGTCGCATCATTCAGTTAGATAATTATAAGCCCTTCCAAAGACCCAGTTTTAGTAGAAAATGCTAACTTGATATGAGTTCCTGGCCTGAAATAGCTGTAGGCTTTGCTAAGGCATGACAGAGGGAAAATGGAGGTGGTCAAAAATCCTTCCAGCTTCAGACATTCCTGCTCCCTACAGGAAGGTAGAGTTGCATTTGTAAAGCTGCTCCATATCACTGGGAACCCAATAGCCCCAGGATCTGTGATTCAGAATTCCACGGGCAAGACAGAGAGAACAACATCCCACAGTGGATTTGGGTACTGGGGTTCATTTAACAACCAGTGAGTCTTACCCCACTTGATTATTGGGCACCCACTCCTTCACTGCCTCCAGTGCTATAGTTACGAGATCTTGCCATCCCTTTCCAGCAGAGAAGTCTTTGCTGGCTTAGAACAGTCAGGCAGAAGGTCAGGTCAGTTCCTGCTACATCGCTGCTCCCTTCTTTTTTTCAGAGACTGTTTCTTCTTTTCAGAAACAATTCTTACTGACATCAGCTCTTCTTTCCAGCACCCCAACTCCCCAGTTTTCATAATCTAAATTGCCTATGTGCAGAAGCACAACGTGTGATCAACCTCCTAATTGCTGTTCCTGGCTCATGCCTCTCTTAACCAGAAAACCAAGATCATGACACTTTTGTTTAGTCCAAGTGTTGTCAAAGTTTACAGGCAACCCATACTGGATGCAGCTAGCGAGTAGCAGGAGGCTTCTGCTTGGGAGTTCAGCAGTTCAGCTTGGGACACTCCCCCTTACACACGCATGCATTCCATTATCTGCTGCCTTGTGGCAGGCACAATTCAATCCATTTTTTCACCTGCAACAGTTACTCTACCTCATACCAGGCAATACCACCTAAAAACTAGAAACACTATTTTGTAGCTACAATACACATCTGAGGGCGTGCAAATACCAGTTCCTGCTTCAAAGACTCATTTCAATAATATTAGACAAACATTTCTCAGCTGAATCAGGGACAACAGTAGTTCCTTCTCGTATGGTAGTGAGCTTGCTTTACAGGGAGATAGGAAGCGAGAAAGCAGAGAAATTTCCCTCCTCCTTACTGAGCCATGCATACCAAGTGGCAGTGGGCACTTTCCTGGGAGGTGGAAGATCTGGCTAATTAGTGAATGAACCAACATTTGCTACTCGGTGCCTAAGCACTTCACCTGGCGAGCCTCGCTGCAAAGTGTTCTCCTCCCATCTCTTACACCTTCCCACTCCCACCAGCTGCCTTTCTCTTCCTGGACCTCTTGGCATGGTCCCTAACCTTCCCCACGCACTCTCACGTTGTCTGTCCTACACCAGATTGCTTCAGTTTCCTCCTCCGCCTCTTCCCCGTGACCAGTTTCAGAGTGTAAGCCTATACCATGAGCAGAGCTTGGTAGCCTGGGCTCTTTTTTGTGCAATCCTACCCCTCCCGATATCTAATTCTGGTATGCTCCATCCATCAAGAGGCATCAAGAAACCAGTTTTTGTCCAGGTTTCTCCAACTCTGCTTTGAACAGCAGCAGTAGGCACTAACACATCGTGCTCGTGTTCAGTCTACGCTAGCAATGCTTCAGGGGCTTAAGGAGAGAAAGCTCGTCTTTGGATCCAAATAGGACTTGAGTGCAAGCTACTCAACCCGATCAAGAATGAAAGAGCCTGTATATTTACAGAAGTCACATTCCAGGTGCCCAAGAAATTTTACAGTCAAAAAGAGCAGCATTTGTGCTGCTCTTCCAGGGCTAGGGAGCAGAGGAACAGCAGTTTCCACATCACAACTTTGTGTACTGGCTTCTGAATTCTGCTTGAGACACACTTAGATTTTAACATCCTTCTTTTGGGTCTGGCCTCTTCTCTTTCAGTCAGATTCCTTGAACGTGCTTGGTACTACCATTAAAACGTCTCAACCACAATGCAAAGCCAATGACTGATGTGATCAAACAAGGCATCCATATGACTTGCCAGATATAATACTGTTATACACTCCTCACTTTAACACAGATGCCAGAACGAGTCTGGGTTTCTCATTTGCAATAACATGGGAGAGACATGCAGCAGACAGTGAGTTTACAGAGGCTAAGGCAATAACAGGAGGTTGCTACCTATTATGATACAGTGATGCATAGTGCCATCGGGAAAGATAAAAGTATTCAAGATTCAAAACAGTCATGAAAAAAAGCGTTTTCTGTTTGGAAATAAAGGCTAAAAAGAAATTCTTACAGACTCCAGGGTTTTTTTCTTTTAAAAGATTCTGAAATGTAGAATAATGTTGCAGAATCTACTGCCACCCTTCCCAGAAGAAATAGTCTCAGACAGAAAACAATTCATGCTCAATTCTTCTCAAAGCAAGGCAAGTCTGCTAGGCTACCAAGAATCTGTCAGATCTTTTCATGGAGGCCAGTCATTTAGACATCGTCCTAATTGTAAAATGAGCAGTCAGGTCAGCGAGCGCAATCAATCTTCTCAGGGAACAAGGAGCACTAGTTGGATACTTACACTTTATCGTACAGCTCAAAGTCTGCCCAAATGTGTCCTCCTCAAAATGCTCTGTCAAGGAGTCAAAAATACACCAGACTATTTTTGAATGTGAACTGGCACCATGAAATGTTCCATCAAGGTTAATGACATGATCTTCTAAGGTGTCAAGGCAAATCAAACACAAGAGTTAAATTTCATTTTACCTTCAGGGTTGAGGACTAGAACTTTTTTTGCTTGAAATGGCAGAGAACAGCACAGCCCCCAGATTGCACTAGAATCATCCACTTTTGAGTCAGATATGTGAAGGAACAAAAAACATTGCCACATACATATTACAAAGCCTCAGTTCATACCTTCTATACATAGTTCAGACACCTTATGCTGCTTTATTGTAAATGCTTAAGACAGTGCATTATTTTCGACTAAAAAATCAATGTCTTGGGAATGAAGCAGAACTACTAAACTAGTTATTACACTGAAATTTTGTATCTATTGTTTACATTTTAAAGGAAAGAAAGGAAATCAGAAATCTGTAAGTCAAAGGCCTTTTGAATGGCAAATTGCCCTAAATATGAAACAGAAAATGCAATGCATATAGTTATTATTACCTCCTCTACCTGAATATGTAGTCATATTTTTATTATAGCTTTTTGGTATCACAGCCCCTGTGTTCCACTTTGGCAAATATTGTGCAAAGGGGCTGCAGAGTGGATCCACCCTGGAGCTGTGGCCATTAGGAGGAGAACCCATAGTTCTGCATTATACCTCCTGTATTTCCAGCATCTGCTGAAGGCTGACACCAAAGAAAAGACCAGGAGTAACATAAACCATAAGCTAGCCAAGTCCTCAGCAGGAAGTGGATCCTTATAATCTGACAAGACAAAGGACAAGGTGGTTTTCCACCACAGATAATGCTATGTGCTGATATAGGAAAGTTTTGAGTCTTGATGCTCTGTTGAGTATTAGTATTTATATTACCACAACAGCATCAAAGTTAACATCAAGAGCCCAGGCCCCTACGTTACCACATTCAGTTCAAAGATCCCTATTACGAAGGTAATAGGACAAGGGGAAATGGCCACAAGTTGCGCCAGGGGAGGTTCAGGTTGGAGATGAGGAGAAATTTCTTCTCAGAAAGGGTCGGCATTGGAATGGGTTGCCCAGGGAGGTGGTGGAGTCACCGTCCCTGGGTTTGTTTAAAGAAAGGTTGGATCTGGTACTTAGGGACATGGTTTATTGGGCAATAGGTGGTGGTGGGATGGTTGGACTAGATGATCCTGGAGGTCTCTTCCAACCTTAATGATTCTATGATTCTAAAGCTCTCAAGATCTCAAGGTGCCACAACAGACCAAACAATGGAGATTATAATGTGATCATACCCTCTATGTAACAGCCGTCTGACTTTACTGGATATTGTAAAATACGGAACACAGCAAATGCATCAGGTCTCACAATGATGCTGTGACTGCATGCTACACAGATAGAAGATGAAGGACAGACTAATACTGAGCAACATGTTCCTCCAAAGGAATCATCTTGAGTCTTTCTGTGCCAAGAAGTCGCAACAGATGACAGTTTTAACACTGACCTTTACTACGTTACCTCACAGTAGAAGAAATAGAATTATTCATCCTATAACAACTACACAACCAGTAACGACTATATAATACTTGTGTAATCACTAGCCTTAAACCACATAACACAAATCTACGCAATTTTCCTTTCCTTATAAGCGATTTCAAAGGACATCTGCCTGCCTAAAGGTCAAGTGGAATGATGGATACAAAAACCTTTTCCATTCCCAACACAGTATCTGTGAATAGGAGCCATGGGGTGAAAATCTTTATTTTATGGCTTTTGAACTCCCTAAAGCAGGGAGTTTATAGAGGAAGTGTAAAAGGATGGAGAGGAGGGAAGGTAAGAAAATGAATTTTTAAAAATCTCAATAGTGTTATAGTCCCGTCATCTGGCCTTCCCTTATGTATACGTTGAAGTTCTCTTCTCTCTTTGGAAAAGACTGGAAGTTAGTGCAGTGACTTTGCTGAAAACAGCATGAAAATTCCCACACAGGAGGCAGAGGGATGGTGGAGCCAGAGCAGAGACATTTGGTCTAATGTTCACATTATGGTTAATGAGAACCAACCGCACAAATCATGGTAATTCATTCATGGCTGTCATCAAGGAGAGTTTAAGTATTTGCAGACTTCACTTTTCGTGGGCAAATCTGAACGTCACAGGCAGAAGCATAGCTGAATGCACTGGTTTGCTCAGTACGGTACCCAAGTACGGTAATAAGACCGTAGCTGGTAATAACGTTGTAGCTGTGTAGCCTACAGTGAACACCGTGCCCCCTTGTCAGATTTAGGTGAATGTTAGTCTAGGGATATCTGTACCTGCTCTGATCATACCTTCCACCTGCAACAAAAAATAACCAGTGCTGGATGCGTGTTATGAAGAGTAAGCAGGGAGCAGGAATCCAGTCTCTTCAACTGGCATACACATCTTAAAGCGCAGCTTAAGCGTCACAACCGAAGTACCAAAGTTGTTGACACAATCAATGGAGTAGCTGCTGCTAAAAGTCCCTGAGTGATGCCAGGCTTGACCACTTGTTACAGAAGCAAATTGAATACCTTAGCCTGACCACCTATTGCCTTTTCAACATATTTTTGTAAAAGTTGTTTGGCAGACAATTAAAATATATAAATTTAAATCAAGGTATTTTTATTAGCAGCACATACAGACGAGGTTTCATTTTCCTTCCATGTCATTTGTGATTAATTCAACAACCTCCATAACGTCGTCACCCTGCGATCCTGAATCAGACAATCGAAGTCAGAATGCAAGGGTTACATCACCAGGAAAAAATGTTTATTGCTGCACACTAATAATTGCATAACATTCCTGCACTGTCTGTGCCTTCTTTTTAGTGGACTATAAAATAATCTGTAACAACAACAACAAGAAGTTAAAATTACATCTAACCATCTATAGCGAAGACAAGAGGAAGTCCACAGCAAGAAAAGTGCATTTATAATTTTTTTTATATATTTCTCAGTGGTTGGGGTTTTTTTTCTACTTTCCCTTGAGGGCAAACAGTGGAATAATTAACATATTGTCCAAGCTAACTTCTTTTTGCTAGTTTATATTTTTATCTTCATACGAGAACATATACTCATGTTCTCTAAAAAAAGTACATCTACATGAAACTGCAGCTCCAAATAACTAACTTTTTAGCATAAGATTGTGAGACACCATTGACAGTAAATTAAAATTTTAATTGCTTCTCGTTATTTTTTTAAATGTGTTTGATGAAAATAGTTTGCCTGTGTGTGTATGTATGTACTTGTGCAGACATGTATGTAGAATGAAAAGAGTTTCACCCTCAGTAAGTTTGTAGATGACACCAAACTGAGAGGCAGTGTCAGTCTGCTTGAGGGTAGGAAGGCTCTCCAGAGAGATCTG
>VWZZ01007159.1:207072-260320 GCA_013399095.1 Psophia crepitans
AGATTCTATGATTCTAAGATTAAACCAAGGAATTCAGGTATTACTCTGCCATTTCACCTAGCACTGGGTTTTGCCTCAGTAGAGCTAACTATAATCTGCTGTTGTTTCAGCTTCAGTAACACTTCTTCTGGTACTGGCAAGAAAAGATACTATTTGAATTAGTGGGATTAATTTCAATTGGAAGCAAAGTCAGTCCTACCAGAGCACGCAGGCGCTTCGCCTGTGTATCCCAAGGGTTACTCTGGTGCAACCTGAGGGCTCAGATTGGAAAGGGAAAAAACAAACAAACAAACAAACAAACAAACCTAAAAACAAACCAAAACCAAACAACAAACCAGCAAAGACAAGAGCTAAAATTGATGATTACTTACAGCTGAAAAATGTCACTGGAAACAAGGGGCAATACTTCCAGTGACAGCCCAGGTAATTTTGGAGCCCACATCTCATCCTCATACACCATTTAAGAACACAGGACCAGACAGCTACACGGTAAGGTGCCTGAGGCAGCAGGCAGTCTCTATATAAATTTCAGCTGTATCCAGGGACTGAAATCCCATTAATTTCAGCTAGTTCAGACCTGTTATTGAACTGGTCATTGTCCCCAGTAACCAGTTACTGCACAACAGCTGAACCCCGGGAAATTCCCAGCTCTGCCGCAGGTTGTTGGCGAAGCCATTTAACTAGGGTTTTTTGTACTGTTGTAATGAAAGACGTGAATTCCACAGTCGCTCTCTTTCTATTACTGTCTGAATCCCTATGCTGATAATTTATGAGGTTTCTCTGTTTGAAAAACTGCAGGCAGTAATAGAATCTGAAGAAATTTAAGACATGTTCACAGTTTGATGTGATGGAGTTCATAAAATATAATTACTGTGTGGCCATATGAACACTGTATTATGAAGGTGTGGATCCTAGTCTGATTTTATGAACTCCCTGTGTACATCTTTTGTTAAACTACAGCTTATATTTTAATCGTGAGAACAGTCTGACATATCTATTATTATTTTTACTTCCATTTCCATATGAAATCTAAAGCAGTGGTGGCATTACTAACTGATGGAGATTCTTGAATCTTGAAAAATCTTCTGTTTAAATGAAAACATCATTGAAGAAGACGGTCACATCAGGAAAGTGAAGGGAGGTGGATTAAATATAAAAAGTAACTCATTACCAGACAAGAAACATCAGTCCAGCTATCAAGATCCCCCAGTGAACCAAACTAGAACAGGAGGTTGATTTTTTTAAAGACTGATGAAGACTCTCCTTTATCTCTAGGTGAGAGAAAGGCAGGTATTTAAAGACAGAGTAGAAAACCGGATCCTGGGTCTATATTTTCCTTGTACTGAGAGCTCTGAGTTTCTGCAGGGTAGGTGCTGGGTGTCTGCAGTGTCTCAGGAAGCCACAAGAAAGCCCAAACTTCTGCTTGGTGCCACTTCTGGCCAGCAGCGTGCTCACGGGACCCGGATTCACCCTGCTCATGGGGCAGCCAAAACTACAGCCTCATTTTGAAACATTAAGAGACCACAAACTCTTTTTTGATCAAGGAGAAGACAAGAAAGAGGCCAGAATGGGAGCGTGCCCAAACTAAAGGAAGCTCAAGGGAAAACGTGGTTTCATTTGTAGTGTGCCATATGGCAGGAAAACGTCCCTTTAGAACACCCTTTCTGGTAGCTAAATTAACTAGGGCTGTGCTGTGATGGGATGCAATGTGACATTTACCTTCTTTTGTTATTTACGGCTGTCGGTTTTGAATACAATGCCCCAAAAGCGGCCTCAGAACATCCCCTGGTTATTTATTTATTTAACTTTATCTAGCCCTTCATTGAGAGACTGCCGCTAACCACGTGCAAGACGCATAAGCAATTGTCACTTCTGTGTTCTTTTGAGAGGAAATACATTTTATTACTCCGCATATCTGTCATCCTCATCTCCTCCTTCAGCTCTAGAAGTTCCAGCTGTAAGTACCTACTGTAAATCATGTGTATAAACTCTGATATTCCCAGCATCTCAGAGTATTTATTTTCCATATGTCTCAGCGCATCCTGTATCATTTGAAAGGGTATGAAACATGCATCAGAGAACCAATTTATCTTTTTATTGAATCAAGCCCTTAAAACAACAAAAAAAAATGGAGATACATGGTGAAAGGACCTATAAAAATTCCAGCAAAAAGCAAAGACTAAGTGGTGAATAAATTAATCTCAATACATTGTGCCTGAAAAGACCAAGTCAAATTCACTATTTTCTCAAAAGCAGTAGTAAATTCTAATATTCCATTTCTGTAATATTTTCTGCCAATTCCCCTACGCACTTAAGGCAGACACTTGATACAGAGTCAGTATAAAACTAGAAAAAAGGAAAACACACAACTGTACAGATCATCAAGCTATGGCAGCCAGCTCCAGTATCTCAGTATCTCTTTTTCTTCTAATCTACTGTTTATAAAGGTGCATCCCTAGCTCTGCTGTTGTTTGAATGCTCATCTGGACAGGCAGCTGGCCAGCACAACGTTATACACAGTGAAAGTGAAAACCAACACCTTGGAAAGGCTTGAGCTCCAGTAAATGAATTATCAAATCTATATAAATTGAGCACTGACATCTGTACTCTGGACATATCCTCTTCCTGACCCTGCCTTGGCATGTCAAGTTTGCCAATGTGGATGGAATAATATATGTCAAAGAAAAAAGGGCAGATTCGATGATCTAGTCATCATTGTAAGCCTGTTCTGTAGCTTCCATTAGGAACACAAAAAAACCTGATATGCTACCAAGTGAATTCACTGTTAGGAGCTATAGTTTCCTCATTATCTATGAGGATGTGGCTGAAGAATTGAAGTGTGTATTTAAAGCAGTGGTTTAACTCAGTGATTGCAGAGATACTTTCCCAGAGATTGTGCAAGGCACCCTTTGGTGCTGGACAATTCACTTTGAAAGCAAAGAATGACAATCCAGAAAAATATTTTTTCCTTTAAATCCATGCCTCTGAGCAAAACCATCCAACTAGGGACCATATCTGTAACCTGGAAGAGGGCGCAGAGTCATGTTATAGAGCGGGAACACCTGTAAGGACTCACCAGTGACTACTGAGCTACTGGAGAGAAGAAGAGCGGGGAAGGGCTATTCAGCTGCAGCAGAGCTGACAGGAAAGATTTCAAGCTTGCTAGGTTGCTAGTGAAATTCACTTGCTATTTTTCAGGACATCAAGAAAGAAAAGCAGAGATGGACAAAATTACCTGAGAAAAACTACCTTTGCAGGGAAAGCAGCTTAGGAAATCCTGTCTTCTTGGAGCAGAATATAGAGCATGGTAGTTTAGCCACAAACTGTCTGACAGTTTTGAGGTTATCAGAGGATAAGAAATTCTCCTGGTGGGAAAAAAAAGGATGTTTGTGTGCTTGCAGAATGCTGAAAGCAAACAAACAAGCAAAACCACACACATAAACCAAACTCATTCTTCAGTATTTCCAGACTGATGAAGAAAGAAACTCCTGTTGCGCTGGAGGCTGATGTATTATTACATCAATTTGAAAATACATTCTCTAATCACATTCTTCAATCAAGCTGGACTAGCATCTTCAAGCTTTATTTTTTGCTCCATATTTGTCTAAAGATGAAGACTGCAAAATCCTGATTAAGTATACAGAAGAATAAACCACAGTTCAAGATGAGAGCAATGAGTGGACACTCCTTAAATCAACCTCCCTGCAACAGCTCTTTCTGTGTTCATCTTAAGATGAGAAATTAACAGGAAAGCTAAAATGAATTCTTGAAGGTTTATAACACAAAGGTTTTTTTCAAAATATCCAATCTTTATTCCTCTACTAAACTTCATTTCAGATAAAATAGGAAGTTGCTGAAATATTTTAAAAATTCCTGTTCTTACTACAGTATTTGACACAACTTAGGAGGCAAAGAAATACTGGGCAAAGTGGTCATCTGTCAGCTGGAGCCTTTTCTTGAAGATGCCTTTAAGATTCCTTGGTCACTGGGTCCAAGAGTACCACTCCTAACTGTTGACAGTTGGGTTCCGTGGTTCCTTTGAAAGGGTTACAGCCTTAGTGGTTTTTAATCTACAAGCAAAATAAAGGTCTACATTTCACCTGCTGTCAATTCTAGTGGCTGAGAATGAGGAAAAAGAGAAAGACATCATGAACTTTGAGAAATCGTCTCCTACCCTTGGGGGAAAAGAAGAGAGATTGTCTGTTAAGAGCACGGTATCTCTTAATGTATAAATCCAGAATTTTCCATACATAAATCAATTGACCTAATTAATCTATGCATCAAGTATCAAAGAGATTCATACTGACCATTTCTGGACAGGACTGTATCTGTTACCAACAGTGCTCCTTAATACACATGTAGACACCAGACTCTGTATGCCCTCAGGATGCTGTAGGAGAATCCAGACACACTGAGACCCATCTGCTTGCAGATTTTGCCATACAAAGGCCCCAGTGATAGCCCTCACTAAACCCCAGCAGGGAAATTGAGGTACTGGAGAGGAACTAGATATTGCAGCTTCAACGTTTACCTCAGTCAAAAGATGCCAAATATTTGTTGAGGGATATCAAATTTCCAACAAGTACAGCTTTGTTTTTCCATTTCACTTTCTGTATATTATGGCAGAAAGCAAAAGAAAATCTGTCCTGGCAGAAAAATTGTAATGACTTTTTTGCAAGACTCTCTTAAAGGTCAGCGGGAGACACTGTAGTGCAGCAAGGCTTAAACCTCATTCTAAGAACTTTAGACATCAGAAACCATTGTACATGGCTGGAAAGCCCCTGACTGTAAAAATTACACATTTTCTACTTTTCCTTACCAAGATGAAGCTTGCATAGGACCCAAAATCTAGAAAGAGAAGTGAAATATAAAATAAACCTCTTTCAAGTTTTGTGGACTTCCTGATTCATCATTTTGCTTCATCACAACAAAATATGAAGGGTTGCATCACCAACGAAGAAAGGCAAGGACTGTGGATGGATAGTAGAAAGAATATACTATGCATTTTGTGTTCCCAAATGGAGGTGAAACATATACAGGAGGAACATAGAAAGAAGGAGGCTATTTAAAAGGCTAGATGAAAGTCCTAGAGGGGGAAACCTGTTTTAGACAGTCAAGGAGAGATTCAGCTATGAATGCTACTGGCAGGAGGATATGATGGCTTTTAAGGCAGCAAGAAGGGGTCTTGGTGCCTTGGTTAGCCACATCCAAGGGGTATAAGGCAAAGTCTACCCTGGCATTAGCAATGAGACAGCCATGCCTATATGAGACCATCCTGGTATCAGAAGCAGTGCAGTCATGTTAAAGTTTGACTCCTCCCAGATATCATGCTTGCAGCAAAATTAGATATCTCAAGAGCCCACATTGTCACCCCAGCCATGCAGCTCAAAGGGAGCTTTTGAACATTGCACCATAACTTGCCAGATTCTTGTGTTACACCTACGCTGCTAAATCACAGAAGTTTTCCCACTGCTTATTTGCTATTTCCTCACACAGTTGAAGCCTACATTTACTACCCTCTCTAAAAAAATCCTAGTCACTTTTCTGCGGACACTTCACTCCATAAAGTACAGGCTATGCCAAAAGGCAGTAAGAACAACCACCATAAGGTGTGCTCCAACTGTGTCCCAAGTTTTGCCGGGTTAAGCACTCGTTCCTTCCGCAGGGACTGCAACAGCCTGGGCACCACGCACGGAAATGCTGCTCTGAAGGGCAGCAGCATGTTCCCCAGACCAGACCCCGAGGAGAACCAAAGCCAGCCGCTGTGTTGTTTCCAGCCAGCCAGTCTTCTCTGGAGAAGCTAATCCTAATGAAAATGGTTATGAATTGTATGAAGATCCTTGGTTTTCTTTTATGCACCAGCAGGTAAAGCATTAGTGTCTAAAAAGTCTTGGAGCAAATACTTTGAGGATGCAGACCCTCACTGCGGAAGGAAGAACAGGGAAGGAGGGTAAGGTTTTGCCTGATAACAAAGGGGGCACCTTGGCAAGGAGATTTAAATCAACTCTGCACCACAAAAAATGAATCCAATCTCTTAATTCTGCTGCCAAACTATGTAGGAGGATTGAGAAACTTGTAGGCAAACAGATTTGTCTGCGGAGAAGATGGTATTTTCTTGAAAAGCTTTTTCTTTTCTTGGTTCTCATTTTGCTTATTTGATGGACTTTGTAACCAAGCTGGACAGGACTGGATAGGGTATTTAGGGGTCCTGCTGAGGCAGCTGCTTGAGGGCCTAAATATGCTACAACAGTCTTGATGAGCCTGAGTAAGAACGGCTGTAAAACCCTTAGAAGGATGCAGTATCCCCAGCGGGATCCTCAGAAGTTAGACTACTACCCTGTAAGCTATGTGTCTTCCATGGACATTCTTCATGACATCTCCTTTGCCTTTCTCCCCATCTTTCACATCAAGGGACTTACATTTGCAGCCTTTGGGCTATCAAACTAATTAAAATACATAGTCTGCAAGATGGAAAGGCTGCTGATCTGGCTTCTGTAAAGATGTCAAAAAATATCACCTTTCCTCTGAGTCAGAATAAAATCAAATTATACACAGAGTAGATTAGATTAGAGAAAGTCTGTTTCTTAAAGTACCTTATCTGTTCTCTCCTCATTGTATTCAGTCAAAGCGGGCGGATTCAACAAATGCTGTTTATATCTGTGAGCCTCATGCTTGCATAGGGATCAAATTCTGATCCAGTAAACGTTTAACTCATTCCAACAATGATATGTATAATCTTCATCTGACTCCAAAGCAGGGGATTTTAGAAGAAAGAAAAAAAAAAAAAAGAGGCAAGTAAACTGCAACGGGTATATAAGTGCATTAATGGCTCCTGCTAAGTCTCAGTGATCCTCTTACAGGTACAGAGGCTACGATGGATCCACACTACACAAGGAGCGATGCATAGCAGTTCATGCATAGCCCTCCTGATGGCAAAACAGAAACAGCGCTTGCTGGCAAGATCAGGGAACAGAATTTCTTTCAGAATGGCTTAGCTGTCCAGGAGCTGCCATGGAGGTCTAGTGGGATGAAGGCAAGCTCGCCTTCAGAGGAGCTCAGTGCCTGAGGAGTCCCCCAGAAGGGAGCTTGAGAAGGCATCTAGTCCTGTCCCCAGCCCGGAGGCAGCAGCAGCTACACCTCCACATTATGTGGGCACAGCTCAGTTCTCAGGGAGAGGCAGTATGTTTTTCTAATCACCTGTGTTTTCCTGGCTTCGTTTAGTTCTTTTAAATGTTCTCATTAATTAGACAGACATTTAAGTAATGCACCAAGTAGAAACAATAAATGCAAAATAATTGGGACACAATTATTTTATTTCCTTTAACTATTGTTATCTTGCCTCAGCTTTACAAGCTGTATTTTTATCATTCTAATACATTAAGCACATTTGCTTTCAGACAGCTACTGTTATTGAGCTTTTTTCATTAACTTCTGAAAGCTAAATCTATTTAGTATTTTATCTAAGCATTTCTTAAAACACCAGCTATGTTTTGGACCTGTTTTTAACAAAGACCTTTCAGTCTAAGTTCAAATGTATAACTTTGAGAGGTAGCCACTTTTTTTGTGTGCCCTATACATTTATACATAAAACCTCATTTACATATAAAAGAATGTCACAGTTCTTAAGCATACTATCTTTCTGATATTGGGCATCTAATTAGACACTATCTTCTATGCATATATCTATGACCCTTCAGAACTATAACCAAAACCTTTATGGTAGTGAAAAGCTTTCAGAAACATGGGACACCAAACTTTTAACTCTTACTCACCTAATTTGAACATCATTTGAAAATGCAGTGGGTCATTGCATATTTTGTACTGAAGGGGACCAAGTACCATAAATTGCACGAAGAGAGAAAATTTGCAGCCATGTATACTTATTAAAGCTCAGCCACATGAGGCAGCTGAGAGGTTTAGAATATTGGTGTCTCTGACAGTGACAAATTAGTTAATGGCCAACGGTGTTTAAGTATAATTCATCTTCTGCCTTTGAACGCTGCCACAATTATCAGTTCCACATCTGCTGGATGCTCACGTACCACTCACCTAATACACACATAAAACATGCTCATGGCTGCTACCTGCATTTGTGTTTAAGTTTTAGAACTTCTTCCTCTATGATAGGAGAAAAAGAACTTTAATAATAGGAACTTTTATAGTAGGAAATGTCTTCCTCTATAATTAGAAAAAAAAAGAGAGAAAATATGTAGGAAAAGAAATTCAACACATGAAGGGCGGAAAGGTGGAAGAAAGGGATAAATGTTTGAAGTGCCATTTTCTTGTTTTCTGAGAAGGCACAAGGATCTGATATTAGCTCAGAAATGAAAGACATCACCTCAAGGCTACCTCCATCAGCAATAACTTGTTGTATAGGCCTTGTTTAAAGAACAGGGAAAATCAGGTAATCTTGAGTGGTGAAGATGAATAAATGCTTGATTATCTCAGCTACCACCTTATTTACTTGCATTTATCTAGCATATATGTGTATATTCTAACAGCACAGACTAACAACACCGTTTCTTCTCCCTAGCCTCCTACCTTAGTGTAAAATTTAGTTGAATGCCAGAGCAAAATTTGTCTGAATTTCTGAAAATGGGAGAAGGGAAGGGAGACAGTTGAAAGCCATGTAATTATAATAGCAAGCGTCTCAAACACTGAAAAAGCCATGCAATATGATTCATCACTCTGAATCCTAGAAATCACTCCAAAAGCAACCTCAGCCTTTTAGAAGTGATGTTACAGGAACTTATAGAGACCTCTGCACTGATATGGAATAGTATCGGGCTCCTATAAAAGCTGAAGGAATGAAATACAAATCAGCCATGAGAACAGTCCATTCCAACCCATCACAAAGCTCAAAGTCATCTCATAAAACAAATTGTCATTTTTGCAGACAAACCAGGCAGGCAACTTAGATAAACATTTTCACTGGCACAAAAACATTTTCAGCAAATAACATGTTCCTCAAAATAGTTTGTTCATTAGAAGGCAGAAAAATCAGACTTTTTTTCTTGAAGAAAATGTCTCATACAACTCGATTTGCAATCCTCTCTAAATCCTGCCTTTGGGGTGGAAGTCCACAGTGCTAAGGAGTCATGTCAGATGACCAGTGTCACGCAGTGTATGCTTAAATAAACCAAGCCTTGGGACAACTTGAAACTACAGAACAGCAGATGCAATGAGAAGAATGCTGAATTATTCTGACTGTAAGGCAGGAATAAGTTGACCTATTATAGAGAGTGACTGAAAGAATATTGGATCACTCCTGGTTTCCTTTGGAGCACCTTCGTTCATTTGATGTTCAGATGCCAGCTATGATCACCTCTATTAGTATGAGCAAAATTCAGTATCTGCAGACTCACTCTCGCCAGAAACCCCAATATACAGACTAGCAGACTGCTTACTGTATTACTTATTTTCAAAAAAAGTTTTTCTTATAAAATGTATCTTAAAAGCAACAGACAACAAGGCAACTTTCCTTCTGTAAAAGCTGTGGTCAGATACTCTCTTAAAAGCCATGTTCTCTTGTAGCCTCCAAGTAAGAAGATATATTAATAAAGGAAAACCAAGTAGCCTGATGCAACAATTTATTACTCTCATTTTACTGGCCAGATCATTCATTTCTACCGTTATTACATATTGAAGCTCTTAAACTGCAGAGATACTTCCCAGCTGCTTCTGTTTGCTGTCTTAACTAAGTCAAGAGGTGCTCCAAGCCACGGGCTCTGGCAGGAAAGTCACTTCAGGGTCTGCCATGGACACAGCTCCTATGGTAGACCCAATTCTGTCCTGGCCCAAAGGGACAGAAAATGGACAGCAAACTCTATTGGGTATGCAACCAGATGAACACAGTCTTGCCTACAGACCTGTACCTGGAGAGGTACTGCTGCTGCTGCTGCCTTCTACTCTTCCAGTCACCCAGGGCTATGTATGTTTTTCCCTTCTCTTCTCTTCATTCCTGCTTTGGCAGTATTTTAAACTGTGCACAGAACCAGTTTGATCTAAGATTAGGTCACCCAAAGTCCACAGAGTCTTTGGCACTGCCCTGCCCAGCCCTCCTGCAGGATGCAGAGGCAGCCGAGCCGGTGGCAATACAGGAGCAAGCGAAGCAGCGCCTGCTCTAGCTTTCCTGCACACAGGAACGCTGGCGAAGAACAAAGACCTTCAGATTAAATACTGAGTTATACTGCAGTAGTAATAAAGGACTAATTTAGACGAGCTTTCATTTCCTTTTATTATATCACAATTTCCTTTTGTAGGTATACATTGCTCTCTCTCTGACTCTGCAAAGCAAGTGCACTGGTGAAGAGCTGCCTTGTGCACCCTGAGCTTTCCAAGGACCATACAACCTGGAAAGCCAGAATTTTCTCTAGCTACATATAATTCTATTTATAAGCTCTGCTGTTTTCTTTCCTGTGAATAAGATTATAAAGATTCTGTGGAATGAGTTAAACTTACTTCACTACTTTCTTTACATCAGTTTTATAAGAAAATAAGAGATAATCAAATGCGCAAACTGTCTTAGGGAAGAAATTTAAAAGGATACTACAAAAGAGTTCCCCTTATCGACATGTGAGGCATTAATATCTCATGAAAATGAAATACTTAAATCAGTATATCAGACTCTATGTAAAGATCAGAAATCTGCCTTTACCAAAGGCTAATTGTTCTTAGGCTTATGTTTAACTTTGACAGGGAATATTTCTCAATCATTATGTGTTTATTATAGTATTTTGAATTTGAATTTGTATGTTCTTAAAACTGTTTTCTACTTCTTAAGTAACAAAGACCAAATACAACTTCCCACAGAAAACTGATGCTCCTTTGAAAAATATGGTGCACCCTCAACTTGTGAATCCCTCCCCGGCCTACTGCCTCAGCAGCAACTCTGCAAAGCTGAACAAGCTTTACCACCGAACGGGTCATTTTTGAACTTTGCGTACTGAGGGTAAAGTGGCACCTGAACTCCTCACGTGGATGCTACTGAACTAGAAGAACAGTTTCCAGACTTAGGCTGGACTCCTTCGAACTTAGCTTAGGTGTTTAAAATTAAGGCATTGACATTTTTGGGTCAGATATTTGATATTCATCTGATAAAACACAGGTGGCTATTTTAGTGTGAGAAGTATCGCCTTCTGGAGTTGCCTTTCCCTCTTTATTGACTGTTAACAGGGCCTAGGAGAAATAACCCACATGTAGTAGTCTTTCAGACATCACAAATTAAACAAAATGGGTTCCACTCACAGTCCTTATGTTCTCTTGAAGCTGCATAATTGAAAACTCATATAGCAAAATATTTCTTTGTCATTTCACCAAGTTTTCAGCTTTTCTGTATTGGAATTTAGAATGTTCCGATGCACAAGAGCAAACAAACATCTCCAGAGGCTCCCTGACTATTGCTATATACAACAGCAAAAATTATTTTTGGAAATTTCAGGGGCACTCACCTTGCGTTTCTATTTTATCTATCTTGCACGCTGTCCATTGATGGACAGGCTACTTCAGAAAACCAATAAGCACTCATTTTTTTCTCAGGATTTTGGTAAGATAGGAGGAAAAGCACAACTTCCATGGAGTTTGGGTTTCAAGCTCTCTATAACTTCTAATGAAACAACTGATATATTTGATTTTTACAATTCACATATGGTTGGTTGAAGTAATTTCTTGAAAATCTTCTGTTATCATTGCTAACCTTTCAGATTTTGAAATCACACAAAGCAAAACAAGAGATATTTTATACCCCGTGAAAGCAAAACAGATACATGCACGTTCACTTAAATGTACTTATTTAGTGTTCTAATGTACATGTGAACCTACTGCACCTAGCTGAAGTGGGAACTAAGGACTTGAAAAAAATCAGGAATTGGCCCCAGCACGCCTCTTTGCTATTGAACATAGGCGTCAACGGGCTTTGCACAGCTAATAAAACTAAAGCTGAAAATCTTTTTCTTAGAGCTAGACCAGAATAATGATTATTTGTTATTTTAGAAAAATGGCTTAAGTAAAATCAAGTTCTTGTCTGAAGAAAGTGACAGTAGTACCGTCATCTACAGCAAGAGCTACCAACGCAGGGGATACACCGTGGTAGGCATGCAAAAACCTGCCCAGCGGCACTGGTAATCTATCTCAGCAAGGCCTCAGATAAAATACTTCTCACAACAGAGAGTAACACATTCACCAGATCAGTGTTATCCTCGACCTGAGCACGTGACAGTAAAAGCACAGTTTTATACATATATAACCAAAGCGTACCGATTACGGGCTGAGTTTAAAATTTCTGGAATGACTGAGGGAAATGAGATAAAACATCTCTGCTGCAGCGGAATTCTTGCAAACATTAGACTTTCAGTGTGCATAAGCTTCTATGATTCTAAAGTTGTGATACCACCAAAACAGAGCTGCAGCCAAGTCTAAATTCTCCTATTTATTTGCAGTAAACCGTACATTTCCTGACCCTGATGATTATTTCAGTGGTGTTGCTGCCTGTCCAGTTCCTGTGTAAAACAGACAATTTTCTGTCTGGCTCGACGTGCCAAGCACTGTGCTGCGAAACACAAGACAAATATCACAGAGTACACCTCCTCTGCACACATCTCTCTTTTCACACAGAAATTATACTAATGCAGTACCCAGAGGAGCTCATGAGAGGAGTGTGAGTGCTTACAAGGTTGGTCGGTACAGCAGCAGGAGCCCTGTCCACGTTGCCACACGTTCAGAAAACCATAGGCAAATGTCCGCTGCATAAATGTAGATCAGCTCCAAAGTACACACGCACAAAGCCTTCCCTCCCCGGGATGCCTGCCTATGCGCTGAGCAGACTACGTGCATTTGGATGCAGTAAATCTGATCCATTCCTTTGTGAGTTCTGCCCATGCCCAGGTCAAGTCAAAGGCACATACACCGCTACTGCTATCCCAGATAAAACAGACTCAGTCTGCAAAGGACTGGCATATGCTCTTGTATTTATGGCACCTGTACATTTTCAGTTCTCTAAAGTGCTAAAATGGACCTCAACATAATTTTATGCTATTTGAAGTTACAGCATAACTTATGAGGCTTACAACTGCCAAGGATCTCATCCTTTCTACCCAGGAAGGAGAAGAAAGGACCATGGAGTTTTTTCTCTAGGAGGCCCCTACAGTAGGTACCCTTTGCATTCAGGTTCTGCTGGTAATGTCTGCTGTGGAGCTGGTGAAGGTGCAAGGCAAAATCTCTCCTTAAAGATTCAGCTCCAAAATATGCGTTTTGTAATTTTAACTGCAGTCATCTGCACTAAACATCAGATAAGGAAAATTAATGGAAACACTGTGAATTTGTGTAAGACACAGGCGGTGCAAGGGAGCTTGTGAATTAATAGGAAGAATCAAGAAAGTGTTTAGTCCAAAAGAGAAAGGTTTTTGTAAGAAAATAAAAAAGAACAAACAATTTGGAATATGCCACATCCTCAGTGTTGCTGCCCCTCATAAGAGAGTGACACTTTATTAAAATATTCTCTACAGATTACAGGAAAGAATACATTCTATAATGTTTAGATTTTTAGTAAGGATGTTAAAAGACAGGAGATGTAAGCAGTCCTGCACCCTTACTGAAGGAAAAGAAGGTGCCCTCAACTTTGAACTCAGTCACTCCTGGATTTTGGAGGAAATAAAAAATACAGCCTGAGTAAATTGACTGATATCAATGATCATATCACTTATGTCTGTGGCATTCAAACCTTGCCACTATTAAGTGCTGAAGTACATGTCCCATGTTTGAAAATTAAGTGCACAAGCCCTGGACACTTACAGTATACTTGACAGCAGAAGATAAACCCCACTGATGGAAAAGATTTATTAATGACAGCTAATATTCAGAATGTAGGCAAAATGGCTGTATTTATTCCAGTGGATTTGCACTCTTTAATGCCAGAAAGGTGTTTACTGATACTGAACTTCAAGTTTGTAAATTCAGAGATGATACCTTTCAGGTTTTTTGATGACTGAATAACTTCCTACCCTTTTAAAACACCTTCTTTGGCAATTGGTGCATGCCTTTCCTCAGCACTAGAGTGTGACTACCTTTGAATCATCAGATTCAATTAGTGGCACCATGTTACCTAAAGAGCAATGTGAAATCAAGATAAAGAGGATAAGAGGGAGCACAAAGTGGTTTAGCGTGGAAAAGGATTAGATGCATTTATTATAAAACAGCTGCTTCATTATGGCAGCAAGACAGTGTCCTGCAAGTATTTGTAGACTACTAAAGCCATTTTGGGGAAAAGAGATATTTCAACATGAAAAAAAATATTTAAAAATTCAGGATTAAGTTCAGAAGAAGCACATGTGTGCGCATTTCCAGAAAAAGCACCCTGCGTTCAGCCATGGAATAGTCCGGCAAGAGAAGAAATACAAATCTTATTTTCTGGGGCTTTTTAAAGAGAAGTCAGTATTGTTTCAATAATACTGTAATAATGCAGTAATTGCCTACCAAAATACAGGGAGCGATCATGTTTTTCCAGGAGACAAGTATGATAGATCCTCCTACCCTTGCAGCCACAGTAACAACTATTGTGTACGATGGGACCACCGTCTTCTACCAATGCTGTTTGAGCAGGATAGGAATACCAGAGATCCATCTAAGTTATACTTTACACTCCTCCCAGTGATACTGATGCCCAAAATGACAGTGTTTATTGCTTCCTTCTATGCCCGACCCACTTGGGGATGTCTTAACACCCTGCTTTTGTAAAGAATGAGAGAAAAGAATCATTGCTTACAGCCCTGCTCTGGCTTACACACCAACACAGCACAAGGCAGAGAACAACGCTCTCATCGCGACAGGTAATGGCCTACTTCAACATTCATATCGGGAGCTGAACGTGCCATTCTAAAATCTTTTTATTAAACAATGCAATTATTATTGCACAGATGGCCTAGCTAGTCTCCCATAACTGTATGATAGGCAAGGCAGTCAGATGAGTGATCAAGACTTTCTTTGTCTTTTAATCTCCTCTCAGACAACCCAAAATTGCAATACATGAACTAACAGCTCCTTCAAACTCCATACATATGCCCCAGTTATCTCAGAAGATAATGGTTATTTATTATCTGTTATTATGTATTAACCATTTGACAATCTACTTGACAAAAGCACCGAGCTGTAAACACTTTCAATAGTTACGATTAATGTGACAATTTTTAGTATTTCTGAAAAACTGCTTTGTTCGAGACAGTAATCTCAGTGTTATCAGGAGACCACAGTATCAGCAAAGGCGAGTGGAATGTTATCTATTCAGTTTCTTCTTTCCCTGTAAGTCCAGAGTGTTTTGGTATAAGGAACATGCAATCCAACGTACTTCTTCCATAATTGCAAAATGAAAACCATCAGGCTTTATGCTAGGTAATCTTGCAGCAAACACTTTCACCTACTGCATTTATTTATGTATTTATATAGAAATCGATAGCTGAAAAGGGTTACGCTGGTTCTCTTGTGGTGCTTTTAAGACAGAAACAAATGTGTGTGCTGCCCCCCTGCAAAACTGAAGTGAGAACTCGGCTGCCAGACTCATCACACGTGGTCAGGTGGAGCAGATATACCGAGCGCTGAAGCCACCGACCCAGCAGGACTTTCCCTGTGCTTGGGATGCAGAACCAAGAAGAAATTAAGTTTGCAGGTGCACCGAGACAGGATTTCTGGAGCCCCCAGCTGCAATGACTTGCTTGCTGAACTTGACTGTAGTGCTGTACTTCTAGCTTGCGTTGTGGCTTCTAGTAATGTTTTCCTAAGTTTCCTCCCCAGGAGTATTTGAGATGATCCATTGCCACAGAACTGCTGTCAGTACTGCTAACACTTGCGGTGTTTCGTCACCAGATAGCCTCTGAGATTATGAAAATCACATGGAAGAATACTTTGAGAAATAGGGTCTGAATATACAGGTAGGTGTTTTCCCAGAATCAATTTATTTCCAAACTGCTTGGAACTGCTTCCAGACCTGGCATGCATGCCCAGTTTTGCCAGAGATAAGTGAATGCTTCCAGTATCACAAAAGAAAAGAGCACAAAAGGATTTGGAAATAGAAAAACTTTCACATTACAGATGGTTTTTTTCTACTCTTTTTAATGTCTCCTGTCAAGCCATCACTAAATTACGATTATAAATCCTTTGTCTCTCACCTTTTTCCCTGCCACATACACATCACCATCTCACGCACGTAGAGTTGTATAGCTCAGCCAGTCTCCACTGATTACTCTCCAAGGATGATCTTTGAAAAGCTAGTAGATCCTGCTGTATTTAGCTTTTGGGGTTTTTGACATACAATTTTGACACAAACAACGTATTTTTGTAAAAATGTGAAGTCATTGAGGTATTATGGAAAATACAGAAAGACCTTAAGAGGCAAAAATATCCCATGAAGAAAGAAAGAAAGGTGAAATTCAATTTGGAAAATGCAGAGAAAAATAGGATGTCCGGTAGAAAATGACCTGGCAGAAGTGTTCAACAATACAGTGCTTACACTTTGTACTCAACCAGCGCCTTTCACTGAAGGAACTAATGTGCTGTACCAGATGTTGGGAGTAATTCTTCCATCCTACACCTGAGGTAGCCAACGTCTCAAAATGTTGTGTGACTTGCTTAAGATAAAACAAAGAGTGAAGAAAAATGCAGGTAATGGCAGACATACGGGCTGCCTGTGGTGTGACCTGCCCAGTCACAGATCGAGGTCAGAGGAAGGCCAGGGACGATTATAGTTGTGGTGGGATTCTTCTTCTTTAAAATTGTTCCCGATCATAATCAACCAGTTATTTTGTTTTCTCATTTCTCTTTTCTGGCTTTGGGTCAGCTTGTGACGGCCTCTGTTCCCATCCAAGGGAGTAAAAGCAGAAATCTCCTTTTACCACCTTTAAGTCAGTCTCTGCTCCCTGCATTTACCTTCTCCGGCGTCCAGAGAAGCAAACCAGTGATGCAAACACACCTTCAGCCTCCCTGGAGAAGACAAGAAACCTCTGGACATAGACTATAAAAGGTTTTTCTTCTACTCTGAAACTGTGTTTACTAAAACAAAAAAAAACCCCTCATTTTTAGAAAATCTTTTTTACTTTCAGTTTTTGGAGGGGTTTCTCTTTAGGGACTCACCCCTTTTCTTCTTTCAGGGCTTTTTCTGCCATGGCCTCTAAATGCCACTCCATTTGAAGAGAACCTAGGTAGGTGTAAATGTTAGGTATATAAAAGACCTTCAGCGAGGCAGAGGGTAAGTATACACTTACTTAGCATCTTGCTGAGCCAATAATCAGTCCCGGGCTAAAGAGCAGCCCGAATGCCCTGTGGGCTATGTGTTTACTGAGGCTGTCACTGTTTAAGTCAAAGCTCCATTTGAGGAAGCCCTAACCCCTGGTGTATGGAGAAAAGAGCTCTTATTTTCTACTTCCCTCAGTTGTTAATAATTATTATAATTCCAAGCAAGTTCCCAATTAGTGTGAGCTAAATGCTCAACCCTTCCCTCCATAGCTTCCTAAATGAGAATCTCTGAGCCTACATAAACATAATATTTAGCTTCATTTAAATACATAAAAGATTCAGTGCTTACTTTTAAAAATATTCCTAGAGCTACTGTTCAAATAATTCATACCTGATCTTTATCCGGCTGTTACATTCATCTAGAACAGCTAAGTGTTTAAAAAAAGAAAAAGATCTCGATTTCATGGGTTCTTGTTTTAATTTATTTTTTTTTTTTTAATGAACTGTCACAGGCAGAATGTGGAGAGCTTTTTAACCGGTTATATAACTCACAGAAAGATCCACTCCCTCCTTAGTCATCACTAACACTATTAAGCAAGCAGCTGCAATCCACACACTCTTTTTTGCTTTTATCATGAAAACAGAACGAAATTTATCAGTTATCAAATACAATGCCTTCTCTGGATGAATAAATTATCTTGTGGTTATAACTTACAAAATGTTCCCATCTCTATTCATACCAAACGCATCAAGTCATCGGGATGACAGAATGCTACAAAAATTATCTGAACTGTCAGGAAGCTGCGATGACTTATTGTATAAAAATTATTCCAATTTTTACCAACTCAAAACATTAGCAAAGAGGGAAAAAAGAGAAGTCTTTCCAGAATATTGGTCATATATAGTTGAGAGTGAATCATCACTGAAGAAATCATGTTTGTTCTTTCTAAGGAATCAGTGATTTACATTTTAATGGCACTTGACAGGGAAGTCATGATCCCTTCTTTCAAACGTATTTCCCATCAAAAAAGCACTGTATGAAATATTGAAAGTATCAATAACTTTATTTCAACACAAATGAATTTACAGTACAAATATCTTAAGTTTCCCGCTCAGATAATGTCATCCACCGTGAAATTATATAAAGCCTGAATCATTAAAGTCACACCTGATTTTTAAAATGTTTTTGCTTGACTGTGACAAACTGCACTCCAGCTGAAAGGAGTTCCACACATGAGGGACATGTGTAAAGAGCTCACTGATAGAGCTGGAAACTGGAAGAGGTCTTTAACCTGTTTTCTATGATTCTGCAGTTGGAATCTGGTCAAAGTGTGTTTGATCCATATTTGCATAACTGTAAAGAAATCTCAATCTATTAAAAAAAATAAAAATATTTCTGTGTCCATTTTAATTATCATAAAGCCAGGTCAAGTTTAGATTTTCACAGTAGAGCGTAAGTCTTTTCAAAAAGATTTTTCATAAAATCAAATCGTAGCTTTTTTAATCAGTAAAAGAAGGTTAAAAATAAACTTTTTTTTTTCTTGGGGACAGTAACTTCTCCCTCAACTGCAAACACTTCAAGCAGTTTTCACTTGAGCTGAGTCAACACAGATTGAGTTGAAGCATCTGGTCCTATGAAAGCTGTTGTGAGAGTTTGCAGAATTTTAAATCCTATTTCAGGAGCATCATGGTGACACTGTAATTATCACACTGCACTACTAAATAGGCTTGAGCTCCAGCATAGCCCAGAAACAGTAAGTTAGGCCTGGCAGTGGCCAGACTAGTCCAGTAATATCTCCTACAGCAGCATCCTCAGATCTCTTCAGAGGAAGACAAAAGAAATCCTGAAATAAGCAAATATTAAATTACTCTTTGAGGGAGAAGAGTTTTCCTAATCCCCCAGTAATAATTAAACTTTGGGTTATGCCTCAAAGTGTTGAGATACTGAGTTTTCCAGGGTCCCAGAGGTGGATCCTCAGCACGTAGGCTGGTGTCACAGCACCAAAGGCAATACAATGGCTATGGCTGAGGCACCAGCCCAGTTACTGCTGTCTCCTTTTAATCCCTGCTCTGTCCAAATGTTTTATACTCCATACAAACCTTCAGTCATCCTTTTAACCCTACCTCTTTTCTTTACTGACATCCACTGGCACTGTAGGTCTACAGGCATTCTATAGAATTGCAGAATGGTTTGGGTTGGAAAGGACGTCGATCATCTAGTTCCAACCCCCCTGCCATGGACAGGGACACCCTCCAATAGACCAGGTTACCCAAAGCCCCATCCAACCTGGCCTTGAACACTTCCAGGGCGGGGGCAGCCACAGCTTCTCTGGGCAACCTGTTCCAGTGCCTCACCTCCTCCATAGTGAAGAAACAGCTTGCAGTACAAATATTTGATCTGTTTTTCATCTGTACTTTAGTTTGCTTGCCACTGCATCTCCGAGTAGTCAGAGCTTTCAGTTTACCTTTTTCATCCCTCTGCATTCCCTACTATCCATCTCCTTCCTAAAGTGAGTGGTCACAATCTTTCAAATCTTTTTCTCCTTTCAAGACTTTCCTCCTTCTACTATTCCAGTCTGTTTTTTTAAAAATGCTCTTATTATTACGTATTAGAATCATGGAATCATGGAATCATTAAGGTTGGAGGAGACCCCCAGGACCATCTAGTCCAACCGTCCCCCCCCACCTACTACCTGCTAAACCATGTCCCTAAGTACCACATCATAGGTAACTGTCTTCCCAACTCTGCTGTCTGTCCCTTACAATTATAATAGGAAGAATTATAATAAAGAACAGTGCATGGATACCTGCCTGGGACATCCTCATCCCTGCAAGGCAGGGGTGGGAAAGGGAGTGCTCTGTTATGTATCTAAAAGGCAAATAGTCTGGAGCTCTAATGGAGCAAAGGCTGACCAACAATGGGAAAAATTTTTACGAGTGGAGGAAAAAACCCCACATCTGTATAATAATATTATTCAAAACAGAGCACAGAATCACCCAGATTGTTCCAGAAAAAAATGCCTTTGCTGATCAACCTCACATGAAACAAGGTCCCACGTTCTTCTTCTTTCAGGCTCCACTTAAGGAAGTTGGCACTGAAAGTGGAGTGCTACCACGGAGGAAGCATGAAACCTTTGTAGTCCTTTCTGTGGGACCAGGTGACTGAAAAGCAAGTTCCATCCTTGGTCCACTCACTCTACACAAACCACAGTGTTTGTATTTTACTCATGAATGTTAAAATAGAATTACCAGCAAAATGTGTTAAAGTTGGAACAAATGCACTCCAATGCCTTTGACCTTGTGATCCATGACACGCATCAGCAATAATCAAATTATAAGATGTGCTCATTCTGCCTATGACTTCCTAAGTAAGATTTTGAAGCAGACAGCACTATCTTTTTGATGTGAACCCACAGCATGACCTTCATCCCCTTAATGCAGGCCCTAGGAATTTTCTAGGGAAAACAGCAGACATAGAACATAGAGCTGATGGCAGAAGGAACACTATTTGACCTTTCTGTTGATATTAATAAACAAACAACATGCTGCCATTTCCTTAGCATAACACAGAAAAATAAGACCTTTCTGTGTCATACATTGCCCTTTCCAAAGCCAGGGTCTTCATTCCTTTCTTCCTTCCTCCCTCTTTTCAAGAAGGTGACTTGTATCTATATAATTCAACCTTAGTTTATTCCAGGGCATGATCAAAAATATGTGTGGCTGTGCTGCTGTTTCACCAATTATTATGAAACTTAAATTTGCCAAGGAAAACTCATTTTTCCTTTTACTCTGACATTTTTTTCAAGTGATGCTCTCCTGAGTAATCATGGAATTAACTTAAGGAGTGTATCTCCTGCATCAACCTTAATACTGTCTCCTTTGATCCAAACTAAAAATAAGACGGCTGAATCATAGAATGGTTCAGGTTGGAAGGCACCTCAAAGGTGATCTAGCTCCAACCCCCCTTTCAGGTGCAGAGACACCCTCCACCAAACCAGGGTGCCCAAAGCCCCATCCAACCTGGCCTTGAACACCTCCAGGGATGGGGCCTCCACAGCTTCTCTGGGCAACCTGTTCCAGTGCCTCACCACCCTCACAGTAAGGAATTTTTTCATAATATCTAATGTAGATCTACCCTCCTTCAGCTTAAGTCCATTCCCCCTTATCCTGTCACTCCATACCCTTGTAAACAGCCCCTCTCTGTCTTTCCTGCAGGCCCCCTTTCGTTACTGGAAGGTTGCTATAAGCTCTCCCTGGAGCCTTCTCTTCTCCAGACTGAACAAGCCAGTTCTTCATAGAAGAGATGCTCCAGCCCTGTGATCATCTTCGTGGCCCTCCTCTGGACCCTATCCAACAAGTCCATGTCCTTCTTAAATCTTTCTTAAATTTCAGAATAACAGCGCTTTTTTTGTATTTCCTGTTGGAGGTATCTAATTATCTGACCATCTTTCCTGTTATATCAAATTAATATGGCTTGAACTCACGAAAGACATGTTCTGAATGTAGAGACAGAAAAGATGAGAATCTTTTAAGGGCTGAAATGAAAGATTACTTGAAAGAAGAAAAGTCTGTTATTCATTTATAAATGAGAAAGCAGAAGAAACTAGTCTGTGTTTTTTAAATGTAAAAATAAATAAAGCTAATTCTGAATCGTAAACTTCATATTCAAAGAAAAATCTAAAATACAAAGTCAAGATTCACATTTCAAGGAATGAAGACATCAAATAAAGTGACTAGATTTTAGTGTGACCAGGCCTGTCTAAACATTCATTGGTGACAGCTAGAAAATATTTACAAAAGCTGTTGCAACATGAGCCTGCATGCATAACAAAATGCAAATAGTATGAGTTGTCATTAATCACTTCTCATGTAAGTGCAAGGTCACTTAGACACATGCCACATCTATGGCAAACACTACCACTGCGGAGCTTTAAAAAAGTGGAGTGAGGAGGCTTTTAGTGAAGCAAATACCACCTCCTAAATCTGTCTATAACAAGGACTGATTTTCTCCTGTTTCTTGTCAGAGTGAACATTAGTGGGAAGAAATTACAGTACTGTGCAGATGCTTCCTCCCTGCCAAAACGAAGGCATTTAGGGGAGAAGAAAATAGAAGTTGCCTACTAAGGCGTTTGTTTCCTTCTAGCAGTTGGGTAAAAGTAGGAAAAAGAATTTTATAAAAGAGAAACCACCAAAAAAGTACAGATATATCATCCATCTGATACTCTAATGAATCAAAGATCTTAACAAAAAGCGCACGTGAACACACGTCTCTGTGACCACAAGTTTAATGTCGTGGTTTTAATTCGATGTGATAACATAGCCAAAACTGATTAAGGCAAAAAAACTTCCTGGATATGAGTGTTATAGTCTAAAATGATGAATAGGTTCATTTACCCAGCCGATAAACATGAAAGGAGCCCTAGATGGGCTTGTTGTCCCTAGAAATGCCGGCGGAAAATTGGTTATCTGACAAGTCCTTTATTAACTTTCTATGATATGAAATCTCAAAGATCCCTTATTAAATAAGGATGTGTTCTAAGGGGTGAGGTCAGAAGAAATGTGATAGATTGTCAAAGAGCTTATAGGAAAATGTTACTTTAAAAACCCTGTAGCATGTAGGATATATAAAACAAGATGAAAGCAACAAATGTGCCTAATTTAATAAAGTATGCTTCTTTCAGGCCAAAAGACCTACTTTGACTTCTAGGCTGGCTTTTCAGTAGTGAGTGTTGGAAGACATATCAGCCAAAAATACAGGAGTTCATCAGTTCTTGGGGGGAAAAAAAGAATCATAGAATCATAGAATGAATCATAGAATGATTTGGGTTGGAAGGGACAACAAGGACCATCTAGTTCCAACCCTCCTGCCATGAGCAGGGACACCCTCCACTAGACCAGGTTGCCCAAAGCCCCATCCAACCTGGCCTTGAACACTGCCAGGGCAGGGGCAGCCACAGCTTCTCTGGGCAACCTGTTCCAGTGCCTCACCACCCTCACGGTACAGAATTTCTTTCTAACGCCCAGTCTGAATCCCCCCTCCTTTAGTTTAAACCCATTACCCCTTGTCCTATCACTGCACTCCCTAAGAAACAGCCCCTCGCCAGCTTTCCTGTAGGTCCCCTTTAGGTACAGGAAGGCCGCAGTTAGGTCTCCCTGGAGCCTTCTCTTCTCTAGGCTGAACAACCCCAACTCCCTCAGCTCGTCCTCATAGGAGCGGGGCTCCAAGTCTCTGATCATCTTTGTGGCCTCCTCTGGACTCGCTCCAGCAGCTCCATGTCTCTCCTGTACTGGGGACCCCAGAGCTGGACGCAGTACTGCAGGTGGAGTCTCACAAGAGCAGAGTAGAGGGGCAGAATCACCTCCCTCGACCTGCTGGTCACACTAGAAAAACCATAAGGAACCATCAAATCACTTAGAATGTTCTTAAAAATTCCCTCCTAGTTTCTTAATTTGAAACTCTAATTTTAGGCAAAGACTTGCATTTAATTAAAGCAAATCTGGTTTGTTTGATGAAGCTTGTGTGGAATGTCTCCTGAGAACTCTGTTTTCCCAAGGCAGAGTGTAGGGTAAGCACCAAGGTTAGTGATGTCCAGAAGGAATAGGGGAATGACAGAAAGGGAGGCAGGCTGTTGGCGGAGTATACAGAGGAGAAATGCCTCTGGTACTAGCACCAACTCCTTACTTTAAATAACTTTAAAACTATGGCAAAACATCAATTTTTATGGCAAGGTACTGTCCTAGACAAAAGAAAAGAAAAATTACCTAGGGAGAGATTATTCACAGGGTTAGCTATAAAGACAGCATGCAGACACTTTGCCCAGTATGGACAAAGATAAAGCAATCCCTTGCCTGTGCCCTAAGCAGTGGCTGGTGACTCAAGGAGAATTCCAATTTAGAAAAGCTACTAAAGCAAATAATCTGGTTGTAACTTAAGCAGGTTTTCCAGAAAGGTACCCTGCCTAGATTTGAAGACATAAGGAGACAGAGAATATAGGCCTCAATAATTTGTTCAGTCTATCATTCACCATTAAAAAATTGATGTCCTGTTTCTAATTTGGTTTTGTCCAGGTTCAGCTACCAGCCATTAGCTACTGTTGTGCCTTCCCCAGCAGAAGTAAAGAACAACTTCATTTCTGACATTTCCTTCCAGCTCTTGTAGACTGTAAACAAGGCACAATACAACAGGCTGGGCTCCCCAGGTCTCTTTCTAAAAGATATTTTTTCCACCCTTAAAATCCTTATCTGTGTTTTTCTCCTGCATTTTCTCCTTTTGCTCAAGTCTCTTGAGGAGACAGTGGCATCGGAACTGTCTGTGCTATGTATTAGCAGTCAGAACAATGCTGTGCCCATCTGCTTTTACCCACAATATTTATACTAACATGTTCAAAGGCCAAACACAGACTTCCTGCCAAAGCATCGCCCCGGTGCCCATGTTGAGGTGTTCAGCCATCATAAGTCCCGAGTCTTTCTGAAAGTCACTGCTGTCCTGCACACAGTATTCACCTCTGTAAACATGATCTTCATTCCTCTTCCCCGCGTATACTTCTGCTCTAGCAGATAAACCTTCCCAAAAAACCCAAATTGCACCCCATGATTGCTCTTCCTAGAAGGTACAGTTTTCACTCGTTACATCATTCTTTTTCTTTGTTTTAAATCAGCAGTGCCTTTTAAATTTATATTTGAAACTTTATAAGGAAAAATAAAAGCAATTTCTCAGGTCCTAAAAGTCCCAAAACTAGAATGGCATGTAGAACTAAATCAACTGCTTTATGAAACTGGATTTTACTTATACCATTTTGTCCCTATCTTTCAATCCAATTTATAATCCCTCCAAAATGGAATAAAGGTTGTTTGGTGAGACTTGTTTTCCATAAAACCATGTTGACTGACGTTAATTAACTTCTTATCCTTTAAGATGTTAATAATTGCATCCAGTATCAATTTTCCCATTAGCCCAGGACTGATGTCAACTTGTGGTTACCCATGTCAGACCAACTATCCTTCTGTAATGTTGGAGCAATGTTGCCCTGTAATAGTTCTCAAATTGTGATACTTTTCTGATATTTATTCAAAATTAACACTAAGGTGACAGATATCTTCCCAATTAGTTACTTACAAGTTCTGCTGATTTAAAACTGCTTATGCCTGGCATATGTTGTTTAACATCCTAATTGTTTATAAACCAGGATCAGAATGACTAAATTATTTTCATGTAATAAGAATACAGCATCCTATCTCTTCCCAAATACAGAAAAGAAATATTTCTTGAACAGTTTTGTTTCTCCTGAATCATAGTAACAATTTTATAATTTCCAATCCATATTAAACTGACACCTTTGCCAACAATTCTTTTATTCTTAATCTACTAAAACATGAAAAGGCTCGTACTGCTGTTAGCTCTGTCAGGCACAGATTTTTTCTGGCAACTATTTACTGAGATTTTCTGCGTCTACATATAATGCACATATTTAGGCTATGATCTCTAGTCCCTGGTCCCCAGATAGCCGCCACACTCAAGTAGTATGGCTAATTCATCTTTATCCATCATACCAGTGACAATTTACTTTGTACTGGAGGCAATATTTTCTGGCTCAGACATTACTTGCTATCTTTTTCAAAAACTTAGATGTTTTATTATTTGTTGTGTAAAACTGAGTATGTGCCATTCAAATTCAGTATTTCTTTCCTATCACACAATTCTGTATCTGGATAGGGATGGGGGAGAAATCATAATGTGTATGACAGCAGAACATCAAGGTAAAATCTGAAAAGTAACACACTGTGAGACAGCAGGGGTTTTATTCAAATACCTGCAGCATCCATAATAAAAAAAAGATAAATGTCAGCAAGTAATGGGAGAATCTAAGAACAAAACTAGGTGATTTAGTCTGCCTGGTAATGATATAAGACATCACAGAAATACAGAAAATTACTATAAGTGAAGATAAATATAAATCCTGACCCTAAAACACACAGGAAAGACAGAGGTTTTGTAGCGGAAGGAAGCAGCATTATATGTGAAAAACAGTACAAGAAATCAGTGAAGAGATACCTTCAACAGAGTACGAGTGAATACAAACCCTGAGTTAGAAATGTGTAACATAGTGCTGGTATTTCAAAAGCCAGCTGACCAAAATCCAGTTGTGCAAACTTAAGAAACAGCTCCAAATGTCACATGTTGATAAGGTATCTCAGCTCCATGTGCAAAATACATCACATGTGCTTAACCCCTGAAGTTATGGCTTCCCGGGACAGCTTCTTTCGCAGTATGCGTGACTCAAAGCTATTCTCAGGTTTGTCCTCTAAAACATGCTGGAATCAGTTTAAGTAACTACAGCTGAGCCACTAATTAACAGTCACACAATGCAATTGAGTTCAACTTCCTCCATGGAGTAATCATACCATAAAACAATATTGTCATACTAACCTTCTGAGAGGGGTATTTGAAAAAATGAAGTGAAGCAGCTAATCAAAAAGACAGTGGTAAGGAGTGCACTAACCTTTTTAACCACAGCATGAGGAAAACTCAGGATTTTTAAAAAGTTTAGGTGGTGAAATAGCAATACTTACATCTCTAAATAGCGCAGAAGGAGAAGTAAAAGAGAAAGAATGGGGAAAGGGTGACTACTATTATGCTTCAGAGAACAGGAACTTAATTTTAGGCCAGTCAATAGGAAGAAATTATAGCAAGTAAAATGCTTTGTGTAAAATGACCATGGACACCCTGCAGAAAAGTTCAGTGAAGACTCTTCCACCCACCCTGCAAATCAATAAACCAAACAATGCTGGGATGTATAAGGTACTCAACAAAAAATAATACTGGAATGATTATAAGGCTGGTCCATGAATCGTTACAGCTTTAACTGGAACAGTGTGTTTAGTCCTCTGAAAGCAAAGATGAGCAACAGAGAGTGCAGAAAACTCCCCCCACCCCAAGCCTCTAGAGCCGTAGAAAGACCAGAAGATACAGAGAATTAAGATATTAAGGTTTAAATGGGAGAGACTTCAGTGAGGTAGGAAAAAAAAACCAAACTTGAGAAAAAAAAAAAAAAGAAGAGAGGGAGTGTGAGAAGGGAAATCTGATACCCACTTTTATATTCATAGCGATTAACTAAACTAAATAGCCACAACATCAAAAGAAAATTTTGAATGAAATGTTGAACAGATCCACAGAGTTTCCTCTTCTCCTGTAGAGGCAGGAACTTACAGTTTACAAAGAAAGAGCCCTTTTTGCAGATAACACCTTCATAGTACACCACAAAGTTTTAGAAAGAGTTTTGAAGAAGTTTATGTAGAAGTCCTTTGGTAATTAACAGATGGAAGATATTCTTGAACCTCCTAGGCTAACTGGATCTTAACAGGGAATGTCGGATAATATCATTAGCAATAGGTAATGAAGGGCTTTGAGAAGGAAGATAAGGGGTGCCATGGAGAGATGGAGAGCCCAGGAATACGGTTAAAGTAAGAGCTTAAAAAATAACTTTGTAGAAGATAAATGTGTGCATGGAAATACTGTACTCTGCAAGACCTACCTCTTTCCTCACATTTCCCAGAGGGTGCTACAAATACAGGTGAATGAGAAGGATGAAGCCCAAAGAGGCAACGTGGTAAGCAAGACCATCAAGATCATATTGTGTCCCAATATTTGCAATAATACAGCCAGGAAGCCTCCACAATCTTTTGCAGCAGGACAACATAACCTCACTCTCTATATACAATCCATTCAACATGTTTAAATCGCAGAAGAAAGAAAAACTAACATTTCAGTAAATGCTGGAATTTGAGAACTACATTATGTATATATGGCAGAGGACTCTGTTGCAACATCCAAAATAACATTAGGATTTAAGTTGTTGTAAAGAAATAACATTGAATAGTGCATAACATTCCTCAGAGATACCTCTGGGCTAGATATCTTGGTATCTCATGAAAAATTGCTTCCCAAGGGCTAAGGCTCCAGGTAGAAATTTAATTACTGTTCAGAGGAAACAACCCATGGTGCCACACAGTATGCTCATAGAACAGTCTTTAGAAAATAGGTAAGTGGGAGAGCGTGGCACTTTAAAGCCCTGTTCAGATAATGAGGACTCATGAAATGGCCTACTTGATCATTACAGAATATTTTTATCTATACTTTTTCTGATGGATTGAATGGAAACAGTACGTTTCCTTAGGAGTGACCCTCCATCTCTTTCTCTTCCAAAGCTGTCTGTTGAAACAGTCTGAGAACAAGGCAGGTAAATATTGACTGGTCTTCCTCTTGAGTGGTACAGTCATGTGAACTAGGCCAAGATTATCATGATAAAACACGCTTCTTGATCAAGCCTGGATCAACATTTCCTGTCTCCTACAATCCAAGTGCAATTCAACTGGTCTAACATAGGAATGTTAGACATCCAGGTCTGAGCGAATCAGCCTGAGCGCTCTGTATTCAATGCAAAGACACCAGCATTTCCCAAGAGCGATCCAGCTCAGCCCAAACGATCTAAAAATGGTCAGATGAAGCACATTCTGGAATTGTCTATTTCTCTCCATCAGCTACAAAATTAAATTAGGATTACTAGATCAGATTTAGAGGTTTAATTCTATGGCATCTATGGCAAGAAAAAAGGCAAACTCTCCTTTTCCTGTCTATTTGTATATCCAGAACACTCTAACATATGCTTAAGCTTTTTCTTTCCCTCCAGCTTTTTAAGGCTTCTTATTCCGGGTACACACTAATTGTCATAAAATTCGTTCAAGTTCAACAAGGGAATGGGAAAGGGAACACACTGAACATCCATCTGCTTACCCCTTGTGGGTCTTTGTAGGATGTCCTGTCTCTGAATAAAAATCTTGGCTCCAAAACCTTTGAAATTTCCCAAAACAAATATCAGGACCTAGATAATACTTTTTTATACTCACATCCTGATGAACATTTTTCCTAAGGAAATGCATGCTGTGTTTATTTATTCTTTTCTTTGTGATCCAATGAGGTCTCATTTCAGTTACTCTTAGGTCAGCTTCTACAAAATATTTTTTCAAATGCTCTACAGCTTTCTGAAAGACAACTCATTTGCATCGCTTCACTTGGCATTTGAGCAGTGTAAGTCCTTGGATGAGTCAGCTCATGGAGCCCGGAGCACAGAGCCTCTCGAATCAAGGCCTAAGCTCCACCGCATTTTTGGAGGTACAGAGTAAAACCACAACTGTGAATTGTGGATCCACCTCAGAACAGCCTGTGCCGCTGGTATACCAGCCCATCTCCCACAAAAGTCCAGCACTGCAGCTCACCTAGCAAAATGTCCCTTCACTTTGCCGGTATGAATCACACTTCCATTTCTAAGGCATTACACAAATTACTTTTAGGGCTTCCTGCAGAATGATTTTACTACCAGACATCAAGCCAGAACAGATACAACCTATCTTAGGTTGTACCCACACAAAACAATAAAAGGGGGTAAGGGGAGGAAGAAAAGCCTCAGTGTGGTAACAAATTACAAAAAATTGCAGTGGAAGCAGAACGAGCTGAATGGCCACAAGGCCAATCCGCAGTGCTGTACTGGCAGCTCAGCAGAAGTCCTCTTGTAGAAAGGCCAGCATCCCAGCATCATTCCTTTGTTTTTTTACAGCTGGAACCAGGAAATCCCCCCCCAATTAGCAGGAAAATCCTTCTCTCTCCTCCATGTTTGTCATGTACCTCCTGAAGCAATGCAAGAAAAGGAGAGAAGATCTGGATAAAGCCTCGTAAGTAATTCCCAGCCCTTCAGATGGCTACCAGGAGTCAGTAAAGGTTTTGGCAGATGGAGGCCAGATGGTTGTGACAATTCTTCTGCTTTCCTGCACCAGTGTCACACAGATCCATGCAGCAAAGACAGAGAAAGGGCAGATTTTCTCCAGGTCTTTCTCCAGTCCTAGAGACTAGCCACCACCAGGCAGCCAAACACTGGCTGCTGCTAAGATGATGGAGGGTGGAAAGCTGAGCTTGCAAATGTCCCATGCTCAAACACATAAATGCCTGAAACTCTTGTCCTCGCTTTCCAGATGACTGCTGTATTGCTTGGCCCGGCCGATCCCTAGTGGCCTTTGCTTTTCACCAGTTAACAGTTGTTTTCTCATCTCCCTGCTCGTAATCAAAACTTAGAAAATACCATTAACAGAGCCTTTTTTTAATTTTAATTTGAACACACCTCTAATGTCTTTGCTGAATCATAGAATCATTAAGGTTCAAAGAGACCTCAAGGGTCATCTAGTCCAACGGTCCCCCCACCACCTATTACCCACTAAACCATGTCCCTAAGTACCACATCCAACCTTTCTTTAAACACCCCCAGGGATGGTGACTCCACCACCTCCCTGGGCAACCCGTTCCAATGCCCGACCACCCTTTCTGAACAATAGGTGGGTGTTTCTTTTGTTTACAGGTGTGCACTAGTAAAATCAGCTATTCAACTACTTTTTTTTAACATTAGGTCAGTTTTTAAATTAATTTCAATGTTTAACATTAAGAACAGACTTCCATGCACCACTACTGAACTCCAGACGAATGTATAAATACATTGTATATTTGGGTTTTGGAGAAAAACAATTTCCTTGCTTTATTACTTATAGAAACTCGTGGTAAAACAGTATTAGTCTAACCAAGGGGCGGCAGCCATCACTTGGCGTTGTTTGCTTTTAACAGTCCTCAGTATCTGGAGGTAACGATAATGCTGGCAACCACTAATCTTCTCCCAATGAAGGAAAAGGTTTCATCCCACCTCAATCAAAAGTAGGATGTGGGAGTTAATCTCTGGAGAGAAAGAATTACAGGCATCAGATAGTCCTTGAGAAAATGCCTGGAGTAACCATGCCAGACTGTATTGTTCTTTTACATTTATTTATCTTTTAAGGAACTGAAATTCTGCTATGGGATTTCTATGATAATTGTGTGGGAACAGCATTTCCTCACATAACTTACATTTGATTAAAAAAATAATAAAATGTCTCTCTCCCCTTCCCTTTCAGGTAAGTGCAAGAATCACCAAGAATGTGGAAAATTCTCTTTTCTTTTCTTTTTCTTTTCTTTTCTTTTCTTTTCTTTTCTTTTCTTTTCTTTTCTTTTCTTTTCTTTTCTTTTCTTTTCTTTTCTTTTCTTTTCTTTTCTTTTCTTTTCTTTTCTTTTCTTTTCTTTTCTTTTCTTTTCTTTTCTTTTCTTTTCTTTTCTTTNACAAACCATCTTAAGTGCAAATTTTTTTATTTCTTACCAAACCAAACATTTAATAGCTTCCAGTAACCTTTATTAATTACCTCCCCCAAGCACTGAAATCATTAATTTTATGTAATATTATATAAATTTCTGTATCTTATTACAAATGTTAAAAAATGTCCATAACTGCAATTTTAATTTATTTTATTGCTACCACCTCTGAAAAACAAAAACTAACGGGGAAGCAAGATGATATTCAAGATGCATATCAGTTCACCAATGATTAAAAGGTTGAATATCTGAGTCCCATTTCTAGCTATTCCCATTTAAACCAACAGAAGCAAAAGCATAGAATTAAAGAGAAACCAAAGATTTTATAGTCAGATTAAACAAAATTGGTCTCTACTGGATCTTAGTATGAACCTCCATTCCCCTGAGGGAACATGAGAAAACCTGGTAGGGGGAGGGAAACACAACTAAGCATAAATGGACTGAAAAAAAAATGTTGGAACTTTATTTCAAAGGGTGCTGAAATTACAACACATGTTTATACGAAACAAAGAAAGACATTTCAATGCATTGAGTCCATTCATTTCTTGACTACAGAGCTGCTTACATGGTTAGTCTGGTGGCAGTGTTTTGGATAGAAGTCTCCACCATTACTGTACCAAATAAATTACTCAAAATTCAGTTTTACTAGAAAGCCTCACTAATTTTGGTACAAACAGACAACGCACTACCTCAGGACCAACAAAGGTGAAATTTTTCTGGAAAGGCTTTGCCTATTGACAGCTGCCTTTTCTGTCATCCACTTAGCTCCCATCCCCCACGTTATCCTACTTCCAAAGACGCATGGATACAGTCACTGCATATCAACATGACGCATCTTCCTTTTGAAACTTATAAAGCACACAATACAAAGTGCAATAAATCTACTGAAACATTTCATTTGAGAACCTCTTCTGGCATTAACCATTCCTAGTAGACTTACTCACCTCTGACAAGATAAGACCAACTCCAAGTGATGTAAGGACAGAGCCAGGACAGGGAAGAACAGATCTCTTCTTCTCTAACTTGTATATGCATTTAAATACACGTGCATGTGTGTGCACTGTACACGGTCAGTCACTGCTGTCTTACACTAGAAACTACTCTCAAAGGTGGCCTTAACAGTTAAGTTTTGAAGACACTACTAGTAAACCTCCATATTAAAAGTACTTCTTTATGGCTGACATCATAATTTGACCTTAAAAATATTTACCTGGCCTGAAAATTGCTAGACACAGAAAACAGAAAGAATATTCTCTCATAACCTGAAGAATATTTAAACTTAATTAAGCGTTGCGGAGAAATTACTTAAATTTGCAATGCTAATCAGAAGACCATAATACTACATCTTGTATGTAATATTTGCCTCTTGGTAAAAGCAAGGCACTTTGCTGTTACCCCTTCAAACTTACCAGATTTTAATCTTTCTGAAAAGTCAAGCATTACTTATAATTAATCAAGATTAATAACGATATGCACCGTGGCCTGTATTGAGACTCAATCCTGCTGCCAGTTATTTCGGTGAGTTTTTAACCCAAACAGCCACTGACACCCACCAGGATATTTCCAGTGGTGACATCATCAGGGTAAGGACTCTGCAGCGTATACCACGTGTGATCATGCTCCGTCAATTTACTAGCTCCACCTCAGGAAGAGTTTTGGTCTCTGTTTCTGCAGGGTAACCAAGGGAGCTCCTCTTTAGCATGCCAACAAGGTCCTGCTGTTCTGAAATGCATGGCCAAGATCTCTCCTATCAAATTTTTAATTGCACAGAGTCAGTACAGAGTGGGGAGAGCAGCTAGGAGTACTAATGTCAGGTTGGCTTTTCTTCATACCTTCCTTGTTCACCATTATAAACTAAAAATATCACATCTTTTGTATTTCATAATTTGGGAAGTCCCACTGACCAGTAAAATTTGTACCTATAAACATGAATATCTTTTGATATCAAACACTGAGAAGTAATTCCTTTCTAAATTGTTTCTAAAGTAACTAACGTTTGTGATTCTCTGTTTATGCGACCTCACAGTATCCAAAGCATCATTGTCACTTTCCAAGAGCCAAGGAGTCTTGGCTCTTTTTCCAAACAAGGTTCGGCATCTAGATATCGCAGTGAGAAGTACATTAAAACTCCCCTTTATCAACAGCTGAGATTGAAATTTTTTTTTATATTAACACAATCAGCAGGCAGTTTTCAAGGTACAAAATTAAGAAATTGTAAAGATTTCAAATGAGGCATGATTTTCTATCAATGAAGCTGATGAAACGAAAATAGAAGGGAAGAAAAACCACAAAGAGGGATATGTTTTACAATTGTCCTTATCAACACATGCTTCAGGTGACCAAAGCAAAATATGAAGGTGATATACTACTTCTGCCTAGTCATCTCTTGTCATCAACCTGCACAAAAACCTGCTGTGAGCCTGCATCTGATCTGAGACTACATGGAAGCTTACTGAAAGAAGATATTGCCTGCAAGCTGAACGTCTTTGCTGCTTTTCTCCATTCACACAGCTTTATAGTGGAATACAGATACTGGGTTCCTGCCAGTGTTAGCTCTGCCACAAATATAACTTAATTTGGTTTTCATTTGTTAAATGTTCTATTAATTCTCCTTTAAAAAAAAAAAATAGTTCAATTCTATACACCAGGGGGGAAACAAACAAACAGCAATTATAGAAAAGTTAATCTCAGCTCTTTTATCTCCCTCATGTAGGAAAACTGTGCATTTGTGACTGCGACAGTATCAGGCAAGATAGTAAATACTATCTTGACCTGTTTTGATATTCGTAGCTTTAGAATAGAATAGAATAGAATCATTAAGGTTGGAAGTGACCTCAAAGATCATCTAGTCCGACCATCCCCCCACCACCTATTACCCACTAAACCACGTCCCTAAGTACCATATCTAACCTTTCCTTAAACACCCTCAGGGATGCTGACTCCACCGCCTCCCTGGGCAACCCGTTCCAATGCCCGACCACCCTTTCAGAGAAGAATTTTCTCCTCATCTCCAACCTGAATCTTCCCTGGCGCAACTTGCAGCCATTTCCCCTTGTCCTGTCACTAGTTATCTGCGAGAAGAGGCCAACCCCCAGCTCGCCACAACTCCCTTTCAGGTAGTTGTAGAGGGCAATAAGGTCTGCCCTGAGCCTCCTCTTCTCCAGACTAAACAAGCCCAGTTCCTTCAGCCGCTCCTCATAAGACCTGTGCTCCAGAAGTCCTAGTTTACAGGAAGAAAGAATGAAAAAGTCTCAAGGATAGATGCTAAAGTGCAACTCCACACAGAAAACAAACAAACAAACAAAAAAAAGTCCTAGTTCAAAACAGTCCTTATAAAGCAAACATTTTACATTCTTAGGAAAACGACAAAAAAAAATTACTAGGAGTGTTTTGCCAAAGATTTTTCTTTCCCCTCGTAACTGCATTAAGTCCTCCTACTTCTTATCACCCCACAGTTTCTTTTAAAACACAGGTTTCCAAAGGGGAGGTCTTTGAAGCTTGCTAGGAGCCTCAGAGCAGGATGGGTGGGAAAAGAAGTGTCCCCTGCAGGCAGTCCCCAGCAGGCCACCCGAGCCCTGGGTTCGGAGCCTGGATCATCCCCTGCCACAGCCCTTCCTCCCACTGCCAGGCTGTGCTGCGCCACTGACCGCAGCTGGGATGTGCAGAGCAGTCTTACCTACCAGAGGGAGGTCCCCCCCCACGTAACGGCGTTGTGGAGCGCAGCGGAAGGGGTGGTAGAGAGCCAAACAGTCCCTGCCTGTTCACACCCTACTGCATCACGAGGGAGATGTGTGCATGCTTGTGTGTGCATGTTTCTCTGTGTCGGGCTGTAGCTCCACAAATACGTTTGCTCAGAGGCAAAGCCAGTATAAGAGATTCCCACTTTGGCGTTGGGTTCCTGGGCATCTGCCGTAGCTCTCAGATGCATCAGTTGTGCACTTTGAAAAGTTTTTTTCACCCAGACTATTTCCCAGTCTTGGCGTGCAGACCAGATCCACAGACCACTTGCACCAGTACTATCACAAAGTTGGAGAGCTGAGGTGGGAAAATGAGATTAAGCGGCCAAGACCAGAGATCTCCTTAGGTTCCTCACGTGTGCAAATAGGTCCTGAAAGTGCATACGTGTGCCCTCGTCAAAATGTTCTAAGCGGGTTTTTTTACTCACACCACAAAAAAGGAATTAAAAAGAAAAGAGGTCAAGCCTCCCAGTGACGCACTGCTCATTGCTTCAGCTTCTCACTTCCCAGTAACACCATCAGATCAACAGCTACTATGTAAAAATAAGTGTAGCCGGGTCTGTACAATAAAATAAAAGGGTTAGAACAAGTAGAGAAAAAGAGCGCAGAGAGGAGGCAAAAAGAAAGCAAATGAAAGATGCAACCTTTGGAAAAATACAGGAAAAGAAATCAAAGCCAAGCATAGGGTCCCATTTCAAATCTGCTCTCTTTTTCACGCTATCATGGACATCCTCATAAAAATAAGTACAGTGTCCACAACCACAAAAAATATTTTTTAATAAGGATAAGAGATATTACTACAACAAAAAGGTGGTTGTCTTCCATACTATCTTTCTTTCACCAGCTGTAGAGTTCTTATGTTTGACAGTCATTAGATTGACCTTTCTTCCACATCACATCAACAGATTTTCAGAATAATTCTATTCAATGGTCAGCAGAAAATGACTGAGAGGTGACACAGAGTGCCGTGCCATATTATGCAGATAACATCTCCAGAGCAGCACTGGGTGTAGAGCAGACACGACAACTTATTTGACTGTGCCTGTCCTGCCCAGTTGCTAATGTGTATAGCGACAGCATACGGAGACATCACTGACCTGATAAAAGCATTTGCATGATTATATCTAAGAAAAACAGGTCTTTGGCATGATGAGATTAAATGAATTATGATCAAGTGATTTAACCACTATATTTTTATTCATTCTGGGGAAGGATACTTTATGGACCACTGATGTTCACTGTGAGCTTTTCAGGTCAGTGAGATTCCCATCAACACTCCTAACAAACCCACAGCCTTATTTTCATCAGCCAACGTGCAATCTGCATGCCAACAGGCAACACTGCAAACCACCAGCAGTCACGCAAGAGGAAAATGGATCCCTGCAGACGATCACACTTGCTTCGACTAATGTGGGCCATTCTCTGGCAGACGTCTGCATGCTCAAAGTCAGGGTTTTGTTAACCCTGCCTGAGTTAGCAGAGGTCATGGGAAGCCCTGGATGTTCTCCTTTCCCCAGCCCACCTCCGCTCACTCAGCAGTCAGCTGGCGGCAGGTACCTGTGACCCTGAAAACTACACTGATTATTTTGTCGCTTCGTGCACCAAGCACAGCATTATTAAGGCTGACAGATATAAAGACACGTCTCTTGCCTTGCACATACATATCACAGAGGCAGACAGATCGCTGAGGGGGCTGTAACTCCACAGCTGCTCCGGTATGAGAAGCAGAGTGCAAGGCAGCGACTTACAGAGAGATCGCTAAGCCCCCAGCGTAGGCACCTCCGAACCGAGCAGTCAGGCAGGACTGGCCCTACCCTCCTGCACACTTCCACCTAACAGCTGACACGTCCTCCTACGCTTTAAAGGCTATGGAGGAGAATATTCTTCTGGACAGAGATGCAGCAAGTTACCATATATCATAAATTACAGAGGAGGAAGCGCGCAATGTATAGTTGGCTTTTCCTACATTCCTGTGCCGCATGCCGTCAGTAAAGCATGGCTGTGTGATTAAGCAATCCCAGCGGCTAATCTGGTAAGGCAAGGAAAACATCCAAGGGTTTCTCTTCTTTTGCCTCATGAAAAGAGCAGGAAAACCAACAATTTGACATAATTGTTCCATCTGACTGACACTTCATTTTGCTCATCCATATGAAAAAAAAAAGGTTACGTTAATAACAACCGTAGCAGCTAGCTTTTTTCTCCAGGAACTGGCTGTCTTGAGCAGTGGAGGAGTTGCCTCACCACCCCGGCACATGGTAGAAGAGCAATGGCACATCTTCCCCCAGCAAGTTTCTAGCCTCTCAGCCTTTTCTTTATTCCCCACTGGGAAGCACATAGAGAATTTGGTCTCATTTGCAATTACTTTCAGGAGTGTCCACACCGCAGTTGCCAGAGCCTTCATTCCCAGTTCCAGCACAGAGCGTGTCACACCGCTATGGCTGTGCACGGGCAGCGATGGATGCGATAGGAACCGTTTCAATGGGAAGCAGTATTTCTCTTGTGAAAGCACTGGAGCCTACCGCTTCATTTCATGCTGTGCCATAGCCCAAAGAGGAGAATGGGTAGTAGCTGTTACACATACACGCGTTTTGCCCCCTGCTTCATGCCCGATGTAGTAGTCTTGAGGATTAATGAGAAATCTGCCTCTGAGTTTAAGATGAATTTTTCACATAAGGACAAATAAACTTGCAGCCATTAGAGGGAAGTCCAACCAGTGCTCTTCATGGCATCTTACATGTCAGGTCAAGCCCTGTTGTATACAATTCCTTACTTATGGGCTAGTGTCCCTTTTTTTACATTTGAACGAACCTAAGCCAAAGAAATACTACAAAACCATGCTCCACTGGTTTCCTTCACTTCTTCAAAATGCCTGTACTGGATAACTTTCTAACTTTTACTTTCTCCAAGTAGGAATAATCAAAGACTTTGAAGCTACAGACTATTTCTGACACAAAGTAATTATATCATGTCCTTCCCTTAAGCACACTGATGTAACCACTGGTGTGCTGGAGAGGCTCAGTAACAGCAAAGCAAGGCCACCAAAAGTCAGCCGTCACGTTAAACAGGAGTACTGTTTGTTGCAGGCTACCTTGCCTTTACCTCTGGCATACTCTGACAGCGCTCACTACTCAGTCTGACTCAGAATTTCAAAAGCACTGTTCCCACACCTTCCTACGTATACTTGGCATGACCCTTTGGCCTGCTTCTGCACTAGAAACCTATGTTGCGAGCACTTGGCGAGGTGGAACTTAAGGTGGCTATGGAAAACATTTTTTAGTCTAACTAGTGGTTCCCAAGCAATCTGGACCAACATATTGCTGTCAAACCTTGACATTTCTCCTGAACCACCAGCACTGTGCTACTAAGTAATGTGCCCACCACCAGCCAAGGGACACTGAGTTACAGGCAGAAGTGATGATTCCCAAATGAGAAGGAAAGTAAAAGTATTCACCAAATGAGCTCCAGACTGAAATTAAGTAATCCATGGGTCTTATTCTAGAAGACCATTACCTAAATATTAATTGTAGAACAGGACAAATAAATCAAAGTAACATAATACAAACATGCAGGAAACCAAGGCATGAGACATATAGATCTATTAACATACATTAAAAAAAAGAGTCTTACAGCTACATTTATGTAAGCTGAAAGATGTAAATAAACTTTAGCTAGAGGTCAGCTTTTTTTGTGCTAAATCTTCCCTAAGCTTCCCTAAAGATGTCACTTCTGGAATGAAGAGGATGTCCCTTTGTGCCTGCAACTGGGAACTGAGCATGAATATGAGTCATTGTCAGAAGAACACCGCTCCATCTTTTATTACCTAACCACTAAAATTAAGCTGCTTTATTATAAATATGATAAATTTTTGCAATTACTGTATCACCCTGTTTCCAGGCAGATTCCATCAAAGCTTATGTCTGTGGCTTTTACAGCCTGTGGTTCCCTAAATCATGACCTTATTTGGTAGCCTGTGAGACTTGCGCAGACAAGAAGTTTATTCCTTCTACCATTTCTTACCTGTGACTATTTTGTTCGACTTTTCCTCCCTCGATATCTCTTTTCGGCCTGTTCTAGGGGAAACATAAAAGGCAAGAACTTTCACAGAATGTTGTAAAAGGTCTCCAAAAGTCATCGCTACACCTTCTTTAGCGTATTAGGAACACACTCTGTGTCTTTCTTACTTCTACGTCTTACTCCATGTTTTTTTCATTTCATCCACTGGTATGAGAGAGTTTGAGGATTTGAGGTATTGTTCGAGGCCTAATGACTCTTCTGTGCTCTGTTAGAGCCGATGGAGGTGTCAGCAAAGACTGTCAGCTGTTTACTTCTCCGGAACAGCTTTGTACCATTTTCTGTAGCCTCGAAGACTTCTAGGGATCTACTGACAACAATTCAAATACTACTCACAGATAACTAGCTACAGGACAAGGGGGAATGGCTGCAAGCTGCGCCAGGGGAGGTTTAGGTTGGAGATGAGGAGAAATTTCTTCTCGGAGAGGGTGGTCGGGCATTGGAACGGGTTGCCCAGGGAGGTGGTGGAGTCACTGTCCCTGGGTGTGTTTAAAGAAAGGTTGGACCTGGTACTTAAGGACATGGTTTAGTGGGTAATAGGTGGTGGGGGGACGGTTGGACTAGATGATCCCTGAGGTCTCTTCCAACCTTAATGGTTCTATGATTCTATGTTTCTATGAAAGCCAACCAGCACATATCAGTTAGCACCTAGAAAGTTAATGAGCAAACTTCCTTATTTTTTCCTTGAACCCAGCTCAGAACTGTGTATTACCTAAATCCCTCAACCTACCCCTAACTTCTTTGTCCCCAGATAGCATTACTGGCATTGCCAATCTGCATTCAGCTGCTGAGACTTCTCACTTTAAAACTGTGTCAAGACACTGATGATGTTTTGACAGTGAAGGCTGCAATGTAGAAGACTTAACACAGCTTAGAAAGAAGTAGAAAATATTATTTCAAATATAGGAGCAACCAGTTTTAAAATGTTTCATCAAGAGGAGCCAGGCCATCATGCAACAAACCACCCATAGACATAGAAATGATGGCTGGTAGAGTAGATTATTTTAAGACAGTGTCTTCTTGATACAGAAAATCTGCAGTACATATTATTACACACTAAGGCTCATTTTTTTAAAATATGATTGCCTAGAGTCAGCTTCCTAAATCAAATGTAAGAGCCATATTTCTAAAAGTGCTGAACACCAGCAAGTCCTTTTGCAATGCTTTTTACTTCTGTGGCATGTTGACTTTAGTATGATGAATACTTTGATAAAACCAATCCATTTATTTAGATGTCTAAATATGGACTGAGCTAGCATACCAAATTTGAGATTGATGAAAATTATTTCCCATCAAAACATGAAATGTCTCTGTGGTGAAAATGCTGACACATTCTCTACAGTAACAGCAAATCAAAATCCTAGAAGAGAGTACACTTTTACTTATTCTCAGAGAAACAGTTAATTTCAGTAAACCCATTACAACTGCTGTTTGAATCCCCTATTACATGAGTGCTCAACACAACTTAGCAATCAGGGTTCTTTTAAATGGATGTGTACGGTTCCTGAGCAAATGAGTAGATAATGGCCATTTTTCTCGAAACAAAACCATGGCCAAAGGGTGCTTTTAGAGCAGTAAAATCACATAACACTCTGTATCTGAGAGAAAAGTCATAATTTCTGACATTTGTTCAAACCTTCCGCACCTCCAACATATGACTGCCAACAGGGATTTAGGGAGCAGAGGGGCAAGGAAGTGGAAGTGGGCACTGTGAGAAGCAGAAAGTCATGTATTAGTAGATCCACAATCAGCCAGGGCCTAGCAAATCTCTACCCTACCTCTTTTTTATTTTAAGAAACAAACACAAGATACAAACCCTGTATTTTTACAGAACGAAGTATGGTGTAGAATACCAATATATTTTGAGACATAAGTAATATGGTGTGAGGCTCCGGTAGCAAATGAATGTCCCAAACGTGCATCTTGACACAAGTAGGGATGGACTGATAATGACAGAACGTGGCACACGACTGTATTGACCAAGGACAGAGCCTGCAGGATGCAGGATACCATCTTGTGAGCCCCTTCTCCTCTCCCTGAAACGCTCTGATAAAGCCCATCTACCTCCTGTGTGTGCGTGCTTGTGAGGGGCCGTAACTCACTCAGCCCCAAAATGGGGGGAGACAGTAAGACCCCCTGAGACCCCCATAACCCACCGACTCATTTCTGAAACGTTCCTGAGCTCATACTGCGACTGCGCAGTGATGACAAACCCACGCCTATGGGCCGGGCACTTTGGGTTATAAAAAGGGGGAAACACGAGCTTTTGGTGCGCGCCCGCCACCTGAGGACCACACTGCGAGTAGAGACTGCCACTGGACCCAGGACTTGTGATATCTCCTATCTTATCTTTCTTTCTCTCTCTCTCCTTTTCTCTCTTTCCTTTTCTCTCTCTCTGTCTCTAACTTCACTTTCGGCACACTAAGGTAATCTCCTCACAAGTTTTGCTAAGCCGTTGTCTCTCGTGTTTCCACTGAGTTTAACTGTTGTTATAACTTTTGCCAAGCCTCTGTCCTTTGTAGTTCTGATGAGTTTTTAGTAAATTTGTAGTTTGTTTAATCCTCTAGAGTAATTGTCATTACTCCTGACTACCGCACAGAGAATTAAAAATTACCTCTCCCTTACACCCACCAAGTGGGACGGGACATACGGGCATGTTTTTGTCTGGCTCCTTAAGTTCAACTCATTGCTTCCCAAGCTCAGCTCTTGATTTTTCTCCTGCTGTCAATGGTGGATGTTGGAGCTTCCATATTAGGTTCCACTTTGGTTTTATTTCAGTTAGCCACCGGACTACCATAACTAAAATGTTAAGGTTGGATTCTTAGCAAAAAACAACGTAAAATGGTACCATACCAACTGTGCTGTTTAAAAAATATTGATGTGTCATGTTGTCATGAATTAACTATAGCATGTTGCTGTGACTCAGCTGAATTCTTAGTTACAACATACTCTCTGAGCCAATGGCATAGACATAACAAGAAGAGGGAAAGAATCTGATGTTGGTTGGGTTTTTTTCTGACTAGATACGGTAGATATAGAAAACATAACAGTAAAGCTGTGGCAGCTAGAGTTATTTGCTGTGATAAAGCAAGTATTTTAAGGCTGTAAGATGATAAACTACTTCAGAATTCTTAACCCAGCCAACGTTGCCATATTTATCACCGTTTCACGTATGTCCTTAGTGCATATGAAACGCATCCACAGCGTTGCTTAAACTCTTCACTATGCATTCAAGACTTTCATGATTCTTTGGCACTACACAGAAGGAATCAAGCAACTTTTAACAGGGAAGTCAAGCAGTAGCCACGAAGTTGGCACAACTATCTTTTGCCCTACTGAGGGAGTTGGCAGAAGTGCTCACCAAGCCACTTTCTGTCATTTACCAGCAGTGCCAGCTAACCAGGGATGTCCCAGTTGACTGGAGGTGAACAAGTGTGATGCCCATCTACAAGAAGGGCTCGAAGATGGATCCGAGGAACTACAGACCTGTTAGTCTGACCTTGGTGTGGGGAAGGTTTTGGAACAGATCATCTTGAGTGCCATCTCACGGCATGAACAGGACAACCAGGTGATCAGGCCCAGTCAGCATGGGTGTATGAAAGGTAGGTTCTTCCTGACTAACCTGATCTCCTTCTACAACAAGGTGACCTGCTTAGTGGATGACGGAAAGGCTGTGGATGTTGTCTACCTGGACTTTAACAAAGCCTTTGACACTGTTTCCCAAAGCATTCTCCTGGAGAAACTGGCTGCTCAGGGCTTGGATGGGTGTACGCTTTTTTGGGTAAAAGAACTTTCTGGATGGCCAGGCCCAAAGGTTTGTGGTGAACGGAGTTAAATCCAGCTGGCAGCTGCTCACAAGTGATGTTCCCCAGGGGTCAGTACTGGGGCCAGTTCCCTTTAATATCAATGATCTGGATGAGGGGATGGAGTGCACCCTCAGTCAATTTGCACCAAGTTGTGCAGGAGTGTTGATCTGCTTGTGGGTAGGAAAGCTCTGCAGAGGGATCTGGACAGGCTGGATCCATGGGCTGAGGCCAACCATAGGAGATTCAATAAGGCTAAGGATGTGTTTAAAAGACATATAGACATGGCATTTAGGGACACGGTTTAGTAGTGGACTTGGTAGTGTTAGGTTAACTGTTAGACTCAATGATCTTAAGGGTGTTTTCCAACCTTAATGATTCTATGATTCTACAAAGAAATTCTATGATTCTATGTTTCTACTCTGTTCTGGAGCCTTCAGTGTAGAAAAGGCATGCCAGAAGTTTGCTACAGTAAGAGATCTATGATACATGCTGCATTTATGCTAAGAGGCTATCATTAATTGACTAGGAGAGGCAAAAGACACCTCACTAAACCAAAATGTATTCTCCTATCAAAAACAATACAATAAATATAAGATTCCCAATAGAGTATTATTTTCCTCTCTTTCAGCTCATCCAAATGAAGTCCTACAAAGAGGATGCTGTACTGCAGAACTGTCCATCATTCTGGTGTTCCCATTCCTACCAGACACTCTTGCCTTTGTGAAACTGATCATACCAGCTCTCTTGAGGTATGGAACACTTTGTCTCCACCACGCACACGTGCATAAAGCATAGCACGATCCAAACAGTATTAAAACAATGATTGTCATAGTAACCTGTGGATAACTGTTGCTCAGTGAATATGCTCTGCATTGCTTGTCCAGTCTTCTACGCAGTCCAACAGAGTTTCTTCCCCATCCTCCAGGGTGCCTGTGGAGTAACGAGGACCAGGCAGACATGGAGTTGCTGCAGTGACGGCCATTCTGTTAGTCACATTAGGCACAACAGATACTCAGTGACTGAGGCAAGCAACTGGCTGAAAAACTGAATGCTCAGAGGACTCAAGTGATGTTGGCAAGGAGAAAAGCAGATGGAAACACATACAGTCTTCCATAACTGTATTCCCCATGATGAATGTCTGCCCTGGGATCGCTAAGACCTTCAGTCACCAGGCTGTTCACGTGAATTTATGAGTGTTTCTGAGTATCTAATGATAGCAACTGCTACAAAAGCACAGTCTTCTTTCCAGGGCTTAAAGAAGGTTGGACTTCACCTTGTCAAATGAAGGCTGAACTGTAATGCCCTCATATGTAAAGCCTCCTTATTATTTACATAACTATAGCTCTGAGTAGTCTTTACAATGCACCTCTTTTTTTATGACACTTCTAATCTGTAAAGGAACTAATTCAGTCAGAACAGAGAAATCAATAGCACGTGATTAAGTGCATCACTACCTCCCTGCCCTGTCAATATCAAGAGCACCTCTTTAAAAGTCGATTGTCATGCAACCAGCTTTATGTGATCCTTCAGAAAACCTGTATCCCACCACAGCAATGGGACTGCCATTTTCAACAGCAAAAACATTAGACATCAGGACATTAGGACATTAGACCTTTTTCTTGACATGACACTCGGAGCTGGAATTAACTCCTAGAAGACAAAACAGATTCCCAGCCCTCACAGAAAATTGCAAAAGCTACTGTCCCTCAGGAAATCTGAATAATATAGTTTTGTTACTATTTTGGAAGTTGAAACAAGAGAGCAATTATCACTGACATGCACTTTTTAGGTTTTGCAGAGTACCTGAGTAACACGGAAATGAACCCACAAGCAAAGAAAGATCCACCTTTGCTCTTCTTTGTGGAGTGCTTTGGCTCTACAGATCAAAGCGTAACTGCAAGTTCCTTGAACTGACTACCTACAAGTGAAGAGGAAAATGCATGAAGTGATAGATATGAATGTCGAGATGGGCAGAAAGCAGAAAGCCAGAAGAAAATCCTGTTGGCTTTGTCAATCCTCACCGATGGACACAGCCAAGCCAAAGCCATTTATTTAGCCCAAGCCACTTTTGTGATTTCATTGGCTCTCTTTTCCCATCTGCGGAAGGTACATATCACATCTGTCATCACATTCCCTGTCAAAGCCTGAACTAGGAAAATAGTTTTGAGTTTTCTCTTGTTTTCATAAATTACAGCTGTAGGAATGAAGCTGTTACGCACCACAAAAGCAGCATTTCCTCAAAGCTACCAAAAAGGTCCTTTAATATAGCACTAATTTGAACTAAAGCAATTGCTACTTTTGCAGTTACAGACTTAGAAATGCTCTTTTTAATCTCTAAGATAGATTTATGGTTCCACAGTTCTGCAGCTTTCTGTGAAAAAATCATAGTCTTTAGGCTTGTTACTATCAAGGTTTCTATGGAAAATTATTTTCTTCTTTGGAAACCAATGACAGATTAAAGATTATATATACACCCACGTGCACAAACACATTTTTTTGGCATACTGGATATATTCACCTCCTCTCTGAGAGAGATAAAAAAGCCTGAGCGTGGAAAAGTACATGTGAAAGGAGAAGGCGACTTAGAGGCTGTGTTGTAAAACAGGTATTAAGCTGCCTGTGTATTTTCAAACACTCCCTGGCACTACTGTCGTGCTTTGGAGCACTACAACCATGTTCCCAGAGGTAGGGGCGTACAGAACACAGCCTGAGCTCTGCTTGCGTTGAGCCCTCTGACGAGCTTCAGCTCTAAGTTGCATCTGTGCGGCCTCACCAAAATCAATGCCCGTGCGCCTGGCTAATTGCTGGCCATTTTCTCAACGGCAAGCAGTATTGACTCAACAGCAGCTCCGTGTTTGATCTCTCTCTCCAGTCACTGGGGAAGATGGAAACACATCTAGTCTTCAGCCTTTTTTCAAAAGAACAGGAATGAATGATAGACACGGCAGCTTGCGAGTGGATAAAGAAAAGGGGTTGCAGTTTTTCATGAATAATAAAATAATGAATATCTGAGGGATACTATTCATAGCATACAGGTGCAAAAGGAAATCGGAATTGCCAGCGACAAAGCCCGGCTGTAACCAGACAGTACAATAAAAATGATAATATTTAAAAAAGCAGCAGCAGATACAGCAATAGGAGAGATGAAAATCAGAAATGCATTGTTTTCCAGAAAGGAAATTGTGACTGAAGCTAAAGAAGAAACAGGATAATACACATGCTTTGCTTAGCAGCCTGCTGTGTAAGACAGTGCTTCAGCAACATGCAATTGTTAACTTAAGGAGTTGCTTTGGCATTGTTTATCTGTGTGTAAGAACACAATATTTAGCAGTATTTCAAATGTGAACAATGCGATCTAAAGGAATGAATTAAAAGGAAGAATTCAAAACAGTATGAGTGCTCAGAAATATATACTTTGATAAGAAATAAAACCCTCATATTAATTGCAAAGTACTATTTACTGAATATATAACTTCTCTAGGCATCAGTAATAGGAAATAGATTTAACAATAGTAACACTTAAATCCTTGAAAAAAGTTCAAAAAATAGTGTACTAAGCATTATGACACTCTTATAAAACAGTGAGTATTATATGTCCTCTACCAGTTTTGAATATGCCATAAAACGCTATAAAGGAATTGCACACTTAGAACTGTAAGCATGTGGCTACTTTGATTATAAAAACCAGATTACTGCTATGAATATTTAAAACATAGGCAGTATATATGTAATGAAATTAATTCGGACATTTAGAGCACTGCATGACCTTAAGGCAATGCAGGCAAAGTACCTGCAATGCACCTGAAAGCTGCTGCACCCATCAATAGATCATAAGATTGCATGAGCTTTGGAAAGAAACAGAGATACCCAGAGTCTGAAGCAACTGGAAGGCAGTACAAAACACACACGCACACACAAGCACACACATATATATAAAAATACGTGCACCGTTTTTCAGACTTTCCTTCTTGTTCCTGCAAAGGCTGTTGGCAAAGCTCACTTTCATTATGTTCTTAAATTAGAGAGAATGATGGGCATAGCACGAATACACTGCAATACATGCAATGCTTTGGCTGTGAGTCTACCCTGTATAAACAAAGTGTATACAAAGCAATTTTATTTCTTCCGAGATCATGACATTTATAAATTGCTCTCTTATAAAATGAGATTAAGGTTGCTAAATGACCCGTGTAGGCACATTTTACTCCAAAATGAGATCCATAACTCATAACATGATACTGGTATATGGATACCCATACACTGATCCTTTATACTACAGTGGGTTTCCAATAACAGTGCTGACTTCTGTCATGTTTTCTTTTTTTTCCAGTCATACAAATATAGCACAGCAGCATTTCCAGAAACAGATTTCACAAAACACACAAGTGATGCACAGAAATCCCTGCGGCATTGTTCCTCCTTCTCAAGCAATGAATGTGGCTCCCAGCCACAAGTTATTTCACAGCTGTGGGTAAAAAAAAGAACAAACAACCCAAAAAAGACCCAAAACATGCTCATTGCCGTGTGAAGGCAAGAAACTAAAGTCCTCAAAACACTGTATCCAAAAACATGTACATTAATAAATTATTAGCATTTGTCTGTATTAGAATGGCACTCTCCAAAAGCAACAGGCTTTGCAAAAGTCATATTATACACGCATCCCTTCTAAGCACATATTTATCCTTTCAGTACCACTGCGAAGTAGAGAAGTGTCCTCCCCATGTTGTAGTTGGGGATCTAAGAGACATGATTTGGTTTTCCCAATCTTCCAGGAATTCTACAGAAGAAAGAGGCACAAACCTGGCCTCTGCAGAGCTAGCTAGCATCCTTCCTATTACATGCAGCATAATTTCTGACTTATAAAGTTGAAAATTCAGTACAAAGCATATGACAATCCACATTAACTGTACTGGATTGATGCTGTTAGTTCATTTATGATATTATGATATAACATATGTGGAGTTCCCCATTTTTTAATAAAATGTAAGTTCTATTAGTTGGCATGTTAAATAAATGTCCTTCTATCACACCGTTACAGCATACTTATCTTGGGAAATACATATAAGCTTAAAGGAGCCAGTAAATAAGCATCCCAAAAGGATACTGTAAACATTGCCTACCTATAGAGCATGTCATACACCAGCTGAGGTACACAACACATCACACTGCAATTATACATAACTAAAACTACAGACTTCTGCACTTTGTTTTCCCAACCCTGACTTTCTGTTCCTGATTAACTTCTGTGACAACATCATACCAGCACTTTAAATTTCCATCCTTGGTTTTGTAAGGGAAACAGACTTGATTTATGCAGCGATGATCCTGAAATCAACAGTTGAAAATTTTTCAGCCTGATTATGAAGACTGCTAGATAACTTGCTCACTCTAGCAGTATGTCTCTGATAAGCAGGCAAGTACTTGCTGGTGAGAATTACCATTCTTTGGAGAGCTTTATCATCAGAGCTACAAACAGCTGTTCATGAAACCAAGCTTTGGCTTCACTGCGTTAAGCTTTGCTCACCATTCCTCTTTCCAACACGAGAACTGGTAATGGCACACACTGTTTAAATCCCCTTCAATTTATCCTGTCATATTTTATTCCAACAACATAAACTGTGATATTGCAAGATACTGAGTGTTATAAAGTACTGTGTGACTTTTACTCCTATGAATGTCAATTAGAGTTCAGTTTCTTACAAAACTGGGATGATATTCCCTGTCTCCTGTGAACGAGTGAAAACAGAAAAAAAAATCTAACATGCTGCATTAAGTATATTTGCACGGCAAAATATCAGAGTCTTCTTGCAGACATTGGCAAATTCTGACAATATTTTGGCCAACAATAAAACAAAAGCTATTAGTGTATTACAGATCTGCCATTCACCATGCAAATCCCCCGATCTTGCACTTTTCTTACGGTCGTCAAGTTTGAAGTGAAATCCGTGCAAATTTTAAGAATCTGTTACGAACTTTAGCAGGCTTTGAGGTTGTGTGCAAAGCTGACCTTCCTCAGATCACCCCCTGCCGATGCCCACTGTCGGAACATTTTACTTGGAAGATGCCAGTAAGGTTGCAAGTTTGCAACTGGCCTCATCTTTTACTGTCTCTGCCCTTGTTCTTAAGTTACACTGAAGCGGACATAGATGCAAATGTATCATTATCTATACATCCCAATATTTTGTAGTTTTTAACCTTGTAGAGGTACTGCGCCGCCATTGCCTCTGAATGTGTGGAAAGAGTATCCAGCAAATCTGAGGAGGTTTTGCAATCTGTTGTCCTCTTTGAATTCAGTTCGGATTTTGAATTCATTTAACGTGGTATTTTCAAATATAAATGAGTTTTCAGTGAGCGCACAATCAGTACACGGAGTCACTTGAACTGTTGTAGTCTGCATCAATATTATCTAAATACTGGACTGGAAGATTTCTACTTACAGCGATACATTGAATCTAGTCTATATTAAGGCTGGATATCCCACTTATACAAGATAAGTAATGATGTTGAGAAATAGTAAGGAAAATAGTATTTTTTAAAAATCAAACACTGAAGGATACTATTATAAAAAGAAAGGTTTTCATACAAAATTTTTGGTGTTCAGGTACATGTAAGTAACACTTTTAATCAATTACATCAGCACATATTGCCCAGAAAAAAATACAAATCATCTCTAGCGGAGATGCAGCTATTTCATAGACTGATACACTTGTGATGTTTTTAAGCAAGTCAAGGCAAAACACTTTTTGTATAATTTAACTGAACTTCAGAACACTTTGGAAAGTGAAAAAGGGAAATTTCACTGAAATACATAAAGAGAACCCTAACACCTAAATGCCACCTGACACCTAAATGTAAAGAAAAAAATAATTGCTGCCTTTATAAGTGTTTTTTATTTCAGAAAGAAACAATTTTATTGTCCTTGTGCCTGGTGGCCAAAGCTATCAGCACGAGTTGATATATCTACCTGTTGAATGATTTATATTGTAACTATAACATTGTAAAACTAGGGCCTGAAACAAAGAATTCTTTGGAACAGTACCATATCTATATTCAGCTGAAAGCCAAGTGGGAAAACACTCTTGACTACTTGTTTCAACAAAATACCTTTTAAATTAACTGCACAGGGAATAACACTTATGCCTGATAATTTTAAAAAAAAGAAAAAGTTCAAAGTGCAAGCAGTTACCTTTGGCTCACCTAATGCAGTGATTGCCAATATGTGAGAGCTTTCTAGCTGAAATGTAGAACGCGTTGTGTCCTACTGCTTCCAACTACTAAGAATGGGATTAGAAAAAATAGCAGAAATGTCAGAAATTCCGACAACGTCTGTTGGCAAAACCTACCTGTCAGATCTGTGACAGTCTGACAGCATTTTGAACAGCCCTGAGATTTTTTCTAAGTCATGCTAAGATCCAGTTCATCCCTCAGCAGCGTAACGCCAACACAGCGTGCACCTATACCAGCCATTTACTATAAAGGAGCAGCTCTATTTAGGTCGAAATTTGCATTGCACTGTTGGTGTGCTGCACGCTCGTAGTGGTCCCATGGCTGAAGCTGTGTGACAGGCTGCCCTTGGAGCACCCCTGCTCTTGTGTGGACACAGGGTCCTCCAGCAGCTGGTGCTGCCCACAGGTAGGGGATTCTGCTAGCAACCCCAAGACTACATCGGGTGGCTGAACAGCAATTTGCTACTGATCACCTATTAGGATCATAGGGTAATTTGAGTTGGAAGGGACCTCAGGAAGTTTCTAGTCCAACCTCCTGCTCACAGCAGGGTCAGCTCCAAGATCAGACCAGATTGCTCAGGGTATTGTCCAATTCGCTCTAGAAAACCTGCAAGGATGGAGCCTGCACAACCTCCCAGGGCAGCCTGTGAGTTTAAGTGCCTACAGCTGGCAACTGGCCTGAACTTCATTGCCCATATACACATCACGTCCACTTTGATCTGGTAAAACAAAATGGATTGGCCTCGTCCTTCCCCTTCCGTGCTGCACCCGTCAGTAATGCAGATGCTGTGTGTCAGATGAGTCATAGTGTATGAATCCCACCTCCCCCTCAGATGTAGTAAATGCAGCTCTGCTGTAGCACCCAAGCTGCCTTCTGACAGAAGTACCTTATTAACTGTAACTTCAGGAGAAAGCAAAATCCTGAACTCACCTGAGTTACACACTCAGATACTAAAAAAATCAGTATTAATCATGCATTTGGAGCTGGTCCTCTAGAGAGCACTTTTTAAAGCGGCTTCCAAGGATGATTTTCATGTGCGCAGGAGTGATTCTCTTAGTATCATTCTCAGGAACTGATTATTTTCACTGTCTCTCGGAGAATTAATTCAGCAAGCGACAATGGAGAAGAGAATCAGGTCCTTATTCACAAAATAACCCACAAAGGCTTTAGTTAATATAAAACAAGACCTTTCGTGAACTTAACTTGGCTATTGAACAGTGTATTCTAATAAACAAAGCAAAAGAAATACATAACAGTCTTTTCATAATGCAGCTAAAATGTTACTATGTTACCAGTTTTTACAAGACAATCACGTATGGGACATAAGGTTAAGGCATTAACAGAGAAATTATTTTGTCTGTGGCTAAGGAGTCCAACACACGGTCTGAAAGGTCTCTTTGCTTATGTCAGGTGCACATGACTACAGTGCCAGTGACTCCCCTCTGATTTAGACTAGTTATTCCAGATTACATTAAATCAAATCCAAATCCTTGGCACACTTCCTAACAAGATCCAGCACTTAAGAAAAACGCAGGCTTTTGCAGCTCAAAAGTAGAGCTCCAGCCTTTTTGATGACTGCTTGTTGTCATCTTATTCATTTGTTTTCCAGTATTGTCTCTGCTATGGATGGATGTTGCTCTGTCTTGTGACTTCTTACCAATCTATATAAAGAAGATATCTTTCCCAACAATTACTGCAAAACCAAAGACGAACAAAAAGAGCTTTGCCATGTAGGTTACATGCAGCAGTAATTAAGCCTGGGAGTTAAAATAGGAATTTCAGTTTCTCCCTAAGGAAACCACTCTTGAAGAAAGTCTGATACAAAGGTTACTCGTCTTCTTTTAATTGCATGAACAGAAAATGTTAGAGAAAGACCATTTTAATTATAACTCTATTCAGTTCTATCAAAACTGCAGGTGTACACACTTACAAATGTAAATTCAATAAGGCTCACCCTCTTTCTTAATTCTTACCAGATACAAATAGCTAATCTGAAAACTCAATTCTAATTGCACCTCTTGACATGTCAAACCACGTACAGTCATTGTGTTCAAAGGCAACAGCGCATAATCAAGCTGTATATAGCCATAAAGACTACCTTCTGGCATATAAGTCTACATATGCACATGTGATGGCACATACAATCACATAAAATATTTTCTGTTGCCTTCCAGACTGGATTTAAAAAGGCGATGCATATGTGTACGTATATGTGTGCGAGCATGTGCACATACATGTGCACAGATCAGAAGCAAAGGAGACTGGTGGATATTTGTTTGCCCAGAGAAGTGATGACAATAGAGTTTACTTGGTTTTCCTTATTAAACTGTATTTCACTCACTTCTTAGCTGACGAGTCCTGCACTTCTCTAGGGTGTTTATACTTCCATCACCACTCAGTTGCAGATCAGCAACTTAATCCCTACAGAGCAGTGAATACCCAGTGGCACAGCCTAACGGGGCACAGCGCTCCATATTCATTTTGATTATCAGACCTGGGTTTGGATTGCACGCATTCCCCATGCAATATCAGGTTCAAGGCCCTAATCCCTGTTCCCAAAGTACAAAATGGCTGAGCACTAAGATATCTAATAGCTTAAAAGCAGTGAGGATTTGCTAAATAATTTCACCCTTCCGGCACAATGGAACTTCCTAGAGTAAAGTTTTTCTCAGTAAAATGCATCTACACCAGAGATGGGGCTCACTTTCCACTTCAAATACATGTTGCATTTCTTCGGAATTAGGTTGTTAGAATGTCAGTGGGGCAGAATCTAGTTGGAGGTCTGTGACTAGTGGAGTCCCTCAGGGGTCCATACTGGGACCGGTGCTGTTCAATATTTTCATCAACGACCTTGATGAGAGAACGGAGTGTACCCTCAGCAAGTTTGCCGATGACACTAAACTGGGAGGAGTGGCTGACACACCAGAGGGTTGTGCTGCCATTCAGCGAGACCGAGACAGGCTGGAGAGCTG
>VWZZ01007159.1:260358-289120 GCA_013399095.1 Psophia crepitans
CCGCTGGAGAGCAGTGTAGGGGAAAGGGACCTGGGGGTCCTGGTGGGTGGAGGGATGACCATGAGCCAGCAACGTGCCCTGGTGACCAGGAAGGCCAATGGCACCCTGGGGTGCATTAGAAGGGGTGTGGTCAGTAGGTCGACAGAGGTCCTCCTCCCCCTCTATTCTGCCTTGGTGAGGCCCCATCTGGAGTATTGCGTCCAGTTCTGAGCCCCTCAGCTCAAGAAGGACAGGGAACTGCTAGAGAGAGTCCAGCACAGAGTCACGAAGATGATCAAGGGAGTGGAACATCTCCCTTCTGAGGAAAGGCTGAGGGAGCTGCGTCTCTTTAGCTTGGAGAAGAGGAGGCTGAGGGGTGACCTCATCAATGTTTATAAATATGTTAAGGGTGAGTGTCAGGAAGACGGAGCCAGGCTCTTCTCGGTGTCATTAAGTGATAGGACAAGGGGCAATGGGTCTAAGCTGGAGCATAGGAGGTTCTGGGTTAACATGAGGAAAAACTTTTTCACTGTGAGAGTGACAGAGCACTGGGACAGGCTGCCCAGAGAGGTTGTGGAGTCTCCTTCTCTGGAGACATTCAAAACCTGACTGGACATGTTCCTATGTGATGTACTCTAGGTGGTCCTGCCTTTGCAGGGGGGGCTTGGACTAGATGATCTTTCAAGGTCCCTTCCAACCTCTAATATTCTCTGATTCTGTGAGTCTTTTCTAACAACCATACACATTTTTCTAAAAAGCCTCAACAGTTTGTTTCACAATATTCAATCCTCATCTTAGGAACAGGATGAAATGGCTAACATGATATTACACGTTGTGTATGATATATTATTATGTTTTATTAATTATATTGGGTTTATATATTTATGTATTAGCTATGTTATACTAAACTTTATTAAGATTTAATGCATTTCTGAAGGGAGCAACAATGAAAGAAGGACCTATTTCCTTACATTAGAAGCCTTAAGCGCAAGAGAAGGTTGTAGTCAGTCACCTTTCCTTATTCCACAAATTATTTGCTTTGCTCAGGCAATAACTGATAAATATCATTATCCTGTGAGAAAACCACGGTAAATTAGCTAAAATATCGTATGCGACACTACAGCTTTTTTGTAGCTTGTGCATGCCCATCCACATGTGCCCATGCCCACACCCCAAAGACCTAGCAAAGCTGTTCGAGATTTATTCACCACCTAAGTACAGTCTAATTTTTTTGCCATACCAGTCTAAGATGACTAGTCTGGTTAAGGCATACTGGTTTCTGCAGCCAAGAGAGCAATTCAGAAGCACAAGATAGGTCCTTATAGCACCTGACTCCAGTTGTTTCCCAAGTCCTAACGACCCACTGCACATAGAATCATAGAATCATTAAGGTTGGAAGAGACCTCAAGGATCATCTAGTCCAACTGTCCCCCCACTACTTATTACCCACTAAACCATGTCCCTAAGTACCACATCCAACCTTTCTTTAAACACCCTCAGGGACAGTGACTCCACCACCTCCCTGGGCAACCCGTTACAATGCCCGACCACCCTTTCTGAGAAGAAATTTCTCCTCATCTCCAACCTGAACCTCCCCTGGCGCAACTTGCAGCCGTTCCACCTTGTCCTGTCACTAGTTATCTGTGAGAAGAGGCTGACCCCCAGCTCACCACAACTTCCTTTCAGGTAGTTGTAGAGGGCAATAAGGTCTCCCCTGAGCCTCCTCTTCTCCAGACTAAACAAGCCCAGTTCCTTCAGCCGCTCCTCATAAGACCTGTGCTCCAGCCCCTTCACCAGTTTCATTGCCCTTCTCTGGACATGCTCCAGGGCCTAGAAATGGATTCATCTAGAAATGGATCCATCTAGAAATGGATCAAATGAGGTGTCTTTGGCACAAACTCAGAGCAGACTCACACCCTCACCACAGGTTTCACATGCTGATTGCATTGCTCCATCTGACTTCATGCCATTACAATACGGTAGAGTTTCTCTGTTTTTCAGAGGTGGTTTACCAAGATATTTTGGACTCACCTTATTTTAGATTGTGTATTAGAAAGCATTTCTCAGTACACAACGAAATAAATCATTCTTGCTATTTCACTTTCTTTTCACTTAATCTCCAATTCACAAAATTGGGTCATTTTCAATGGGTTTACCACACGAAACAGTGAGAAATAATAATAGCCAGCAATTAAGTCAAATTTAGCAGTTATTACTCAACAAGAATTGCCTAGGAACAGAACATGTTTTCCATAAATGCATTCATTGTTCAAAATTCTTTTGAGCATGTTTTAATGCATGTGCCTCCTCTCCTCAGGCTTTTAATAAGCTGCTCATTGAGAGAATGTACCATAAGTTGGATACTCACAATTCAAAATTAAAGTTAATTTGACACGTCTCAAGCCAAACCTGCCTTTGGCTGATTACAAAAGCATAACTCATCTGATCTGCAGTATGTCCATTGATGAGTCTGAATCACATATTTATGTTTCATTAATATTCTCCAGTAATTAAAACCCCCTCTTTCTCTAACCACTCCTGTGGGTAACCACATTCTCCTGAACAGAGTCAAGCTACCTAGCAGGGGGAAAACAGAGTGAAACAGCTTTGCCCAGCTCTGTTCCTACTTTGAGCATAAATCCAAGAACCTATATACTTGAAATCTGACTATGAGGTTCTACAGAGCAAAAATATGGTGTCTTTGCCATGAAATTAAGATTGTCCTGCTTCTGTTCTGTTTGTGTAAAAGAAAAATATGAGCTATTGTCTCGCTGTACCACACGGTGTCAATCGTTAATAATTTCACAGCAAATAGACAAGTGATACATTTGGTATTCATCAGATTTGTCACACAAAGTAAGTGTCTGCCCTTAAAGACCTTTTTAAAATATGTACAAAGTCTGCAGTGCCAGACATGGTTTTCTTGACCATTTTATTTTTTAAGTCATAATATAACCACACACTTACTACCAAGTTACAGTTTGCCATCCCTCTCTTTTTAATTTCAATTATAACTTGCAAAAAAGTCAACATGCCCTTACAATAGGAATCGCTTGGGTTGAATACTCATTACGTGACCAAAATAGAGAGCGAGGAGTTAGAATAGGCACACTGTATTTATAATGCCCTTTGACTGTATCCCAGCTTTAGCTTCCCTGCACAGAGAACCAAGTCTTTAAGTTAAAAATAGTCTTCAAGTCTTTGGTCTTTAAGTTAAAATTAGCACTCAAAAACATTCACACTTAGGGAATTATAGCTCGAGCAACAAATCTCACCATTTCAGTTACAACATGTGATAACGCTCTCCTGCAGCACCCGAAAAGCTAACATAATCGGATCTTCCCTATTAGGTAGGGACTCAGGAGGCGTAGCAGCGCCAGGTTGGGCGTAAAGGGGGCTCCGAGCCAGGAGCTAGAGCATGGTGCTGCAGACGCCGTACTACACATCCAGCCTCCGGCCCACGGACTTGGGGGAACAGCGTCAGGTTGATGACGACAGTGCCACAAGGCAGCGAAGTCAATCTGCTTCGGATCCATGCGGCACACCTCCGGCCCATGCACTGCTTCGGCCGCCGGCCTCCAGCCCGTAACTCACGCAGTTCACAACCGCGCAAACCGAGAGAGCAATGAGGAGACCGATCGGATGCGGTATTTATGCTTTGCACAAACACAGGAGGCCTCACACGGCGCACAGCAGTGAAGAAGTCAGCCTAACATTTCTCCAAGTTGTTTACCAGCTAGCTCTCACTCCCACATATTTGCAGACTGCTAAAAATGACAACTTCTTCTGCATTTCAGCTGCTTGCTACTGCCTGTCTACCATGGTTTGAAACTTCCAATCTGACCACTGAACCAAGTGGAGGCCTGTAATGAGACAAATGAGTCAGAGAAGGTCTGTTTCCCAGCCACCATTTGGCACAAACCAAGGCACCTGCACTGGCCAGCTCGCCGTACGGACTTATTTTCCTGGCCTGGTCTGGATATCCACTCACCAGAACTCACTGCAGGTAATAATGTTGGCTAACTAAGTTTTAGTATTATCTTCAAATAAGCACCACTATATGCAAGAACATATAAGAAAATGAGCTACTTGTCTTCTAAATGCAATAAATTTATGCATAGGTTTGTTAGTATCAATAGACTAATAGCTGGCGGGAGTAATTATGTGTTTTGTCAAAAAGCCAAATACATAAGGCATCAAATTAATACAGCCATTGCTACCTCTTCAGCACTTAAATAACACAGTAATGGAGAAATAGTGTGAAATGCTTTGCTGCCTCCTGTTTTCTTTCAATTTCCAAGTTTCCTCAAATTATATAGGTGTATGTACCTATACACGTGCACACACCCCATTGCCAAGCTCGTGAGATTATAACCCACAAGCAAAATCAAACACAGTCACAGTGCTGAATAGAGCAGTTTTATCCTGAATTTGGCCATCCTTTAGAAAGGGATATCTGGTTTTGTTTTGAAGTGTTTGGGGGAAATCTTCCATAGAGACCTTCACTTTTTTGCTTCTGCGAAACAGCAGGGCTGCTTCCCCTGGCTCCTTCCTTCATGTGCAGCTCCCTGAGATCCTTCACAGCCGTAGACAAGACCGCAATTTTGTTCCTTCATGAATTCTAGCATCAGGCACTTCTCCTGCCTGGTTTCCTATCTCTTTTAAGGCTGCTGCTTTTTCTCCACGCTGTGTGCCAAATTCAAGGACTACATGATCAGCTCTCTTACCTCCTATCACACGGATATTATTTCCAAACAGCTCATACCCCTTTCCTCATCTCACCTTTTCCCCTTAGGATGTGATTAGAAATGGGGGCAAGATGGGGAAATATACAAATCCTGGGCCTCTGCTATCCATTTTCCTTTCCATTCTCTCTCTCTCCCACTTTGCCCCAAGTAAAGGGAGAGGGTGGGTAAGGAGATGCAGCAGGCTTCTTGGTTTGCCCCACAGGTTGTCGTTCCCAGGACAGCAGAAACCGGTGCAGGCTGTGCAACAGCTGCCTCAGCTGGAAGCATTCTGCACCCCGGTCCAAAGCCATCTTCCACCCTCCCTCTCTGGCAGCCATCCCACCCTCTGCAGCCAGCACTGAAGCAGAACTGCTGAGCTGTCAGCAGCTTCTCACAAGAGGCCAATTTTTACGCCGCATAATTGTAGCACAAAAAAAAAAAAACCACATGAGAGCTGGCAACCCGTGTTAAATTTGCATGCATATCTGATTAGCTGCATCTTTAGAATACACAGTCTTACAAAATATTGCAAAATTATTCATTTTTATTTTTTTAAATCTGGATTGAATTCTGTCAAAGTATAAAGCCCGTTTTCTTCTTCCTTCCCTCTCTCCATGTGAGTATAATCCAATTTTCCTTTGAAACTGTAGCATTTTATTTTGCATTGCTTGAGACTTACAAACAAAAAGAGAAAAACAGTAATAGGAATGAAAAATGAATTTTCTAGCTTCATCTTTATTTAAGCAGCCAGAACATGAAATAGGACACTCTCCTACAGTTATTCCTCTTCTTCCACCCACTTTCCAGAAGATGTCTGGAAGAGAAGACTCTTGACTGGCTAACCAAAGCTTATGGAAGTCACTTTCAGGGGCAGTTTTATGTATCTCCTACAAGGCCTTAGCCTGAGAGTTCAGACTACTCAGATCACCATACAGGAAAGGAGCCAGGACGTTACAGATCTAGGCGCTGATGGGAGACCTGCTCTGGCTCACCCAGACAGCCAGTGTCAGGTCAAAAATACAGGTGTCATCCAGGCTTGACTGTCGAAGTTGTCATGCACCAGGAACAGACAAGATTTCCAACAGCATGCCAAACTGATCGGGACGTATTTTCCGAGACTGGAAACCAGGACGTTGCAGGCATTCGGGGTGGAGAGTTGGGGTTACATTTTCTGACCCCACAAAATAATTTGGTCCTGAGATGCTGCCATTTCACCTTTGCTTGTGAAGGCTCAGTTGACAAATGCTGTGTTTCAGGCTGTGGCTAGGGCTGCCAAACATCCATTTCATCTGGCAGTCTCAGCTCGCAGTTTGACCTCTTGCATCCAGCGGAGCTGCCTAGGAAGGCAGCTGACAGCCTTGTCACTGCTTATCATACAACATGGGACAACCCCAACCCATTCCATCTCCCTGGTGTATTTGGGAAGTCAAAGTAAGGAAGGACAAACAGTTTCAGAGGAAGGACCCAGTCTTATTTCCTGCCTCTTTATCCACTAAGCTACCACATGTGACAATCCCCTTCAAACCTACCCCCAACTCAAAGTTGCCTCAAAATTTTCTTCCTGGTCAAGCAGGAATGAGACCACTTGAGCTATCTTCCCAAACACTGGGTCCTCGCAAAACCAGAAGCCTCCAGCAAGACAACCACCACTTGCCTTCATCCACCTTCACTCCACCTTCCTCAGTGCCTCCTTGGCACCCACGGCTCAATGAGCAGGCTCTCCAGCTCATGTCCGGAAAGATCATGGTTATGTGCAAATAACAATTAATATGCAAATTAGCATGATCACTGATATTATATGCCACACCAACAAAAACTGAAAATCTGTAACAAACACAAACCAAAATATGTACGTCTGTGTGCATGAACTAAAACTAAAACCTCTCCTTTCCCTTCTCTCATGGTTCCAAAGGTTTCTTTATTCCATAAATAGGCATTAAATAAACTGCCAAATAATGCTATGAGAAAAGCTGTATCAAATTGTTTAAATTTCCTTTACAATACTTCAGGCAGCATCTTGAGTGCCATATTTTGCTCTGCGTGAATATCTGAGTACTGAAGCCACAAAACAATATTTAAAAGAAATTTTGAGCTCATTTCAAGACTTCCATACAATGTCCTGGGTGTGTTTGTATAACATTTGCTGAAAAGAACAACAATGCAAAACCCAGGCGTCTGTTCAGAAAGTGCACAAAGGGAAGTGTTGCAGTGACTGCACTGATTTTGATACAGTACTTTGATACATAGGTACTTCCATACATTTGACAAAAACAAGCCTTCCATAAAGACTTCCTATTAGGGTTTTAGAAAGCCCAAAGTAATAAACCATTCCCAGTGTCATAAATAAAATTTACCCACTTCTGTGGTGAAACACCACCTTTAATTTTTCATTAATTTCATTAATTTCATTGATTTCATTAATCTGCAGAGGGACCTGGACAGGTTGGATCGCTGGGCAGAGGCCAACGGGATGAGGTTCAACGTGGCAAAGTGCCGGGTCCTGCACTTTGGCCACAACAACCCCAGGCAGCGCTACAGGCTGGGAGCGGGGTGGCTGGAAAGCTGTGTGGAGGAAAAGGACCTGGGGGTGTTGATTGATGCTCACCTGGACATGAGCCAGCAGTGTGCCCAGGTGGCCAAGAAGGCCAACGGCATCCTGGCCTGTATCAGGAATAGTGTGGCCAGCAGGAGCAGGGAGGTGATCGTCCCCCTGTACTCAGCCCTGGTGAGGCCTCACCTCGAGTGCTGTGTCCAGTTTTGGGCCCCTCACCACAAGAAAGACATCGAGGCCTTGGAGCGTGTCCAGAGAAGGGCAACGAAACTGGTGAAGGGGCTGGAGCACAGGTCTTATGAGGAGCGGCTGAAGGAACTGGGCTTGTTTAGTCTGGAGAAGAGGAGGCTCAGGGCAGACCTTATTGCCCTCTACAACTACCTGAAAGGAAGTTGTGGTGAGCTGGGGGTCAGCCTCTTCTCGCAGATAACTAGTGACAGGACAAGGGGAAATGGCTGGAAGTTGTGCCAGGGAAGGTTCAGGTTGGAGATGAGGAGAAAATTCTTCTCGGAAAGGGTGGTCGGGCATTGGAACGGGTTGCCCAGGGAGGTGGTGGAGTCACCATCCCTGAGGGTGTTTAAGGAAAGGTTAGATGTGGTACTTAGGGACGTGGTTTAGTGGGGAATAGGTGGTGGGGGGATGGTTGGACTAGATGATCCTTGAGGTCACTTCCAACCTTAATGATTCTATTCTATTCTATTCTATTCTATTCTATTCTACTGTCCTCTTACAGCTTTAAATAATGTGGCCGTTATAGTTCATTTTCTTAGTGGTGAAAATTCGTGCTCTAGTTCATAAAAATAGAGCATAAAGTTTAGCCACAAAGAAAATCTTTAGTCACTGTCTTGTCATGTTGACGTACAAGTGAGCAAGCAGGAAGCGATAATAAAAATAGAAAATCTGGGAGCAAATACAGTATGATTCCTACATACTTTTACCAGTTCACATAGAGTAGCTGTCAACTCAAACAGCTACTGCAACCACTTCTCTTGCCAAAGTCCACAGAGTCTCTGCAGTTAACCAGGAGGCACCCCTCAACCCTGAAAGCTGTTTGGGCACTGAACTCCTAGTAAGGAATGAGCACCTACCTTAACTAGTTTCTGCACGGGGAGGAGACACCTCCTCTCCCCAGTTAGACTCACACCACTAACAAGATGGCGTGAGGTACCTGGCATCACTTTGCATCCATCAGGGCTTTTTAGCACCAGATGAGCATCAGTTTCAGGTGGGCCTAGACAGCTTTGCTTGGAACCACTTGGACGTCTCTGCATTGCACTCTTCAGCACACCATGTTGTAGGAAATATTATTCACTTGGGCATGGTACAGCACAAGTACACACAGACAGCTTGGTTTCTAATCACACCTGAGCTAATAAGTCCTCCTGAGACTTATTAGTGTCAGCTTGAGCTGTCTGGAAACATCTTGCCCATATTTAAACAAAAACCTCTCAGTCATTCCTCTGAAAAGGTCTAGTGGATTCATGAAGTAGAGCAGACGTCTGTAAAAGCACCACAGAAAACCTCAGACTATGTATTTATAATAGATTTACCAGAATTTAGCAGCTACAGTCTCTGGTTGTGCTGTGCATGCTTCAGCCCAGAATTCTGATCAGTGGGCAGGGAGAATTTTCTCTCTGATTGCTCCTAACACCTTTCTCAAGCTGTCTGGGAGGTACCTCCTCCCGTGCTCCTGCAGTGCTCAGGCGATGCTCAATGCTCAGCAGGGAAGGCAAAGAATAAAAAAACCAACAGTCAATCAAGTAATTAAAGCCCAAATCTATCATAATTAATACACATAATGGAGATCTGTTAACCGCTCTGCCAACAGGAGGTTGCTTTATACCAGGGCTTCTCATTCCTTCCTACAACGGCCTACAAACAAAGGGATTTAATCTTACTTCTGTAGTTAAAGCAATACAGCTTCCTAAAGTCAATTAGACCAAACATTTGAATGCTTGATTTTGCAGCTCATTTTAATGCATTTTAATTTATTTGTTTGTTTTTAATAATGTATTGACAAATATTGTCGAGCAGCAACAAAAACAAGTTGAAACCAAGCGCTGTGATTACATGCAGCAGATTTAGTTGCCTCACATCTCTGGGAGCTATGTGCTTTTTTTCAGATATCTGGATGTAAGGTTATGAAAGCTAGTGAGCAAAGAATGCTTTCACGGTTAAGGCACTGAAAAATAAGGCTGTGTTCTTAGAAAGAGTATTATGCAAAAATGTTAAGTCCTTATGCTTTTCTACTCCTCCTTTCCCTATCTCTAAATAGAGGTTAGTAAGACTCCCTTAGCCCACAGATGTTTTGGAAGTCCTAATTAACATCTGCAGAATATTTTATGATCATGGATGGATACAATTACTTTAATTAATTTTTATTGGTTATCTTTTCTATAGAGCATCTGAAAAATACCTGCATGTTGCAAACTGAAATTTCTATCTATCATATAGAAAGCAAGAGCTCCTGGCTATGCCCTGTTCTCTCAGAGCACACTACTGAATGACTGGATTTAAATGGACCTTATTTTAAAGGGAAAAAGAAAAAAGTAAAACTATCACACATCTGATAGTTTCCACAGCAGTAATTATTCCTAGCACTCTTTTCGTCCCCCACACCCCCCCCCAAAAAAAAAGCTCGGCATTATCAGCAAAACCAGCCAAACACTTTTACCCCTTTCTCCTTAAAATCACTACAGTCACAAAATATTCTGGAGTACTTTTCATCACTTCTATTCATACAGAAAATAGGTAATGTACTTGTTTCAGGTAGATGATACGATACGATACAATACGATATGATATGATACGATACGATACAATACAATACGATACGATACTATACTATACTATACGATACTATATTATGCGGTAGTCCTTCTAGGAGGTAAGTGTTCTTGTGACAGAAGCAAATCTCCACAGCATCACTGATGCGAAAGAAACCCTTTCAGTTTTCGTCAGCTGAGATGCTGTACTGCCATGAGAGGTTAGGCTAATTTTTCTCCTGAGGCTGTTGGTATCTTGCTGCAGATCCAGTAGCTTAAACATAGGAGCATTGTCAACATTGTCCCCACATCACACAGAGAAATGCTTACGGCTCCTGGGCAATTTTCTCTCATGTGTGCTTAGAGGGAAGGCTGTGGTCAGAGGAACTGGGGCATGACTTCTTTTCTTTATTCTCCCCCTGTCATCTCAGCCCTGTGGGGTCAATGTTGAACAGTGTTTCTAACCTGAACCAGGAAACCAGAAAGCCGGTCAAGGAATGTGTGTCTGCAGTGAAAATGGTTTTTTACATTGTATGCCCATGCATTAGCTTCATGCCATAGCTATAGTCAGTGAACTGGTCTTAAAAGAAAACACCAGAAATATGAGAAAAAAGAGTGATCTCGATTCTGCAACAAGCAGAAGGTGATTCTCTGTTCAACCACCTTGCTGATTGCCGAAGTCACCCTCACTCAAATATACACAGCTCACAATACATCCTGGTCTTTCTGCCTGCGCTGCACGTGCTGTGTTTGAGTCATCTGAGTATCAGCCACACCCGGCTTCGAACAGATGCCCAAAGTGCAGTAGAACAGGTGATGTTGCTTCCACTCATGTAAATACCGTATGTTAGCAACTTGACATGAGTCACAGCTCAAAGTCTGAGATAAAGATGCTGAAAGCCCTCGCCACTCATCTACCTGCTTACACCCACAAGTAGTAGCCATTAGAAGTCACTATTTGCCAAAGATTGGAAATAACATCTTGTAACATGTTCTTTTAATTTCTGCAACACATGGCAGTAGCGTGCGCTGTCAGCTGATCAGAGGAAGTGAGGAAAATGGGAGACTTTAACTGCAGTTTAAGTAGAACGACCCGTTACAGCATGGGGACAAATGAGTGAGGAGCAGGAAGCACCTAACAACACTTTGAAAAAATACTATGAGCAGCCGAGGTCGAGTTGTCAATTTTAATTGCTATTTACATTAAAGCAGAGTACTGGCTTTGTGCTTGTGTCCTATGTTTCATTGGGAATCTGGGAATCAGGTGCCTTTTTAATCAGCAGAACTGCACCACTCTTTGTGATGTCAGAGACAGATTTATTGTAACTGGAAGAAATGAGGTATTACTTTACATCCTGCAGCCCACAGGTCTGCCTCTAGCCTTCTGGCTGCTGCTGAAAGAGCAGAGACATGGCTCTTCCCACCTAGTCAAGAATCAACCTCCTGGACATCCCTCTATGCACAGAATAGAAGAAATAAGTTTGTGCCCGCCACTCTGCAGGAAAAGCAGGGAGAGAAAGAGCTAGGTACCGCCTTGTCCTTGGTATGCCAAGTGCAGAACTTGGCACACCAAGTTGCCTTCACCGTATGAATAGCACTGTTTAAACAAGTGCACATGATTGTATGGGATTTTCTTGAGATGCATCGGGCACAGTCAGCACATATTTTTAGTGCTTTTTTTCATGACCATGGCAATACTGTGCGGATAAAGCAGAGGCACTAAGTAATAAAACCCTATCTTTTGCCACTGCCCAGTGAGATGTTGAATTTAGACAAAAAGCAGCCAGCACTGTTGGGTCTTAGGATGAAGAACAGTGACCATCCAAAACTCTGTTTTAACCATCTGATGACATTATTCTTAATCATTTTTGTCCCTGAAAAGGTATTTCAAGCAGGACAGGTTTCCAGCCTTGGTTCTAAAAGTGAAGATGTACATGATCATGACTTCAGTGCCTCCACTCCTATGGCTACTGTGACCTCTTCAGTTAATAACAGAGAACAAGCCACTGATAAGACAAATGAAACATTACCTTCCTTTTACCTCCGGAACATTTTCAAAGACCAATAAAAGCTAAGAAAGAAATCTACTTGAGCTCAAGGTTAGGAGTAAACAATAAGCAATTACTATCTTTTAAAAGACATTGCTAAGATACAAATGGTTTCCTTATTTCCTACTTAATTATTTTCCTGTTTATGTAAGTAAAATAATCTTAGGCTAAAATAGTAATAAATAAAACAAATTAGTTAGAATTCACTTATCTATATTTATGCTGCCTATTAAATGTGAACATTTTTCTTAGTTTGGGCAATAAAAATACCCTAAAATCTTTAATTTTATTTCTTAACTGGTTTGTTCTCTCTTTGACATGCATATGTTTGCTGCTTCTATTAATAAGGTCCTGTATACGGCTGTATTTTATTATTTAATTACTTATTACATTAGGCCACAGGGCCACCCCCTAACTGGGTCTTTTAGAAAAAACTATACAGCATTTAGTGCCAATTTATAAAGAAGTACTCTCTAACAAGTCAATACAGTTCCATCTGTTTATATGAGTGACAACTTTGGCCCAGCAGTCTTAGTGGTTCTTGTATCTCCTCAGACTTATGTGTATGCAGTATTTTTCTGTTGCACTTATAACACAGTATCTGAATGAAAAATACCCGTTCAGACATGAGCTTGTGAATTGTAGGAATTGTCATCTCTGCATACACAATTCTTCAAAGCTGCAGCCTGAGACTCAATGAGGTGGCACAGATTGTGCAGCGTGCAGCTCAGTATGGACATGCTGTATTGTGAGTTGCTTGATACAGTAAAATCAGTCCTTATCTTTGCCTCTTAACAGCTAGGAATCGTTCAAACCTGTAGAGAGGGAGGAAAGGCCATCTGCAACACCTTCGTTCCAGTTTCCAAGAGCAGAGAGAAAAAAAAAAGGTGGGAGGAAATAGAAATAATAATTTCTTAGTTTCTGAAGGATAAATAAAATAACTGGATCATTTGCAGGAACGATTAATCCTAAAGACAGCAAATTTGTACTTGCCTTCTCCTACTAATCCTGGTAACATAACCAAAGGTTAGTGCCTTCAATTGGGTAAAGACTGAGACATAGACTGGGCCTTCTGCCTGCTATTATTGATATGATACAATTTTTGAGCGATTGAGCTCTTCGTCAAACCTATCAAAATACTGAAAGACATTGGCAAAACTATACAGCTGGGACAGGTTGGTTAAGAAGCTGAGTGTTAACACTATCCTTAAAAACCAAACAGGCCAGTTGCACCTTCCATTCTTTCATTTTACATTGTCGCTAACCAAATAGATCCCATTTATTAAATAAGCATCAGGAAATTTTCCCTCCAACACTCATCCGTGCCAAGGGCAGTGTTTCCCCTGACTGAAAAGACCTTTGGGCTGGGGTTGAATGCTCCAAACAAAACGGGGGTTTTGTGAAACACAACTGATATTCCAAGACATGACGTGAACCACGAGCCCGATCCCACCATTAACATTACACTCTACCTTTAAGAACATTTTGTGGTCTGTTAACAGCAGAATGGGAAGCTCTATGATGTGTATTAACCTATTTCTCTCTCAAATGATCACTAGAACTTTTAAACTAAAAATTGCCTGCAAAGAACCAAAATCTAATAGAACTAGCATCCACTGAAAAATCCTTCATGCTTCTTTGTACATGCCAAACTGAGATGTCAGGGCAGTAATACCAAAATTGACCTGTAAGTGTTCTTTCAGGTCCTTGTACATCCATCATAAATATGACTATTTGGCTGCTGTTTAGACATTATCTTCTTAAATCCTCATTACAGTATTGCCAAAAATGGAGCAAAGTCAAGTGGACACAGCTGAAACGGCTGCTGCATGATGAAGAAGAATCAAAATAAAGGTCATTTTGTAAGCATTAACAGACTCATGATATCCACGAACCTGGAAGAGCAGGAAGGGAGTTCAGTACACAGTGAATAAGGCCAATATTGTACACAGAAGTGCAGGAAGCCTCTCTATAATAAAATTAAAACCTACCTTTCTTCACTTTCTGTAGAACAGAAGAACTTTCAGTAATAAGACTCACAAATTTTGATATCTCAGCCACAAAATCTGAAGCTCAATTGCAGGACATCTGGGTACCAGTGGATTTACTGGCTTTGTTCTTTCCTCCCTCTACTCCACTCAAGCAAATCCCTCTGCACACAGGCCGGATGCTACAATGAGCAGAGCTTGTGCTCTCTCTAGAGAAATTTCAGATGCTTTTTCCCTTCCCATCTGTTATTTGAATTCATCCTGATTTGTTCTCAGCAGAGCTTGTTCTCAGAAGGGCGGTATTTGCCCCACAGTACCATGAACTCAAAGTTCAAAATCTCTTCACTCCTAAAGCAAAGATTTCTTCCTTTACAGAAGAGCTGTGCCATGCTGAACATCATCAGGTGGTAGGGCCATGATGAACCTCATCAGGTAACAGGGCCACATGCCGTGGTCCAAGGATGATGGTAATTGTCACTATGGCATTGAGATGATCAAATTGAAAGCAGGCACCGGATACTTCCTCTCATCACTGAAGGGTACTGTAGGAAAAAGACCACGAGATCTCTTATGGAGCACAGCAGTGGTGTCCTACCTCTCAGGCTTTTTTAAATCCATCAGGATTTAAAATACAGGGAAGCATATAGTGCTGCCGAGGCCCTGCACCACAGTAAAGGATGTGAACTGACAGGAGCTTTGTGTTGTACCCACAGAAGTGGAGAGTGGTGAGAAAGCTTTGCTCCAAATCCCATCTCCAGGCAGAAAAATCTCCCCGCTGGGTGCTGTAAAGCAAGATTTTCACTCTAACAAATTTGTCTGAAAGGATGATGGAGAGAGAGAGAGAGAGCTAAAGAAGGAAGGAGAGGAATAAACAGATGGACTGTAATTGAAGCCATGGCAGTGGCAAAAGTAATTTTCCCTTGCCCATGTCCTGTGTGGGCTAAGAAGAGGTAATTCAAGTTGAAGAGCTCTGTTAACAGGATAATGTCTAATTAGGGTGCTATGCATCTAGGAGCAAGAGCAGTCCACCCAGTCATCAGCTGCATAATATTATGACAGAAATGGTGTCTTTCAACAGGTCTATTACAGGAAATGTAGGAGCAATGGCCTATTTATGATCTTGAAAATAGTGTGGCAACAGTTTGCCTAGTTATGAACAAAAGAGAAAAAAGAAGACAGGAATGTAAATGCACACTGATGTAAAATGAGCTTGTAAAAATATCTGAGCAAAAAAGTTTCAGCTTTCAGGTATGAAAGCACTGGCTGTGATGAAAGATCTGGCTCCTCTTGAAGTGCAGGTACATCTCGAGCATGCAAAGTACCACACTCCGGACAGTCCTACTTATTAGCACTAAGACAATTGTTAATGTAGAACCGCTCATCATCAATTTAAACAAATTACATATAATTGGTTCCTACAAACCCTCCAGAAAACATTGCTTCGCTACCTCGGCCACCTGACTGTATCAGTGTATTATCGATTCAAAAGGCTTAGGCACTCACAGAGGGTACCACCAACACTGGGTTTAGTATCATGGAGCTTTTTGGCTGAACTTCCCTCCTAAGTCAAGCAGCAGTGCACTTAAAGGAAGAATTTTTACCTTTTGTTTGGGTGATGGACCCTTATTTCATAATTAGTTGAGTGTATTGCAGGCCACTGGGCAGCACATTACATACTGGCTGTTCCACCAGTGCTCTTTCAGAAGCTTTATAAACTCATCGTTATATCTAACCTTGAAAGAATTAATATTTTCAGTGCTATTCTTTGAAAAGTACTGCTAATATCTACCGATGCCACATATTTCCACACTAGCCAGATCTTTCTGTACTGGATTAAAAAAAAAAAAAAAAAAAAAAAACAAAAACCTCTTTCAAAAAACCCTNTCATAGTACTCTGTCATGGACGTAGGATACTGTTGTTGCACATCCTGCTCAGGGAGAAAACATTAGTGCCACATATCAGGAGCAAGGAGACTACCAGGTGACCCGTTTAGTAATTTGTATACTGCAATGTTTGCAGTTTGAACTTTCATTCTCTGATACTCCTTTTTTAGAAGTATTTTTCAAAAGGATTAGAAATTCCTGTCAACTCAGCCTTTCATTTCATAAATTTGCTTCGAGGTCCTGTGTTGAAGACACATTGAGGCTTCTGAAATCTATTTGTCTACCCTCCATTTTGTTCTGGTTTCTGCTGTTGCCTGGACCTAATAGAGCAACAAAAAAACCCACGAACTTTCGGATTTTGAGAAAAAGCTTGATTGTCTTTAGAGGGGAAAACCCAAAAGGACTGTGTCCATATGGGGAGAAGTTGTTGTTCTGTCTCAAATGTTCATTTGTTGCTTGTCTTATTTGGTTTCTGTAGACCTAGATTAGTTTCATTATACATTAACGCCCTTGAATGCAAACTGGGGAAGACATGTTTGTTCTGCAAATTAGTCACTGTAAGTTAAAATAGATGAGATGGAGCAGACTGAGGCTGGCGCTGTAGGAATTATTCAAGCAATAGTAGATTAAGCACAAAATCATTTAATCTGTACAAGAAAATTATTGTCTTCCACAGAAACAGGGGTCTTTCCTTACAGAGGCCAAGGAGTGGTGGATTAGCGAGAAAGGATACGAGTATTTAAATTTAGCTAGATTTTAAAAACTCAAAGCAGTGTGCCAAAGCCCCTTCTTTCCCTCTGAGGGCAAAGATCACTTCTATCACAAGAATGGTCCCATGCTCTGACCATGGAGAGCATGCTCCCTTTATCCTCCTGTAAAACCCTTCTTTGGAGGCCTCTGATGACCTAATATGACAACGGAGCACTGCAGCGTAAAGCAAATAGCAAGGAATTTCCAGAAGAAGGGTTTAAGCTAGTGCTTTCAGGTAGCTTGCCAAAAATAAAGACATTGTAAATGAGGAGACACCAAAAAATTTTTATTTCCCCAACTTGAAAGGATGGATGAAGAAAAGATATCTTCACTCTTGGAAAGACACTCAATGCAGTTAATCTGGCCCAAATTGGCTTAATTACCATGCCATGTGAAAGGTCCTAGACATGTTGCAATAATGTGCTACTAACTGAAGAAACAAGTTTCTAAGATATCTAATAAACTGAGAAGTATTTATACTGAAAGTATTTTACTCCTCTATTGCTAAAAAGAATTTACAGGCTTAGAAGATGTGACTCGACTTGCAAATTTACAGAGTGGTTAGAGCGGTTTCAAAAGTCCTAGCTCTTCGTAACAAGCCCACACACTGAACACAGCCTCCACTGTACTTTATTTTAAGACAACACAAAACTATGGCCCATCACCAGAGATCTTCACAATTGGCTTCATTGTAGGCAATGAAAATATAAAAATCTCTGTTCTTGTTAAATGCAACACCCTTCTTAGTCCCTGGTTAAGTAATGATACTTGGGTTTCTTCAGATTTTTAATTTGTAATGGAAGAGTTACCTTAAGAGGTTTTCGGGGAATTTGTGAAGAGAGCAGTATTCACTGCTTAAATTCAACCTTTTCATATTTAGCATTAAATGCCAGAGTAAACACACCCTTTGCAGAATCCGGAGATTTGTCGTGGTTTAACCCAGCAGGCAGTTAAACCAGCCATTCCCTTCCTCCCCCCAGCCCAGTGGGATGGGGGAAAGAATCAAAAAGAAGAAAAAAAAAGGTAAAAACTGCGGGTTGACAAAAGTTTAATAGGTCAGAAAAAAAAAATAATAATAATAATAATAAAAATACATACATACATACATACAAAACAAGTGATGAACAGCACAATTTCTCACTACTCAAAGTCAATGCTCTACAAGACCCTGAGCTGCTCCACCTCTCAGCCCACCCCCAGTTATATATGGAATATGACATCATATGGTATGGACTATCCCATTGTCCAGTTTAGGTCAGCTGCCCTGGCCGTGTCCCCTCACAACTTCTTGGGTGCCCCCCACCTCCTCGTTGGCAGGGCAGTACAGGAAGCTGAAAGGTTCCTGACTGCTTGGCAACAGCTTGGCAACAACTAAAACCATCAGTGTGTTATCAACATTGTCCTCATCCTAAATCCAAAACACAGCACCATAGCAGTTGAAAGTAAATTAACTCCATCTCAGCTGAAACCAGGACAAAATTCCAAGTGCTATAAACTGATTTTTCCTGAATCTATTTAAAAAAAATCAAAAACAAACCCCAAATTTATTATTTCTAGTCTTCATTAAATATAGGCAAAATACACATTAATATACTGGAGCATACTGTCAGACTATAAGCCAGATCCTTCTAATTCACAGACCATAACCAGATTTAGCCTGCCAAAATATTCAAAGCATCAATAATCAGTAAAAATGTTCCTTTACTTGTGTTCCTCACAACTATATAAGGGAAGAGAGGGGCTGGTGGTCATCTGGGGAAATATATATGCTTAATTCAAGGAAGATCAAGAAGCACATGTAGCAGCCACTCAGGTCAATGTCCACACAGCTCAGCAAATAGAAGGTGGGTGTGCAGTAAAACAACAGGTTGCTTCAGATGACCGATAGCGTTGACTAGTTTCATTGCACACGCTCACGCAAATGAAGGGGTGATTCCTAGTAAGGTCAGCGAGGAGGAAAGCAAGTACAAGTCAGTGAAGTGGAAGAAAAAGGTTTTATTTAGAAACAGAAGAAACTTCCTGTCCTTCAGCTCTTCCTTACCCTGGAGCTGCGTCGTCTTCTTGTCAGGGAAAGGAGAAAGGGGAAATCTGTTGCTTTCCCCAGCCAGACCAAGCCTCCCTTCCTGTCTGCTTTGCTCTCCTCAGAAATTCATTATGAAACATTCCTTGCAGACTCGTGTGCTGCTCAGCCGCCAAACTGACTCCAAAGTGGGGTACTCTGGTCTCTTTCCTCCACCAGCTTTTCACAGGATTAACCAAGAGCCCATGGGAAGCCCCTTTCTAGATGCTCCTTCCTCAGAGGATGAAACTGGAATTCATCCCTGCTACTGAAGCTCTAATACCCCCTTTTCCTGGCTGGGATGGTGTCATATGCCATCATTAGTCCAGGCCCGTTCCCACACTGAGCCTGGGGGCACAAGTAAATCACCCTACAAGCAGAGCTTGCCCTGACTTTCCTTTGTGGAGGTGAAAGGAGTTTTCTGATCCTCTTTGGCTGGGCTCATACTGCTAAATAAAAGAAGTGCTAGACCCCTGGTCACCCACACTTGTTCCTTAAGTCCCAGGCACTTTTAGACCACTTCAGCCAGCTCTCTCCAAGCCAAATCTGCTAAGGAGGGTGGTAACTGCAAGTATATGTGGACATGAGCCAGCCAGAGCCATTTGGACTTGGATCAATCCCTGGCCCTTTTTAATTAAGCAATATAAATTCAGTCTTAGGTTCCTGAACAACTAGGAGGAGTTTAAGGTGGGAGAAGGATATCAATGCCAAACTGAAGGTGGACAGTTCTTACTCACAGTTCTTACTTGCCATCTGTTAATGAGAAGAAGAGAGTGGCTCTCTCTTTGAAGTTACTTTAAGATCTCCAGTGTAAGCTTCTTGATGCAGCTTTACGGTGATCTGCTAGGTCTGAATGGCACCTAACATTCCTGGCCTATTTGACTGTGGACTTAACAAGCTATTGGAGGAAAAAGGCAAATTAATATTGAGCCATCACAGTGCCTAATGCTTGCAAGTGTGCAGAAATGCCTTTGAAACCTCCTGATAGAGACAAAAGCTATTTAAACGCTTCCAGTGTTGGATACCTCCGTAGTTTATACCTCCCGGTCTGATACAAAGATTTACAAAGCTTAAGATGCAAAGAAGCACATACACTGCATTTTAAAAGTTGAGTAGTAAATCACTTCGGGGTGGTGAGTGGGGAAGGGGGGGGGGCAATAACACATCTCCTCTCATCAGCAGTTACTGCAGCAGCTACAGTGACTGTTTCAGTTGAGCTCGAGGGCCACCCTGGTGAGCAGACCCGTGGGCCATCTCTCCTGCAGGCTCACCTGCAGGTGTTAGCCCAGGCAGCTGGAGTACGCGCAGGACTCCACATGCCCATGTGGGGCCAAACCAGCAAGGGCTGCCAGGCGTGCTCACGCAGACGGCTTGCAGACCGTCCGTGCGACAGCAGGTAGGCAGGCAGGAGGCATCGGACACTCAGCCTAAGGTCACCCTGGAGGCCACTCCTTCAGAGCTCTGCAACGACAGCTGGTAGACTCATGAGAGTGTGGGAGCACCTTCATTTATAAAAGGAAAGCAACATTTACAAGGATATTTCACCTTTAGCAAGGTAGCTATAAATGGAATAAATTGAGAGAAGCTAGATTCAAATGTAACTCTTTTAGATGTCCTTGGGAAAGAAACAGTCTAGAAATAGATGTTTTCCATGAAAATGTCCTTAAATTTCAGATCTATTTGCTCTTCAACTGGTAAGTAGCTTAAACAATTTCTAAATTCTGCTTGCCTGTAGAACTCTCTATCACTAACCCTTCTAAATGGCTACAGATTCCTTTAATCCCTTTATTATTTACTTTATAATTTCTTTTGTCATTCTGGTTTTTCATCTCCCTCTGAGAATAAGTGGGAGAGAGAGCAACCCACACTATTGATGTATCATCCACACAGTACTTTAAAAAAATCTCACCTAATGTACTGGCATCGTATTCTGACTTACTTTTGCTCAAACTTCATCAAGTTCCACCCCCAAATTTTTAACCTATATATATGACTACAAGGGCTTAGTATTTATCTTTTCCCCATCTTCCGTCTTAAATCTATTAGCAGGCAACTAATCTATTTTGGCAGCCAACTTAGACCATAGTCACTCCAGCCAGCCACGGAAAGCCAAGGAAAATGGGCCTCAGCAAATATAATGAATCCTCATGTTGCTGTTTCTCCTGATATTTTATTAAAAGATTTTAACCTAGCCTGCACAATTCACAGCTTACTTCTGCTTTGGTTGTAAGGTCCCGAACTGCTGCCTCCGCTTCCATTCTGATGGCAGCTGGCACAACCAGAATAAAATCATTCTCATTCAACATCTAAGAGGCTGTGAAACTAAATAGCCATACAGTTCAACTACTGTGATATTCACCTGCATATCTTTAGGAACAATTATTTTTTCTCATTGTGCTTAAAGACTTGTCTTTTTCAATCAAGAGCACCATATTTACTTAAGTATCTTGAGGAATCCCTTAGACTGTGTTTTCCTCAATGGTGTATGGCAGTGGTCAAAATCAACATGTGTGATGTGGAAGTGCTAAGAAAACCAATGTGTCCTAAGATATACTTTCACTGAAAACCTTCAATGAGGAGAGAATATCTTCTGTGGCCCACAAATCACAGGACTCATCTCCACTTTATGTCAGTAATACCACAGATACATCATCTCTTTTGAACCGCAAAGACGAACTGAAATGAGGAAAGACTCTAGAGCACAAAATCACGACGACTCCATGCCCACTACCCTGGCGCACATTCCTCCTACCATGAGTAAACTCAGTGATTTTCCCCAGATACGTAGCACCTAGGAAACTACAACAGCTTGTTTGTTTTTTTTTTTTCTCTTACACTTTTACAATTCCACAGACGTTACCAGGGTTTAAAGTCCAGTTCCAAAACAAAGTAAGACCTCCTTCAAAAACTGTGAGTCTTCAATACAAATACTACATACTGACGTATTCGCTGCAAAACAATTCAGTATTGCTTTTAGGTGCCCTGTTCCATGGAAGAAGAGTTCATGCTACAAGCTTCAAAGGTAAGAGAATTCATCTCTGACATGTTTCAAAACTTTGTGCAAGTAGGCAGAGTTCAACACTTCAGCAGCACAGAGCTGAATAACACATACAGTCACTGGTTTTGCCACAAATGTCCCTGGTTAGCAGGAACCCTAGAGCATGCTGCGCTGAAGTGGCTTGTTACAATCCTCTCACACAATACTGTCTCAAAACTAGACTATCAAAAGTGAACTCAGTCAAAGGTGAACAAGGTGAATCAAAGGTTAGCAAGATCCAGACCTCAGGTTTGCTCTGTCTGTCCCCTGCTGAAGGTATGGACATATGGGGCATGCCTTGCGTCTACACGGGTTTTGCAGTTCTCTGGGAACTCTTCAGCAGGGTACAATGGCTGCAAGCTTCAAGGAGACACATAGCACGTGTGTGAGCAGGCAAAGCCAAGACCTGGAACCAATTCCCCACCAGGTCAAGTAAGAATTGCTCGGCAAGATTATCCCGAAAACTCCTCTGGAAGCTGAGGAGTGCTGCTTTAACAGCAGAATCCCACATAAAGCATTTTATTCTCAAGCAAGTAGTATCCTCAAACAATCCACAAAACAAACGAAAGGGATAGCATTTGTTCTTAGGTCTTCTGAATACTCTTGCTGATTTTACTGTCTTCTCCTAATCAATCACAGTTGCTTTACTGCCTCTGCATTTATGTACTTCTGCTACTGTTCTGCTACTGCAAATTAGCAGAAAGTTGGAAACCAATCACTCATAGAGCTCATGCCCAATGAAACAAAGTAGTCCATCAGCCTATCCTTCATCCATCATAAATATCTATTACATCAGTAATAACCTGTAGAGTCGTTCTGCTCACTGCCACCAGCTAATTATTCAAAGTGATGGAGAGACCTTAAAAATATTTGAAAAATAATTAAGAACTAATTTTCTTTGGAGACCCTAACCTAAATTTAAAAGGTGAGATGGCTGCACAAACAGCAAGTGAAAGAACTGAAAGAGATGTGAAAGGCTGTGACAGAGGTGACAGTGTTTGGTACAGGTCAAGGTCATTTTCATGGAGATAAAACAGTTCTGAGTAAAGCCAGCAGACTAGCAAATGTCAGTACTGAAAGTCCGTATAACCATAGTTTTTGAGGTAGAAAGTCTACTTCACACAGGGACAGATACATATAAGAAAACATATTTATACTGGACAGGGGCTAGGAAGAAATCTCTGGGGGGCACAAGGCTTTACAAATTTTAATCCGCCTCCTAATGCCATTTAAAAACATGGATTTTACTGAAAGCTGAAAGAGTCCAAGCCACACAATTGCACCTGGGTTTTAGACAGCCTGAAGTTAATTCACATCTGAGATCTCGAGTTGATCTCCTAGTGGGATAATCTGCCTAAATCATGTTTAGGTTCAGCTTCTCAGGGACTATTAGCAGTCTGGGTATCGACTTGTAATTTCTAGTTGCAAGAAAATCAGAACCATAAAATGTTTTTTTCATATCATGAATTAATAAGCACTACTATTAATTTAACCCTTGTTAAGATACTCCTGATAGGATACTCTGTTTTATAAGATATTGCTATACCAATGATTTAACTGATTTTTTAAGCATTTCTCTACTGTAAAATTTTTCCATGTTTTTCTGTATTTTCTGCTATGTTTTGCACTAGAGTTCTTGCTCATCTCATTCAATGTCAATCAATGTACCTATATTAGCAACAAGTAATACGTGTAGAAACTACCAGGCAATAGTAATACTTCATAATGCACTTCGTTAATGAGAAGTGTGAACTGGGAACCATTTGATCTGGACGTTTTGTTTAAATGGAGCAGGACATGCTTAGAAATACATTTACTGAAAGAGTAACAAGTCTGGCAAACTCGCCTTCTTTAAATTAACATTTTCGGCTCAAACCTCATTAAAGGGCAATGAAATTCCTGTGTATTTCTTCTGCTAGCATTGGTGAGAACCAAGAGATTTGTATGTAAACAGAAGTCTTTGCTTTTATATGCAAGCTCTCTCTCCTACTCAAACCATTCAACACTGGTACGAAATTCTAGTTTTCAGTGACACTAGAGCTTAATTTTTTAAAAGCTTGTTCAAGAGACCAATATCCTGCTTCTTCCCTCAAGAGGAAGGACTTTGTGAAAACATGCCCTTTGCAGGAGATACTTCCTTATCCCATAGGCCTAGAAAATCCATAGGAATTAACTCCTTTTAGCTGGACGGAAGCAGATCGGACCTGCCAAGATGGGACTCCCTCCTCCTCAAAGCCCTACAGTTTTGTGAGCTTCTGGTCTGTGGTGGGACTGCAAGCAACGCGCTGTGCACACGGGAAAACCTCCACTGACTTCGGGAGGACCAGAGAGGCAGATCCCCATGCAAAGGGATGTGTCAGCTGCTGTCTCATCTTCGTCCTCCAAAGCCAGAGCCATGATATGTCCACAGCAAAAGCACATCATCGCGCACAGGAACTCAAATGACAGAAATGCTTAGCATTTTACAAAAGTTCAAGGAAGAAACAGAGCAAGAACAGCAACGTCAGCCCCTGTTTTTCAAAAGGAGAAGACCCAAGCAGCACCCACTGAAAGTGCAAAGCCCTCCACACACTTTGCACACACCACGCAGTTACATGGAGCTCACTCCCACACAAAGTTTTTGATGCCCAAAACCGAAAATGCCATTTGACAAGTGAAGGTGTATAGTTCCTTCGCTACTACATGCACTGGCCTGAAGAAAAGCTCTCATTTAAGACAGTCCAGTGACAGATGAAACCTGAGAGGACAGACTAGGGGAAGGATCAAACCTAGACTTGCCCGGTGTCCTGTGTCTTTCTTACACCACCTAATGCCCAGTGCTAGAGACAGGATGTGTTAAAGAGCTAAGGTGTGAGTCCCGCACATTCTGTATCCTCACGATGTTCTTATCTTTCCAAACAACAAAGCTGCACGAATAAAAACATGGATGACATGATGAATTTTCAGGGAACAGCAAAGTCTATTCCCCTATCAGCTCACTGAAATACAGACCTTTCTGGAATCTCCTTAAAACAAATTTTTCGTAGAGGATTACAGCTTATTTGTATCACTGCCTGAGAGCAAAAGCCAAAGCAATTCCAATGGAATTAAAATGTTTAATCTTGGTTCGATTCTATTGTCTGATGGGACCAGGTTAATTTTAGTGCCACAAAATGATTAAGCCAAGTAATTTCCAAGATACTACCTTCAGCATGCAAACGTTAAACCTGTTCAGTCCAATTCCTCATGCAGTTTCCACTTAAAAGTAAAATAAGCAGGTGTCAGAGTGAAAACACAAAATGTGGATATTAAAATTACACCATCAGTTTCAGCTAGCAACTGCGTGTCATTTATTATCATTTGACCCACACAACCATCCCATATTAACCCTCAAACTACTAAAATGTTTATTACGTCCAGCACAGTATGTTACCTAAACTAGTGCATTGCATTTTACTGCAGAAGGTATTATTATTCTGACTTGTGCATTGAATTTTACTACAGATATTATTATTCTGACTCCTCAATGCTGTCTCACCAGCACCTATTTACTTTCCTTGCTACTATTTAATGGGCCTGTTTCTAACAGCGTATGCTACAGATGCACCAAACCTGCATTCTATTTATTCATTAAAAGCCTTTCTCTTAACAATTTTTGAGGTTTTGCCTTCAAATTCAGTGTGCTCCTGATCTGAGTAACAACTTTGTTGGTTATTCACACCCCATTTGCCTTTGCTGCAGAGTATATTACATACATTTCGCTTGCTATGAGTTCAGTCCATCATGGTGCCAAACACCATCAGTTCCCTTTGCAAATATCATGTTCCGTACTTCTGAGAGGCTCAGAACCTCTAACAAGCCACTTCGAGAACATGATAAATAATTTTTTTAATAGCCAATCTGAAGATGAATATACTCTTTTGAGCACTTTATCACATGGTGTCCAATAAAAAGATTTTCTTCCCAGTTGCTTTTTTTTGTTCCAACAGTAGAAACACACTCTGCGCAGGAAGTAGGCTCTTTCTGAACCAAATGCAGCCCCAGCCCTGCAAAGTTTATTTCTGGGTGCACTGTTTTTCTACCATACACACTCTTTCTGTAGAGTGGAAAGTAGCTCTCTGGCACATTAATTGTACATCAAGCCTTGTGCTACACCACAGCATTTTTTATTTTTTTTTTTCACAACAGAGAATGCAAAATTTTAAGATCATTCAATGTTTTGTTACTCAGTCAGTGTTCAGTAAACTAGTAATTTGTCTTTGAAAAGCTATCATTCGCTGAAATGCGAAAAGCAAACAAAAGGACCAACAGCATACTTGTGCAATGCTGAAACACCCCCGGTGATTTTTAACGAGCAGGAAAGCAAAGCATAGGGGAGTTACAGGGTATCCAAAATCGCAAAAGTCATCCAAAACAGAATTAGGTACAGAAACAAATCACTGCTCCCGAAGTAACAGGTCATCCTCGACTGAATGAAACCTGCTCCGGTAGGGCCCGGTGCTCACAGGCACATTTGGCAAACGTCTGCAAATACGCAGCAGAGTTTAATCCGCACCCAACCACTTCATCTATCCAACCGCATTCTAGACTTACAGCGCTTCACCCTACACGTTGTGACTATACAAAAACCTCAGCAGTGATTCCACCAACTACAAAATACCACCCCAGAGTCGGTGTAATGCCCTGCTTCCTATTTTCTGAGTTTCAGTAAGTCCTCTTGAAAAACTGGTTTCCAGTTTCAAAGGGCTCTCTTCTCTCCAGATTATATTTTTACAGGCATTTACCAGACAGAAAATCTTTGCAAAGGGACAGATTCTGAATATCCGAATCATTCCGTATCTAAATTTAAAGGCAATAGAAATTTTAACTCAAAATTAATACACTTAGCATAGTTGAAGCAGGTTAAGTAGGATAAACATCAAACTCAAATGAAAACTGCATATACACATAAATATTTAAACCAATCATATCTGTAAATATGTTTTTCATATTTTCCCTAAGCCTAAGTCATCCTCTGTATATTTGAATTCGTTTATAAATGGCCTGTCATTAGCAGACATTGAACTAGGAGCAAGCATTTTATCACAGTAGGGAGATGCATGAGCAGGCATAAATTTCACCCCGTAACAAGTAGAATATGCAATTTAATTTGATCAAGAATAATTAAATTTGTATAAATTCAGGAAACGCACTCCACAGAGGACAAAACTCCAGTAGGTGAGATACATGTAAATAGGCAATTTTACATTTGAGTGAGAGAAACACACCGCGGCCTGATTAACAGTAGAGGAATTACGGTATTTAGGCAGTCAGAGCTGCTTTTCAGACCTATGTGAAAGAAACTTCAGGGACCTGATCCCGCAGCTCTCACTGAGGCAAAATACCCCTTGTCTTTCGGTGGGAGGTTTGTTTTCTATGATTAAGGAAGGCAGTGGGGTGGCCCGACTTACTTAACATTCAGATATAAAACCACAGATGATGTATTTTACGGGCAGGACCCAAGCTTCTGCTTCAGTCAGATCCAGTCTCGTATAGTTGTGCTTAGAAACTTTTTCAAAATTATAAGCGACCATGAAAGAACAGTCTATTTTCCAGAGAAGGAGTTTAACAAGGGACTATGCAGAGATCCCAGTTCAGCCACAGCCTGCGTTTCAGATGCTCTTCTTTTTCAATAGGCTTGGTGTTTGAGATAGATCGATATGGGATTGATACGAACAGAAACCAAATTCCTCTATCAGCAACATATTTGTAGTAATGCCAATTTCCATCTACTTTCCTGTCAACACCCTTGACTGAATTGGAGAGATGCCTCTCCTTGGAGGTAAATGGAGAGGAAACCTGATCCATCCTCTGTCTGCCAGGCTGCCACCAGGAGTGAAATGTGACAGCAGTTCCTGCCACGGGGGCATCTAGTGCTCCAGCCAACTAACTCATCTCCCATGGGCACCCCAACAGTTGTCAGCTGATTAAAAAATAAATCTATTCACTTGCTGTATTTGCTTCAAAAAATACCCAGAGATACTCTCCTTCCCCATTTCTCAAGCCCCAAATACTCTCCCATGACTTAGCCATGTTCTAACTGATCATACTCAGTTTAGAGGTTCCGGTGCGGAGGAAGGGGAGCAGCCACCAGGATGGCATCTTATCATTGCAAGCCCTGGCTCAACTCTCTCTTTTTAATTCCTTGTGAGGAAAAGTCTCTTTTGTGTCACAATTTGTGAAGTCCTCTCTGTGTGTACAACAAGCCAGAATGGCAGAGCTAAATGGAAATAATTATAAAAGTGAGACCCAGGGAACCTAGCACATTGCAAATATTTTCATGCTGGATAGGATGCTGAAGATGTGTGGGGCTTCATTACTTTTTGTACTATTAAACTCAGGAATAGTAAAAAAAAGAAAAAAATCACTGCAAGAAAAGCCATATCTACCAATTCTCAAAGTTTTTGTCCATATGAAGAAATGTAAAGAGAATAATTGTGGCAATCGAAGGCAGCTCCTCTTTCTGCGATATCAAATTTGAAACAAATTTTGTCATAAAAAAAAAATACTAAACAAAACCCAAAGCCTGATGCAACCTTGCCAGAGACTTTCACACACCCCACCAGACACCCCATCCCTCCCTGTCCTACCCGTCCCAGAGCTCTACTCGGTGCCGGTGAGCGCGGGGCAGGGGAGAGCCCTGCGCAGAGACCGTCGCACGGAGGGGAGGGCTGCAGCCAGCGGTGGGAATGCAAAGCAGAGAACATCTGGAAATGAGCCACCCAGTCCCGTTTCTGGAAAAAGACCAGCTGTTGAAAGGGACAAAAAACGTGCACCAGGCCAAAAATAACTAAATAAACTGAAACTACAGCCAGGGTTTGCTGCCTACCCTGCTTCATTTTCCCTACTGCTTCACCTGCGGCAGCTGCTCGCTTATGCGGTGCCTTCTGAGACCGAAAAGCCCAGTCGCTCCTGAAAAGTTTGGAGGGCAAAGGGGGCCGGGGGAGGGCCGGGGC
>VWZZ01007159.1:292665-306397 GCA_013399095.1 Psophia crepitans
GACAGGCAGCCGCCCCGGAGCGGCTTGGCGGGGCAGAGCGCCGCAGGCCCCTCAGCAGGGACCCCGGCCCCCATGAACCTTGCCCTGACCCAGGGCCGGCTTTCGTCCGCCTTGGGCGGGCCAACGCAGCCCGAGCCGCCTAAGTCAGCCTGAAAGCGGTGATTCTGGCTGCTGTCCCCGCTGGCGCTGTACCTACAAAGTGTTCTGGTGAGGTTCTGGGACTGCCCCCGCAGGGGTGAGCGCCGGCCGTTTCGTTAGGACGGTGTCCTGCACGGCCGAGCCCTGGGCCGTGGCAGGGGTTCCCAGGCACTGCACTGCTACCTGCAGGGGCAATGCTAAAACAACCCCACAAAGCACCTGCTGCGTATAGGAGCCGAGAGGTCCACAGAGACCCGGGCCACCTCCTGCGCAGTGCCACACGCTGCCCTCCACAGTCCCACCCGGGTGGTGGTGGGTCCCGCCGCGGGGCTGCACAATGGCAGTCGTTCAGTAGGATGGATCCTGCCGTGGCTTTTGTTCTGCAGATCCACCCATCCTCCTAGCAGCCAAGTACCAGGCTATGGTTTTCTCTCTGGGGATCGTTCTTCCACGCTTTGCCGGTGTCTCCGATGAGGTTTTGGCCTCGGCTGGGATTTCACTACCTTACTTTTCGTTTGGCTTCATGACCCTTTCACCAGTCCTCCCCAGCCTCTGCAGGAGGGCTGTGCCAACCAAACCCACGGTGGATGCACCCACGCATGGCAGTGGTGACTCTGGAAGAACTGGAAGCTGATGCCCGTGTTCTCCCTCTCCCCTTTAGACACTCTGGTGGACTGTGTTTAATGATGGACGGTGTTGGAAGTGATGGGACAGAGAAAATGAATAAATGGGGGAAAAGACAGCGAGGAATTCCTAGAAAGGAGCTGCTGAGAAGAAGGTGGAAGGAGAAAATGGAGGTGATGGAAGTGGGACAGTGAACAGTTTGCTGTCCTCTCCTGTCTGTCATTGCCAAAGTCATCTATATCCACTTCCTTGGTTATCTTTACCTCTTTGGACAGAGGTTCACTCCTTGACCGTTAAATTTTTCCAGTAAGAGAGTAAAAAAAATAGAAGCACTAGGGCACTGTTTTCACCTATGACATTTCTATTAATATTTGCATTCGTTCAGACATGGTCAGATGTTGGTGTTTTCTCCTGAAGCCATGGAAGCTGCCATTGCTCCAGGAAGTGTAAGGCTAAAACATGAAAACCGCAGAGGTTTGTTTGTGCTTTTCCTGCCCTGTGAGGATTTCTGTCTGGTCACCAACGCCTGGGAAACTCTTACAGTAAGCGTTTGGTCAGCACACCAAAGAAAGCGCTGGGAACCAAAAATTTTCCAACAGTTTTCATTTCAACAAGATTCTGGATTTATACAGAGAGATGAACTGCTTGGTTGTCAGAGCCTCCTCTACATGATATTTAAGCATCATTGCCCTGTTTTACAGAGAAGAAGAATGACGGGCTGTACTGTGAGAAGTGGCCCGTGGAGTTTGCAGAACACTATGTGAGGAGGGTACGTGCCTACATCTCAGCACCCAGGTTTGCAAAAACGAAAATAAGCAAAACTTGATTGATAAAATTTCAGAAAAGTTAGAAAGAGACTGAGGCAAAGGTCGCAGAAGTTAATGCTTAGAAGTGGCTTGGTCCCTTGTCCCATCCCCTTGGCTGTGCTGCCTGCTGAGTTAATGAACTGGCCTTCCTGGCGTGCAGACATTACATGGGCTGCGAGGAAGATGAGCTGGCTCGGCCACCTTGCAGCCAGCTGGCTGGGAGTTCACAGCAACCCTACTGCTATTCATGGTAGCTCATATGTCACAGCTCTCTGGAAACATAAAATTGATCTAGACCCTTCCCAAAATATTTGAGGTCTATGTCTATCTGCTCTTGACCACAAGAGCCAACATTATGTAGCTGTCAAGAGTCTGTGATCTGTAGACAGCAAAAAGTCACTGGCAAGCTTTCCACCCAAGTAATTGGTATATAAACCTCCCTCAGGCCAGCATGCTACTCCCTACTTTCTAAATGAAAGTAAAACTCCTCTTCAGCATCTCATTATCATTCAGATGTCAGGAACTGTGGCTACAGAACCAAAGAGGGCTGGTTCTGATGGTGATATATGATTTAAGGTTTACTGGAATTAGAACAGAAACAGAAACTCCATATCTCAGCTGAGAAAACTGATATTCCCCTTGCCTGTCTGGTAACTTAATGCCCTTGAGGAGGTCCCCAAAACGTGGCAGGTCTGCAGAGAAATACTGGAGCAAGAGCAGGACTTTATTCAGAATTCTTCGTTATGCAAAGTCAAAGTCATGGAAAGATGAGCCTTTCGAAAGAAGCGTTGACCTAATGTGAAAAAATAAACAGAGGATGTCTTTTCTTCTTAGGTGAAATATGTGTTACAACCTTAAAAAGTCTAAAACATATACTTAGACCGATTTAGTCTAAGTGTAAATTATCCTTTTCAACACTTTAATTCATTTATAAATGGCCTATCATTAACTGACACTGAACTGGGTGTAAGCATTTTATCACAGTAGGAAGATTCATGAACAAAAATAAATTTCATACTTTACTGCATACAACGTGCGAGCGATCAAATAAAAAACTGACCTGGACAAAGAGAAGGAAACATTCCCTCAAGAGTTCTTACCTGTCTTAGGATCATGGAATAAGACAGCTTTACTTGAAGAGGGATATATGCATAAAAGGTGGGCAGACCTGTGGAAGAAAATGTCATCTGCTTGTCATAGTCCTTGTAAGAAAAGAGGAGTGAAAAACCAACAGGTGAGATTCGGTTCAGCTCTTCCTCTAAGGATTTTAGGTTCCCATTTGGGGGAAAGGGAGAAAGCAGCAGTGGAGTATTCTGGTCACTGAGGCTGTACTGAGAAGACCTCTGGCTGACAGAGACTATTGCAGGTTTGGTAGAGAGGAAGAACACAACAAAATGAAAGGCCCCTTGCGTTTATAGCAGCCAACAAGAGTCCTTGTCTTCTGGATCAGAGAAAAGAAGTCATTACCTAAAGGACTCCACGTGGAAGGTCAAGATGATGGTGATTGTGCTGGAGGAGCCAAATTCCAGGTAACCCATACCTCGTGGTATCAGAGGACTCATTTTTGTGTGAGGAAAATTTAGCAAAGCCTTGTTCTGGAAGTCAGTCCTTTGAGAATGGAGACAGTTTCCCAAGATGTCAAAGAACACCTACAGCAGGCAGGTTGTGTATTAGTAAGACTGTGGATGGAATAACCCCCTCAACCTAAAGTTTCAGTATACATTGATTGCAAGAGTAAATTAGACGAGGTGAGCTGTTTATGCATCGCCCGTAAACTCCTTCGTCTTCTAAAATACAGAGCCTGCATAATTCCCGTATAGCCTAGAAAATGCAAAGACAGTAGCTACCATTCAGTGAGACTGAGCCTGAGGAACAAGCCATCTGGATGTCTACCTGCAAACTAGATGGTTATACTCCATGAAGATCTGGAACTTGATTCGGCTTAGACATCTAGGGCCATCTGATACTTCTTAGGATATAGTGCAACATAAGGCATGGCAGATAGGATTCCGGATCTATGGGATACCCAGGCACTTAATGGAACAGCAGGTGGAGGTCACAGTACATCCCAGAGCACCTAAAAATAGTGATGGCTACCTATGTGTGGGCAACTGTATAGAGCTCCTGAATCCCTACTGATTACACTGGAGTATAGATACTCAGCTCATGGGTTTAGACATATACAGGTAATTCAGTTTAGGCATCTTACCCACAATTTGTATCCCAAACTAAATGTTTATAACTGTAGACTCTTGCCATCCTTGAAGACAGCTAGTTCTGAAACCCTTCTCATTTTGACCTCTTCTATGCTGGGATAGTATCTAGAGAAGTAGATGATGCTGAACTCTTCATCATACTTTATGGTAGATTTTTTGACTATTACACAGAGAGAACATCAGAAAGAAGTGCCCAACTACCAAGCGCAGTGGAGATAAAGGGATCCATCCAGCCTTTTTTGGAAATGTCACCTTGTTCCTAGTGGGAAAAGGAAGAAGGAGGGATTGTCATTCTCCCTCCTTTCAGCATCTGAGTGCACTTGTCCTGACAGGATGAAGAGGATGAGCTTGAACATTGGATGATCTTACAAATTCGAACATGCTGATCCACCAGTTCCAGCCCAGTACCAATTTCTGTAGGACTATAAGAGTGACATTTCTTACCTGAGAAAGGAAAGGAGACAATGGGAAATAGATCATAATCTCACAAGCAAATGTTAGCTGAATCCATAACTACATATATGAAAAAAGAAGTTACCAAATATCAGGATTTCCGTGTTGTTCCAAGGTGATGAAAGACCTGCAGGGAGCTCCTGAGTCAACTCAATAGTGCCCTAAACCAGTGGTACACTGGTGCCCTGCACTGGTGATGCCTGGTTGGGTAGCCTGGGTAAAGATGAGTGTACACTGAGGTACTGGGATTGTTTTACGTTACTAAGGCAAGTGGATATTGTCATGTGCATGAGTGGTGTCCTCCTTGTCTGTCTCTATCTGACCAGCCTGGTATCTCATGATGGCATTGCCTGTGTGGGAAAGGAGGAGCTAACTGAATGGGGGGAAAAGGGCCTTGAGCTGCCTACTCAGTAGGGGCCTGAGGTCCTGATCTTCAGCAGAAGCAATTGCGGGAGGAATGCTACTGTCTCCACACAGTATAGTAAGGTTTCATGAGAGAGTAACTGTGTGGTGGGTGAGATGTGAGTGTGATGTGGATCGAGTGTTACATGAAATTGGCTGGCACTCAGAAACCCAGATCAGAAGCCCTGGTCTGTTGCCCTATTTTGGACTGGAAGCATAATGAAGTGCTCTAGAAGGAAGTGCCAAGATTGCTTTACTGAGCAATTTGTTGTTGTTAATGTAGTAATGCCAAAGAGCTTTAGTCAAGGTTCAAGACCTCGGCATGCTGGGCCCAGTAAAACACAAAGACTGTGCCTGGACTAAATCTATCTTTGCAGGAAAGACTAAAAGACCTAACTTGGAAGAAACAGCCAGATTGGGACAGCTCAGATATTGTCCCACATTAAAGAAAATTTAATTCATTCATCAGCGTGTAAAGACATGAGAGACCTTCAGAGAAGCACAGAAATGCTCCTGCATGCCTTAAATGTACGAACACCTCCCCTGACAAATGTAAGGTCCATGATCACGTATCAGTCCACTGGGGTATGTATCACCCCTGCTTTTTCCGAGGGAGAAGCCAAATGCAGACAATCTGGCACAGCACAGAGCCAGCGAACGAGGTGACATATGATGTGGGAGGGACCCGTGTAGGTTTGAATGTAGGATTTGTCTTCAGGAAGCCTATTAAAATTCCCTCCATCAGATTTGGGGCAGACGTGCCCGAGCAGGTTGCGATGGCCGTACTTACCTCTCCCTAACCTGTGGCAACCAGATGGCAGCGACCGCCTTTAAGGCACTTGGTAGGGGTTAGAGACAGGTGAGGGATTTACAGATTGAGCTTTTTTGCCTGCGGCTATCTCCTGGCCGTGCTGTTGGGGGCTGCCCCGGTACCAACTCCAGCTGGCTTCAGTACAGAACCTGGCTCAACTAATCAAAACTTTGGAGAGCAGAGTCCTGGCCACTCTACGACGTATGAGCAGCTGTAGAGCACTCTGGTTATGGCAGGGGACTGGGCAACTTCCCTGTTTAGTTTGTGAGGGTGATACTGCAGTGGTTTGCCCTGTGGAAGTGCAAGTCAGTCATTGCAGAGACCCTAATCTGTAGCAAGTCTGAGATCATTGTTGTCATATAAACAGAGTAAAGCCATTGAGTACTAACTAAAGCAGGTGGTGTTCATTTTTAAACAAACCTGGTCCTGGTGCCACTTTCAAATGCAGATTGTGCCTCTTTTCTTTCCTTTCAATAAGAGAAGTTCCATGAAGTGCAAGAGCAGGTACTGCAGGGCAGCGGGTAGTAATTTGAGAAATATAAAAATTGAAGGAGTGGTTACAGTCAAGATAAAACAAATACATGGCAACAAATGTCTCAAAGACTTAAGGGCAATGGCATTGAAGAAGCAATTAACTGAATTTAAGCAAATATTGCAGATTTTAGGACAGAGGAAGACTTTAAAATAGCTCATTCTAAGTTTTTTAGGTGATACAATGGTTTGGTATCTGTAGTTGCTTGATTTAATTTCAGATATGTGTAATTGCTATGAAGACTGAGTAGTGAAACTTTTATAGCTCTTGAAGGGCAAAACGTGTGTTACAGCTTGTGCAATTAAACCCTGTGTCAGTGCAGGACAGTCAAATGCTTCAGGTAGTTTAAGTGGAATGAAATAATTCTGCTTCAGCAGAGCTTCCAAAAAGCTTTTACATTTGTGCTCAGTTTATATTTATTATATTTGAAAGATGTAAAGAAATCAAACTATTAGGGAAAAAAGAAGATAGCATAGTGGTTGGTTTTTTTCATAACTTTTTTTTTTTCACTGGAATGAGCAATAGAAGTAACGAAAGTCTCTGAAAGATCCTTAGAATAAAAAAACAGCAAGCACTGATGAAAGCATAAGTAAAGCATAATGCCTTAAACCCCATGCTATGATCCAACAAGGAAGCATAAAATATATGTTGCTCTAAATGGGAGTGTAATTGATACAGAAAGTGGAGACTCGGTTCCTGATGAGATAAAAAGTACAGCGGTGACGAGCTTGAACACTTGTTTGCAGACTGTTCATGTTTGCCTTCGCACCATTTAGCAGAGCACCCTAAGGCAGCAGCTGCACCAATTAAAGTGGTGGGCACAAAAGGTGGTGTGGTGGGCTGCCAAGCTTTTTTAGACAAACCACAGTGAAATGTGTAGACAATGCAGCACTGTGAACATGAGGACGGATCACCAAAGAACAGCAGAAATCTGTTTGCCATCAAAGCAGAGCAGGAGAATTTGCAAACATGTACCTGCTGGACACAGAGGACTTTTTTCCTGAAGTGAAGTATTTTTATCTGCAGTATTTTCATATCAACACATATGTTCTCTGAAACAATAATCATCATCCACAGGAGGGAATCAGAGTCCCCTGAAGGAAAAGAATCCAAACCATTCAAAACCTAAATCAAATACTTATGTTTTCTCTTAGAATAAATTATTTTCCAGGCTTCGCTTGTTAAGTAGTGCATCAAATTCAGCCAGCAATGTCAAACTGTCATGAGATTAATGGTACCCTTCAAACAGGTAAGTCAGAAATAGTTGGAGATAGAAGTCGACTCACCGATCTAGTTGCTTGACATAGGGACTGATCTCACTGAAACTGTAGACAGTTGGCCACAGGAAACAAGAGGGGAAATCCAGTCAGCCCTACCAGAGTACCTTTATCTTTCCATTGATGATGGAGAGAACTGAATCCAACCCACCTGCAAAATTGGCCAGTGGCCAAAGTTGTAGACATGGGAGCAAGAGACTCTCCAGCCTAAAGAGAGTGATTATCTAATCACAAGATCTTATCATTGCCATTATCTATAACAACAGTCCAATATAGCAAAGCATACATGGGCCAGGCATTAGATGTCTCCACCTATCTGAAGGTCTTTGATCCCTACAGCAGATTCAGGCTTCCTCTTCTCTGACATGTCCACAAACATGTCAGTCTCAGGAGAGAGCTGGGGCAGATTTCTAGCTCTTCCTTTGTTTTTTTCTGGCACACTGCAGGGACATGTAGACTGTTCAAGTTGAGAACAAATGAGAAGCATGTTTAGCCTGATGGAGAACCATGTGGTTGTATTTCTCAGTGGGAACTTAAAAGGGATGTGGTCGCTACAGCATTGTCTCTGCAGACGTGAGGGAAGGGAGAGCTGTGTGCAGCACAGGCAGATGGATGAAATATCAGTGGGCAAAGGAAAACATGGTATTAAACATAACTGAGGAAGGAGGTAAGGAGCTTTCCTTTTTGTTTCCCAGGTCATGACAAAGACTGATACCTTCAGCAGCAGGGCACATCTGCAAATGCAGAACTGTACTGGAGAGCTGGTGGAGCTCCTCCCTTCGGGAGAGGGAGACAGAAATTGTGAATGCTCCATAAAAAATTGTCATTGTAAGGAAGAAACAGGAGCTCTTTTTGTCCCATTCCCAGCACAGTCTCTGACTCTGTGACATTGGCATAATAAATGATGAGAAATTTCTATGCACGCGTTTTCATGAGTGTTAGGACAAAAAGTAAAGAACCATCCACTAAATTGTTTGCTGGAAGGAGTTATTGACACCTCTTGTCCACTCTTTTCATGTCTAACATTAGGGGCTGCAGCCCTGCCATTGCAGATATTTAGGTTTTTCCCACTGAAAGAAGACTTTGAGGACTGGACCCAAGGTCATAAAGCTGAGGTCACTGACTGAGGCTTTTTCTCTGCTGCACATTACGTACATGTCAGATGCTATAAAACAACACTTTGTGAATAGCCCAGGTAAATAAGACAGAAAACAGTTAAAGGAATTAAAGAGCTTAGTAAGCAGAGACAATGCCAAGAGTTGTTTGCTTTTTTTCCAGTGAGAGGTCTCTACATGCCAGATTTCATTATCGCTAACTATTTCCACGGAAGTGATCCAGAAGAACAAAGATATTTATTCTCCTCTTTTTCCCCCCTGACCATAAAAGCAGCCAAGGCTTACCCAACACAGAACTAATTCAGATCTAGCTTGAGTACCTTGATAGGTAATTTTGCTGTGCCATTGAGACACAACTGAGATTTGGAAATCTGTCCTCCCAGGTGACCCACTTTTGCATTTTCTTCCTATCTAAATAAAGAATTATTTTTTTTTCTTGGTAAAGACTACACCAGGAAAACTATGTTTGGTAGCTCCAAAGCCATGCTTTCTACTTCAGAAAACTGTAGAAGTTTTCTATATGCTCCGGTTCTGAAAGCTTATTAATATATGAGTATTGCTGAAGACATCTTTAGTAGGACTTATTTTTTTTACGTCTAGGAATGCAATTATTCAACAATGGACGTATAAAGTGACTTTTCAAGACTGAATTTAAATTTTGATGCCTGATGATAGTCATAGCAAGTGGATTTCAGTTCCCAGTATAAAAGATCTAAATGTAAGAGGTCTGTGTGTATTTAACACATCATCTATATATGTCTACGTGTGAGATAGCTGTCTCTGTTCCCAAGGTAGTCAAGGAGATTTCCTCAGCACAGTGAATGGACTCTAAAGAATAGTAGACTCTAGTCAAGAGTTCTTTTGCTCACCTCAAAACAGACACCAGGTCAGCTTTGCATCAGGTCACCTGAAAACCACTCTTGATTCCACTGACTTTACTTACTGGCTTTCCATAATAGAGATTACATTTAAGAGCCTGAATCTGCAAGTTGAATCCAATCTTTTATTACCTATGGATGATATGCCAATAAACAGAAAGTGAAAACTAGTTAGGTTAATTTCAAATATTAGCATACTGGCAATAAAGTGAATAAAATAGTAGGTCGGCCAGACATCTATTGATGAAAAATACCCTGTGTGTGAATGTGCAGGTTTCCGCACGTGCAAGTTAAGCTACATTGGTTTAACTTTCTACTATGATCACCACCCACATAAACAGCTTGATCTTCTGAGGTGCTGAGAATTCATACTTTCTGGAGCCAAGAAAAGCTGCAACAGCACATCAAATCTGAAAATTGGGACATTTATTTAGATCACTTTGCGGCAATGTTGATTTAAATACCCAGCTTGAAAATGTTGGCCACAGCCTCTTCAGTGAGGAAAGCAAGCAGTACCTTACCATAGCCATTGAAAGGCTCTTTACCTGGTCCTGCGATTATTATTCCTTGCTCTTCCAGTTAACATGTTCTTCTAGTTAGCATCTTTGCTTTTTCTTAGTTTTTCCCCTACGTGTTCTGGTGTGGTGGTCTGTTGATTGACATCCGTGATGCCACCTCTTTGACACTGTCATCTTTTTGAGATCTCTTCTCAATACTGTCATTGCTGAAGGTAGAGATGTGCACCACACAGAAGTCACGTCCTCTGATGCCTTTCTCCTTGTGCTGTAATGTATACAAAGAGTTGGAAATGATTGGATAAGTCAAGACCTCTGATTTATCGTTGTGTTACATTAATTCTGCTGAGGTATAAGCGACTATACAAGCAGTGTAAGTGGCCACAGAGCAGTGGAAAGCAAGGCTTTTCCAAGGTATTTGCTATCTTCGCTTATACTCAAGTCTCCCTTAGTTGTGACCCTAGTGTATGAAAGGTTTTAATCTGGAAGGAATTTACAGTTGCACTCACTCTAACGTCTTGTATAGTGGAAGAATAAAGTAGCAAGGCCTATCTATGAATGAGAATTATATCTCAAGTTCTTTTTTGGCTTTTTTTTTTTTTTTAATGGGTCCGGCATGGATTATTTTTTTTTTGTTATACCGATAAAAAATCAGCAACTCCAATAAAGATGGTAAAGGCAAACTAAACACAATCTTGCCTTAGGATGAAAGGTGCTAAATAAAACACATACAACTTCTTTTTTTCAGGTCTTTCTCTTCACATCAATATCTAGTGGATGTTTGTGCTGAACAAGTTGTTAATCTACAATATCTTTCTAAACAACTTGGTGGTGTTTGTTTTGGGTTTGGTTTTGTTGTTGTTTTTTCTTCAAAGGAAAAATACTATGAGTTATTCACATTTTTTTTAATATTTTTTCCCAGCCAAATTATTAGTTTCAGGTCTGAGCTGGGCAACTCACCAGCTCTTCAGCTACCTTAACGTGTTAATTTTTGAGTAGTCAGTGGTATTGCACAGAGTTTGCGCAGATATCACCAAAATTTCAGTTAAAGGCTTTACTTTGTACTTGGAGCATAAGCCTTAGAGGTAACAATCTACTATTTAATAAATTAAAACACATACTTGCAGTACTTTTGTACTGCAAATGAATGAGAACATATTGTAAATAATAAATTACAAGAGACTGACAATGTTTCTACTGCACATCTTAGATCTTCCATTTATATTACACTAAATCACCACTCAGTGGTTTGTGTCGTGGAAGTGTGGAACAAGGTACATTAAAATGAGGTGTGTTAAAATGAGAGTGCCATTGAAAAACAAAGGCCATGTTTGTTTCCTGTATGTGTTCTTGATAATCCAGAGTAACTGTCAAATCACTGGAGCTGCTGTTCATTATTAGAGATATTGGTAAGTGTAGAGGATGGCTTAGAATAATGGTCTGATCATCCTTTATGGAGACATCTGAGCAATTCTGCTATTATTTTTTAAATAAAAAAGGACTGCATTTCATTAGTTCTCATTTAAGAGAGAAATCAACAAAACAGTAAAAACTCAGAATTAAAGCTATTTGTTTTAATCTCATTTACCCATCTGAAGTCAGATCTAGAGCAGCAAAATCAAGAAGTGTAGAAATCAGCTTAATCAAAATTAAAATGGGTTCAGATGCTGCAGGGACTACAGAAATTCTGCTAGTAGTTCTTCAGCTAAGGCTCATTTTCACATTAAATGATAGCAAGAAAAGACTTACAGAAGCCATGTAAGAGTGAATAGGTTGCTGATTATATTAATTAAACCTGCCTCCAATATGTGTTAGGTTTCAGTGGAGTTCCAAAGAGAATCCAACTCAGGTGGCAGCTGGCAAGGACGAAAATACTGCTGTGGAAAACTAGACAAAGAAGAAAACAGTTGCGCTCTTCAATAAATAACCTCGGGGCCGGTATTTTTAGAATATATTCCTAATATAGTCTGAATCCCATCTCTGGGATGGGAATCTGAATCTGCCTGAATCTGTGCAGGAGGGAACATTTTCCATGCTTTCCCTTCTGCAGTGGTAGGGGCTGGAGGAGCATCTGCTGAGAACGAGACCATAGAAGTAAGAGACTTGTCTAGATATCTAGACATCTAGCGTCTAGCTATTCCTGGAACGCATTTGATTTACACAGAGAAAAGTAAATGGTCAGCACAGGCTGATTTAATAGTTTCCTATTCTGTTTTATGCTAATTTCTCTTTACATCGTTCATAAACTCTCATGGGATCACAGAGCAGTGCAGGGAGCTCTACACGTATGGGAAAATCAGATTTTGCTTCATTAACAAGTATCTTCACAAACCCGCCATTACGAAGAAATAAAATGGCATTAGAACTGATGAGAGACCAAAGGGCAGAACCCAGGCAGAGCCCCTGCTGCAGTGTGCCGTGCCAGCAAGGAGTGCCCAGGGCTGGTATAAGCGTACTGCTGCTTCTAAATCTGAGTGGTCTGGGTTGAGGAATATGAGGGTTCTACTTCTTCCTTGTTATAACACGCTCTGAACCTGAGTTAAGCAAGCACAAGAAGTATGCTTTGACAGCAAGAATGTTTACATTATCCCTGATCTGGGCATATAAAACCCCTTCACATCTCTCTTGATTTCATTCAAAAGAGCCAGGAAGCTAAAACCTGTGTTAGCCAACTGGAAACACCTGAAAATCTTTAACTGAAACAGCTACCAAAATTGTAATTATTTTTATCTTTTTTTTTTTTACTGTTTAGACACCAAATCTATGTCTCACTGTGTGAGTGAGGTTATTTCCAAGTTAGCTGCCACAAGGTACCATAAAATTGGAAGGCTTCAGGGCAAGCATCAGTCGCTAAATAGGGCCAAAATACGGAGAAACGATGAAAAACAGAACAAAACTTGAAGTTCCTCCCTCTTGCCCCACTCCACGCTAGATGCACTGGGTTTTGTCACTGTCCGTCAACAGGAGTAGAAGATAATGTTCCACGCAGCACTAAAAAAAGACGCTGTCAACCTAGCTTTAATAAACTAAATCAAAATCTAATAAAGCTACTTTCGCAAAAGGGCACCTGCCTCTGAGATCATCTCCTCTATATTCTTTCTCATTATTTAAACTAATTTTATCTAATTTAATTTTTTAATTTCTTTTCCATTCTCTGCCGCTGTGAGACCAGTTCTTCCCCCTACACAGATGTAAGCAGCTTGCAAAGATTCCCCTGAGGATGCCTGGAAGTAGGACTGAGATCTCCGGGACCCTTATTACATAGCCGTGTCACTGTGAGAGCTTTATGCGCCCACATGCACCCACTTGTCTCTGTTCCTTGCTTTTCCGCTTCCTTAGGTTCGAGCACAATGAGGCCAATTGGGAAAACCATGTATGTCTGATGTAATTCTTAACTGCCCTTGTTTAATTGTTGCAGGACATTAAGACACTTAAAGACATTGCAAAGAGGGTTTGAAACGCCTGAGGCAGAGAGGAGACAGTAGTATCTGCTCTCTGAGTAGCTGCTCTGTCCACTACCCTCAGAAAGGTGGCAGCAGCAGCAAGTTTTAAAAGGTTGGCCCAAGCTTGCCCAGCTTCAACGGGCGACTGAAGGACCCTTCCTCAAGGGCATGATCCTGTGAGGAGAAAAGGAAAAGGGGTGGGATGTCTGAGTCAAGACTGAGACCGAAGATATACCTGAGCATACAGCATTCCCATCTTGACTCTCACCTCACAACCCTGCACTTAGTAGCTTGACTTCAGGCATGTTTCTGCTCATTGTAGTAATTATTTGGATCCCATACAGAGATCTACTTCAGTTACCCTCTTCTTTAATAACGTCTAAGTTCATTTTTGGATGTGTCCTCAGGATCCTCTTTGCCTTTGTTCTCGTTGATCCCATTAAGTCTTCAAGGCCCTCAAACCTCTGTAAAAAATAAGTTTTTTCCATTATGTGGTGGTTGGGTTTGGGTTTCTTTTTTTTT
>VWZZ01007159.1:306427-367502 GCA_013399095.1 Psophia crepitans
TTTTTTGATTGGAAGCATCCCAAGAAAACACTAAAAATGTTCTTCCCAGATCTACATCATTCAGACCTTAGCACACCAAATAAAGTAGATAGTTAATTTTCCATGGAAGCTTGGCACTTATTCCGTGTGTTCCCCTTAAGTCTTTTGGGTAGGTAGAAAAGGAAAGCTCCTCCTCACTGGAGTAGTGACTTCTCCAGAGTGATACCTTCTGTATCGCTCTGGGCATTGCAAAGGCTGACCACATACTTCTGAGACAGGGAGCAGCTTCTTGGATTAGTCTTTTCCCTAGCATCTGCAAGGATTCAGATCAGAGAAACGGTACTATTCACCAGCTGCTGAACACTGAAAACATTTACAGATTAACTAGTCTCAGTGAATAACATTTTTCTACCATCATCTAGCTGAGCTCTGCAACTTCAGCCAAAGCTCAGATGCTTTAAATTTAAGCAGCCATATTTACAAGGTCCAGGTTTTCATCCTGGAAGAAACATGACTATTGAATTCTCATTTCACATCCATTAGACTAGGGCATGACACCGACCAAAGGCACACTCATTTCATGTGCAAAGAAATAAATAGGAAATAATTTCTCTCAAACAGAACAGTTCTGGGAACGCAGGTTGCATTTTCCGAAAGTGGTGTTTCAGAGAACATCGTGCTCTGCAGAAAGCTGGCCAGTGCCACTTGTGGTAGCAGTGCTTGTCTCCAGACCTAAACCACAGCAAGGAACGCTAACTACCCTTTCGACAGACTTTCCTAACGATACCTCTTCTGCATAAGGAATTGTAGGTGATTGCCATATAGTGCAAGGGGGTTTGAAAATGTCCCCACGGAGGCCCAAACCACGATTCGGATAGCCACACTTCCTAATTCCCACCGCTTCCCGGTCCTTATCTATTCCCCTCTGCCTGAGTGTGGCCAGCTGGCTCGAGCGGGCTGCACCACTCCTCCTCACCTCTCTCCTCAGGCAGCTGATGCCCGTTGCACGTACAGGTGCAAGGAAACCACGGAGCAGGTCAGTGTCAGTAACTCACGGCGCTCACGCTCACACACACACAGCCCACTCAGCTGCTCGTTTCCTCTTCTAGGACAGAGGCCGGTTTGCAGGGGCCTTGCCTATGCACACACCTCTTCTTTGGTTTTTCTGCTGCCTTCCTGCCTGGTCTTGAGCTTTGCAGCCGTTCCTCTTCTCTGTCTGACTTTCTGCTCAGTTTCCACTTTTAAAGACGTGAACATTGGTTTAAGTCTGGTTTGTTCCTCAGTTTTTTTCTGGAAAATACAGTAGGACTTCAGGTTTTCTGTCTTCCCCCAAAAAATGAGTATGAATGTTTAAGCTTCTCAGTTCCCTCAGTTTCCATCAAAGCCACTCTTTTCTTCACCCTGCCACCTTCCTGTTGAGTGACCAGTGGCCCACACCACTGCGGCGCCGGCAGTTTAGGAAGATGCTGAGGCTCTGGTCAGCGTGGTTTGCGTGGACAGATCTTTCCTCTGTACAACGTCTTGCTGACTTTAGTGTGAGCTTCATCTGCTTCCAGATTAGCAACACAAGGACCTCCATCAGCCACAGATCTGCTCTCAGTGACAATTTAGAGTTATGTTAAACCACCAGATCAAAAGGGAATGTTCATAAGCTTTCTGCTGTCATTAGCAATGCAGGCCAGATGTGACCACATAGGAACAAGGAACATCTCAAGAAGTCAATAAAACTGAAAAAGAATTTGTTGCTCATGGTGCTTGTTTTCCAAGTTGGCTGTGTATACCTAAGAAACACAGCATATGGTCCACCACTTACATTTGCATAGCTGGCAATCACAATTTGGTTGTAAAGTGACAGATGTGGAATGGAACCATTGAAGAACAATAAAAATTAGAAACCCATGAAACCAGTTGTACATGATGATCACTTATCAGAACACAGCTCTATTTTAACATATGGCCCATAAAAAAAAAACATTACTTGGTATATTTTAAAATCTCAAAGAATGACCTTTTTAATTGCTGATAAAATTGGCTTGCTCCCCAGGTAGTCCAGTTTTGACGAAGCTATAAAGAAATTAACTGTTTTGTGACAAAAAATAAATAATGCATAGATTATATTTCCAAGAAATACCACAGATGAAAAAGGAAACTTAGAAATATAGTGTGACTTTTAATCATCATTTTTTAAAAATTCATAGTGAGAAGAAGCAGAAATCAAAGTTATCACATGCCACCATTATAAACATTAATTCAACTGATTAAAATTACATAAATAATTTATCCAATTTTAATAATAGAATAACAGGCTAGGTTTGATGAGCTAATAATACAAAGATTTATCTACAGACAGGAACACATTATGCTGTGCATCATTTTTCATTTTCATAAAAGATCCATTTCTCTTCTTACGAAAAGATTGTAAGATTTAATCTACAGAAGCATTATAGGATGCCCCAGTGTGGCTGATGTAAACCCATCACAGTAGCTATACCAGACACGTTGATTCATATCTCTATCTTACTTTAACCCTGTTACTTTTCAAATAGTCATTTGTATAGCATGACACAGGGTCCTATGCTGCCTTTTTAAAGCATTTTTTCTTATACCGAATGCCATAAAAGCATTTTCTTGTGAAGAAATCATAGCTTATTTTACATTTCTCTTAACAGCATTTACTTAACGACTTCACCACTTTGGAGTTACAGCTGGGACTGACTCATAAGATATTTATATAAAGGACTATTTTATCTTGTAGCTGAATTCCCATATACAGACAAACTCTAACCATAGATAGAGCAGGACAAGATTGGTACCAGGCAATGTGGATTTATATTTAGGATTGCTGAAGACTCAATTTTACAAAAAGCCTCTGAAGTGATCTCACTATTTATTCATTTCCTAATAGACTAACCTGAGCTTATTTCTAGGCAGAAAGTGCCTGTGAATCTTGAGGAAACAAGACCATTGCTTTTACAGTCCATTTTCTACCCAGAACATGTGGTAGTCACACAGCTGTATTGATTTGCTCCTAGCATAGTATGCTCGAGGAGGTGTCGCTATTATTTCCTAAGAGGGCTAACCGAAAAGTGCTGGTTCTTCTTTAGATATGCTCTTTGATGAATTTAATGTTTTATTATTTTTTTCCCTGAAAAAAAAAACAAGAGCATTTAACACTTTGACAAGATGCGTTCTGTTCCTCACATCTACAGATTTACCAGTGAGGAAAACAAAAAAGAAGTAACAATAATTATAAATAACTAAAATCCCCAAACAGCAGTCAAGACAGCCTAAAAAATGAAAGGTTGAGGGAAAAAAAAATAATTTAAAAAAAAAAAAAAGATGGTTTCTACCAAAAAGTAGGCTGGAAAAATCTGAAAATTCACTTTCCCCTGCAGCCAGATCAGGGGAGACACAGGCCACAGTGAGTATCTACTAGGAGATCTTTTTTTACCAAAACCGTTACTCTTAAGAGAGGCAGCCTGTTACAATTGGTAGCAGGTAATGATCCATCAACCACCTCAACTGCACACTCGCTCTGGGGGCCGCAGGGTGGGTCCCCGCTTGCCATCTTCTGAGGGTCCCGGCCCCAGGGGTGGGTGTGTGCCCACCCACAGCCTTTGCAGGGTAGCAGCCTCCTCGTCCTCCTCCTTGTCCTCCTCAACTCCCAACATGCTGCTGAGCCTGGTGCCCACTGGCAGCCACTCTCAAATTTGGCTGACTCATGGTGTTATGAGTTTATCAGATCTTGTGGGCTGGAGGGAGGAGTGGTGGACGGAGCGCATCAGCTCTCAGAAGGCCCTCACACGCTCCCTCTCAGCTCCATTGCCTGGCTTTGGCCGGCTGTTTTCACTAACTCTCCATCCATGTCCGTATGTCCTTATAGAGCTTGTTCACACAAAAACTGGACTTTTACGACAAATGGGCTTTTATTTTTGACAGGAGGAGAAGGAAGGGAGGAAGAAGCCTTCTAACCTAAAATCTTAAAACAATAGTTATGTGTTTTTCCTTTGCAAAAATATTTTCTTTGCTCTGGTTCTCTGCTTCATCTTCTTCATTACTGAGTTCCTGTGGAAAATCTTACTTTAGAAAAGCTTCAGATCAGTATGATAGATACGTGTTTATGTTTCTAATAGTTGGAAAGACTTGGAGAATGCCAGCCGATAAACTTGAAGACACCACATCACCACAAAGTGGAGATCAGCAGTCCCTGTAGGGTAAGTTAGTTACCTCTGTTAGTAGCTAAAACTCAGGGGTTATGTTAAAGGTTTCACTATATTGCACGTATTATGCTCTCCTCTACTCTGGTGTCATATCCAGTTCATATATATTGGCAACTTCTTGACGTGGCTGACCACAAAATTACACCTGTTAAGCTATTTCTTGCAACTCAGAAAAGCAGCAGTCTCAATCACATGACATATTTGTGTTATTTCCAGGAAGAGAGATGGGAAAGTATATCAAACCTTTTCGCCTTAGAAGAAAGGGTGGAAATTTTCTCCCCTGCTTAGTACACCAGAACCTCCTTGTTAGGAAATTTTCCTGGGAAAGATGGAGACAAACTTCCCTGGGTCTATAAGGGTGCACACCCAAGGCTGTCCCACTCTGGAGCACGCATTTTCGTCACTCTATTTATATCTACATGATAGGAAAGTGGGACATCATGGGTATAATTTTCTTTTTTGAAAAGAGCTGGTCATGCTTTGTTAGGTCCATATCTTCAAAGAACACTACACGGAGTGGATTCTGGATAGACAAAATCATCTGGCGTTTAAATCTGTGCAATTGATGAAGAAAGATAAAAATCTGACTTAGTGAGGCCGCATCTTTCTTCCACCATCTTCAGGGACAACTTCATTAACTTTAAAGGAAATGTTGGCACTTTGTTTTCTCCTCCCAGGTCCAAATACCTAGAATTTCTGCAGATTTTTGCACATCTGTTAGACACACAGCATTTTGCTTGCACAGACTCCCCTTCCACAGGACTTAGTACAGTAAGTAATTCAAAACTCCCAGTGTAAAACAACTCTGTGTCACATCCCATGGTATATATGCTTGGTACGTTTAGGATACAGTGAAATGATCAGTTGACTTCCAAGGCATCAAGGAACCAGGCTGACTGTCCACTACTTGTTCTTTCTTGGGTCTGTCTGTCCAGCAGAAAGTGAATGTAAAACATCATCTACCAGACTTGTTGGCTTTTTTTAAGCCAATACTCAAAGAATTATAAGTGTCTGTGACATGGCAGTATTTTATTCTGTTTGTGACCAGTCTTGGGCAAGGCTATAGTCACATTGCTATGACTAATGTGATTGTATATGAGAGGGTTTTTTTCATCTCAAAATGTGTTGGGGTTTTTTTCCCCTGCCTGCAAACTCTATTCCAAGAGGATTTTAATAAGAGCTTGGAGTCAGATTTTGAAGGTTTGACCAAAACAAAGTGGTGGGACTTTGGTCTTGTGGGAAAAAGGATGGGAAGCAGTGCCCCAAGGTGAGGGTGTGAGTCAGTCAGGTAGAACAGGTCCTGGGAGAGTTAGATATGAGGTGCTGGACAACTATGCTAGCTCTGAGCAGAAGTGGTGAAGCAGAGACCTCCTTACAGATTGCCTCATTTTCTGATACAGGTGTCCTAAAGGTGGTGGACACCTCTCCCCTGTGTGAGAGGAACTGTACCTCTGCTTGCACCTTCTCCATTTATCTTTGCCTTCCAAACGTTTATAGCTTCTGGGAGCTCCTGATCTTGGAGCCATGAGGACAGGCACTCAGAGCCTATTAGCTACTGGGCTCCTCCTGCTTTAGCTCAATAAGATGTGACACCTTTCTGCTGGTGATTGCTATGAGCCTGAACCCCTTGGCTCTGGATGGAGGCACCAGCTCCCAGTTCTGGAGGATGATCTGAGGTCTTCTCCCAGGTGCTGCTTTCCAGATGTTGTGGAAGTTCCGTGGGGCTTGGTGCACCAGCTCCCTGCTCCTGGCTGAAAAACCCACAGACTCCCCTGGAGGGGAGCAGAGAGGAACCAGGGCTGGCAGAGACGGGCTGCCCGTCCATGCTGGCAGGGTGCGCATGTTGTAGCAGAGACTCCATGGAGTTGGGGTAAGAAGGGCGCAAAAGACCCTCACTAAGCAAAAAGCTTTGGTGTAACAAATGACATTTGATGGCTGGATTTGAGGCTGTATTCATGAGGGAGATCATTAAGAAAAGTGGTGATTTCATCTTTTCATGGAGTATGTCATCTTCAGAGGCCAGAGATGACTGTTAAATTACTTAAACTGACTTCTCATGTATTAAAGGCATGTAAATGTCACCCACACATTCCTGTACTGAACACAATGACTTTAATTAGACTTAAATATTTCAATTCTCAGGCAACTAAACCCTTTTGTACCACAGAGAGGGAACAGACAAGATTGAGGCATCAGTCTACAGTGAAGAGGATCTACTGCAACACAAAGGACCTGTTTTTCTTTTGCTTAAATTGTGAAAAGTGTCATGAATTCTTCTACTATGGAAGGTATTTTTCATCCCAGAAACATTTCTTTATGATCCCAGATTTGATGTTCAGTTGGACTTTTGAGTAAATGTCGATCATCAGTCTACTGACAGGTGCATCTCAGAGTGTCAGTCCATCTGCTGTCCTGCATCCAGCTCCAGTCTGATGTTTTAGGATAAGGGACAAAAATGGAGAAAACAAAATTTGGCCTGTTCTTCTTATTCAAATGTGGAGCCTTGGGAACAGATTACAGTCATTTATTGCAGAGCTGCCAGTTCTGTGGGACTGTGCAGGCAAGACTGTTGAACCTTCCTTCCCCTGGGGAAAGTGGCTGGCAGAGTGGTATTTGGGGCCACGGGATCCAAGGCAAGAAGGAAAACAAACACCAAGGCTTACTTAGGTACCTGCCTGTGCAGCCTTCAAGCTCTCCAAAGCTGGATCAAATCCTATCTTTAGGACAGCAACTAACGTCACCTTCCAATTATAGTGACTGCACCACCCTCCAAAATCAGTGTTAATTTATCATCCTCCCTGTTAGAAAACTGCATCATATGTCAAGGTGAATTTACCTGAGTTCTGCTCACTGGATCTCGTTTTCTCATGCTCTATAAGACTGAAAAGGCTTTCAGTTTTACTTTCTTTCCTAAAAGCCAGAACTACACACTTTTAGATCCTTTTTCCCCCTACATGTAAGAGTAGCTACGCAAGATCGTCTCTCAGCCTCCTTTTTATAAGCTGAATAGGACCAGCTTCTCACCTTAAGAGTTATTTTTAGCGATTTCATTTTATGACTCTTTCTCTTGAAGTGAGGATAGCAGAGCCGCTATGGTAGCCTAGTATATTACAGTAGCACAGCCTATTACTCTAGCACAGTAGTACGGCTATTGCAGAAGTAGAACTATTACAGTGGTGTGTTGCTCCTATGTGCAAAGGCAATATTGTGTCTCCCCCTTCACTCTTTTTTCTTTCGCCAAGGAGGAGCATCACCCTTGACCAAGGGTGATGCTGATACCTCTAAGGACAGTGTAACACTGCATATTTGCTGAAGAGGAAAGTTTCATAAGATAGAAATGCTAGTTAGGAACATGATTTCCATCATCTCCCTAGGGAAGTTAGTTCCTTAACTGATTTTTGCACAGTTAAAAGTCTTTCCTACAATCATCCGATCTAAAAAACACAATTACTTTTTTTTTTTCTTTTATAAGAAGCCATATTCTTTCTACCAAATCATCAGTGGGGCGTGTAGGTCCCCAGGATTTCCAGTGTCTGCTGATGTTCTCAGTCCTGAAGGATGGATCCCTACCAGGAATCTTTCAGAATGGGAACTTAGCATCTTGAAAGGATCTGATCTCTGAAACCAAATAAACGCAAAACAGAACAAAATGATAGAAGTGCCTCTACCATCTAAATTTGGAGCAGAGGTGTTATAAGTGTATTCTGGCTTTATTTGAGGAGGTACAAGCAGAAGGCCTAGAATTACAGAATGATTTAGATTGGAAGGGACTTCAAAGACCATCTAGTTCCAAACCCCTGTCATGAGCAGGGACACCCTCCACTAGACCAGGTTGCCCAAAGCCCCATCCAGCCTGGCCTTGAACTCTGCCAGGGAGGGGGCAGCCACAGCTTCTCTGGGAAAGTCTAGGGAATAGAGTCACTCAGACGATTAATACTGGACGAAGGTATCCAGTTATGGAAGCTGAGGGTTGAAACACCAGTCAGAGTTGGTTGTGACTAAGCTGGACCTGGATGACACAGTTCCTTTGACTTTGACTTCAGTGTTCTGAGCTTATCAAGTATCCCTCTTAAAATAAAGGGTTTCCCTCTGAAAACTTCCAGTCCATACAGCACAACTATTCTTGACTCTTTCTGTTTAGCCCTCCCCAAAAGCACCTGTCCCAGGCTCTGACAACCTCCTGATGCTGCAGCCATTCACAAAAATTGTTTCTTATTATTTATTAAAAAGCTAAATATTGGTGGAGATTTGGGCCATATAATTAAATACATTTACTCTTATAACAAACCATAACACCATTCAGTCCCTCCTTTCTCCACCCACATGAGTTTTGTGCATTTCCACTTCAGAGAAACTAAATTTATTTTTCTTCATGTTCACTTGGATGAGCAGCAAAAAGAGGTATCGCGACAGCCTGTGTTTAAGCCATGGAGACAATCTCCTGTGATATCAGCAAAACTGACAAGCCTGACCCCAAAGGTTACCCTCGTCCCAGCAGACCCTGGAGAAGGTCAGTGTGCTATCTTTGGCCTTCAGCTAGTGCCAGGGAGACAAGCTACGCTTACTGTTTACTAATCTGGTATCCTACACAAGAAATGATAGGTCAGAAACTCCACTTTTTTTTCTGTCTGTAGTCTATTCTTTTCTCACGGGAGAATGCCATTCTGCTCTTCTTTGTCCTCTCCTCACTTTCATGCAGGGGCTTCTTTGTGTCTCAGCAGGTTCTGACACAGCGGGGACCTTTATGAGAGCAACTGAAAATATATATGTTCAGTCTTCCCTCAGCTGCAAAAATTTTCCTCTTGTTCATCTTTCTGGAAATCACATGTTGAATTAACTTTTACTTTTTAAGTTATTAAAGGAAAAAGTAGTAGTATGCAGCGGTTGCTCTACAAAAGGTTGAGCTCAGATGTAAATCCAGAAAGTCCTCAATTCCTTCAGCTACTGGTTCAACCCTGCCTTCTCTCTGGTCTTCTTGAGGGATTATCTTTCCTCTGAGGAAACGCGTGTGTCAGTGGAGGAGTCTGCCCTGACTGCCTCCAGCTTCTTACTTTTCCTTTCAGTGAAGGATCGCCACTCCTTACCCTTTGCCTCTACTCAAAAACCTTTTTCCTCGAGCAGTTTTCCAGATTCTTTCTGAAGTCTGAGTTTGTTTCTGATACATGCTGCTGTGCCATATGGACACCAGGAAATGTGCAGAGTAGCTACGTTTCTAAAAGCCTAAAGGTATTTTGGCTTAGTTTATGCTGGTAAATCATCTTCTAGATAATGTCTAGGATTTGCTTGGGGAAAAAAGTATGTACAGTCCCAAAAGGTGAAACCTATGTGCCATTTGCTCCTCTCTTGCCAGTGCTGAAATGCAATTTAAGAAGCAACAGGCCACAGAGCTTTTGGGTCCATTCAAAGAGGTTTCAGTCCTCTTCAGCCCTTTCCCACCTTCCAAGGAGTGAGTGACAATAAAACAAGGTGATGGCGCTCTTGCAAGAAGTCTCACTTCATCATGTGGATTTTCCATTTTTCTTGCAGGGCCCTGAGCTTGAGTGGACTGACACCGGTAGGTGGAGAGAATTGCCAGGTGTCGCTGCATCTGGGCACCGTTTGATCCCTTCCATTCTCAACTTCTCTGACAGCCAGTTCAGCAAGCATCAACAAGATGTAAAACCGAGTTGCACCATGTCGTGATTTAGCGGATAACTAAGCCTCACACAGCCGCTCACTCACTCCCCTCACAGTGGGATGGGGAGGAGAATCAGAAGAGTAAAAGGGAGAAAACTTGTGGGTTGAGATACAGACAGTTTAACAGGTAAAGCAAAAGCCGCGTGCACAAGCAAAGCAAGACAAGGAATTCACTCACCACTCCCCACGGCAGGCAGGGGTTCAGCCATCCCCAGGACAGCAGGGCTCCGTCACGCGTAATGGTTACTTGGGAAGACAAATGCCATCACTCCCAACGTCCTCCTCTTCCTTCTTTTTTTACCCAGCTTTATGTGCTGAGCGTGACCCCATACGGTATGGGATGTCCCTTTGGTCAGTTGGGGTCAGCTGTCCCGGCTGTGCCCACTCCCAACTCCTTGTGCACCCCCAGCCTCCTGGCTGGTGGGGTGGTGTGAGGAGCAGAAGAGGCCTTGGCTCTGTGCAAGCACTGCTCAGCAGGAATGGAAACATCCCTGTGTTAGCAACGCTGCTTCCAGCACAAATCCAAACCACGGCCCCTTACTAGCTACCGTGAAGAAAATTAACTCTATCCCAGCCAAAACCAGCACACATCAAAACTGAGTATTTCCATAGCTACATGTCTTTCTATATTTAAACAGTATTTGAACTGGAAAAAAAAAATCCACTTAAGAAGACTGGAGCTTAAACAAAATACAATTAAGAAGTTATAAATGGGTTAAATGAAACCATGCTTATGTGAAACTAATGGCATTCATGAACAGTAGGAAATCACGTTTTCTAATGAATGAATGAATTTTGATTGCTTCACAGTTTTTGCCTTTGTACCCAATGTGTGTGCATATGCATTTGGGAATGAGGCCATCTTCCCTGTTGTGGCTACTTGCAGGAGCACCAAATCATGCCTCTCCATGAGTGTGACAGAAGTGACAACACCGATTGTCACATGACCTTCAGAAGAGGATGGTGGGGAGGAGAAGGCAAACTAGAAGGATACAGTTTAGTGTTTTGGCTTTACTTATTAAAACTACATTTTCTGCTTCTTGGACCCCCTTTCTCCAGGGAAGAAGGAGAAAAAGTAACTGACTCATAATTTTCAAATGTGATTACCCTCTGCCTCTGGTGGAATTAACACAGCAAGTTGGATCTTGCAGCCACTGTGACTAACAATAATTCTTTTCTAATGCATTATTATATTGAGTATTCATTCACTCTCCTTTTGTTTATTCTTTGAAAAATAAACTAAGCCTGCAAATGTTTCAGCCAGTTTGATATTGATGTTGGGTCAGGCTTCAGGTTTTGATATTTATCATTTGTTCAGTGAAATGGAACTTTTTAAAGACAGTTAATAAATCACTTTGTCAGCTGAAAAGTGAACCACCAGGAAAAGAATGGAAGTGGTAAAAAGACTTTTAAAAATATCTTATACATATTCTGTGACTTCCTGTGAAAACTGGGGAACATTTTCAGTCAGTCTCCTTCAATTCATTCTTACTTGTCCTCTGAAACTTTTTATGCGGCTGCAGGGTCTAGCAGGAAATATACGTGCACATACCAAGCTGAAAGATAAACGTGGCTCTTTGTTCTCACTGGTCCCTCTGGATAAAACCAGTACATTGTAATGGAAATACCTGCAGGACCTGCAGTTCACCTCTGCAGGCTGATGTGAAAAGATGCATGTATCTGGAACTACCAGAGCCAACATGGCATTTCTAACAACAGACCAACAATCAATGAGTAAAATTGCCAGTGAGGTAATTAAACGGCCATTTCACTTAAACATTTGTCTAAATGCCAGAAAGTTCAAAGCATTAAGTTACAGGGTTCGTGCAGTATGAAGGTGTCCCTGGCACACGCGGGTAGACCTCATCTGGGCACGTGGGCAGATGATGGGATGCCACCAGGGAGCAGGCTGGGACCCCTGAGCTCAGAGGTACCGCTGCAGCCTCTCATCTGGGCACACCCACGCTCTTGCAAGGTCAGCTCTCAGGATTTCTATGCTAGCAAAGCCTGAACTGCATCTTTGCTTAAAGCTTAAATACAGGCTCCAGTCCCTAGACTAGCCCAGATGTGAATTTGAACGCTATTCCTAAATTTCTGCTAACAATATAATTATACTGTAATATAACTGTATATCATGAAAGCCTTGAAAACTTAGTCCTAACTTTGCATCTCTTCTTCATGTAAAAGACCCCATCTGTGAGAGTAAGCAGTTCAGTATGAATTCAATATTATTGGTTAAATTTCCTCAATGACCCAAAAATGCAAATTCAACAGATGCAAATATTTCAGAAGGAGCCTGGAATGTCTTTCACAACTGTTATTAACATAACTAATTACATCCTACAGCGAAGCCAATTTATTCAATGTTTACTGTATTGGACAACAGGTGTCTTTTGTACACGATGACAGGTAACAAAGCATAGCACCTTTAGTAATCAATTTTTTTACACCAGTGACTGTTTGGGAGCATGTGATTGAGTGTGCAATATTCACGTCACCATTTTCAGCAATTTTACCCAAAGCCTGGTGACTGTTATTTTGTAACAGTTGAAAACACAATTCCATTTTAGCAGAATTTGTCATTGGGCTGCTTTGACAATTACGGGATGTCACGGAATATACATGCAGGGCAAAGACAGGACGAAATTAGAACTGCCACCCTTTTTGGGTACAGTGTTCTTCTTTCATCAACATTCAGCGCTTCAAGTGGTGGGACGTGGTGATTTGCTTGCTTGTTCTATTTCCATGCCTTCATAAAGCCAAAACTGCATATTTAAAACCTAAAGGAGTGATGCAATACAGAGCCAACATGAGGTTCCTGCTAAGGTTTTATCAATGCACTCTTGACTGATGTGTTAGAGCAGGGTAACTCCACTTATTTCTAATACTTCAAGAAGCTATTTCTGACCACATCAAGCAAAAGTGGGCCCAGCTAGACTTCTTGAAGTGTGGAGCCTAAAGACATCCTGGTGGAGGGGTGACTGTGCTTCATCCCTTTGAGGAAAGTACTGGAGAAGAACCTAAATGCTCACAGGCTAATTCTCATTTCCAATAAGGCCCTCTGACACTGATCTAGCTGTCAATACAGGGGCGTTAGAGGATGATGAAGGTAAAGCCAGACTTATTTATACTCTGTCTTACCATGAAAATGGAATTTCCAGATCCTTCCCCTGATGGACCAATGAGGCCAAATAGCATTCAGCTTGCTGGCGTAACTAGTCTCATCATCTCTACGCAGCTTCATCCCATGAGTAAAGTGAAAGGATGGGTTTTAAATTCCACTGAGCTCAATATAAAGGGCTCTGTAGAGGATGAAAAGCTAAGGCCTTACAAACATTTTTTTGTTTGTGGCATTTTACTACATTTGTCCCCTTGTATTCCCCATCGTCCACACCAGCTGCTTCTTAGGGTTTTGCCACACATTGATCTTTCATGGGAAGTGCAGCATCCCTGCCAGGACCTTTTATATAAGTGTCTGATCTTATTCTCCATATATTTTTCCTTCTCTCCATGTTCCTTCCAGTTTGGTAGCAATGAGGTTCATTGACTTCGTTATGTCATGTGAGGATGGAAGCTCTTCCAAGCACATGTGCCATCTTTTGTGCTTGTATAACATCTGACTCCAGGATGCCCAGTGCGATGGATCCCAAATCCATATTAGACCTACTTGTATGTGCCGCTGCATTACAGATAGTAACAACATTAGCAGTAGTCGTGAGAACATATGATTGGTGATGCATTTTTATTTGTATAACTGTGAAATACACAACTGTGGGGTTTTTCTTCTATGGAAAAAGCCCTGTGATTTCAGCAGCAGTGTAGGCTGATTTCATGAGCAGTTTCAAGAGCAAATTCACCCCAGAGTCCTGATCATCCAGCAAACCTTCTGCTTTTGATTCCCATGACATGACTCCTTTGTGAGGATATGAATTCTCTGAACACTTATTTTCATGGAATAGCTCCTTTTAATGGGGTGCAGGTGATGTGAAAATGTAATAATACATTATGCAAACACAAAGCCTCAGTTAAGTTTTCAAGAGCACTTTATAGCCTTGATTTCAGTTGCTTCAGTTAATTCCATTTTTCCTGAAGCTGTGTATTCTCCAGAATGCTTTCACCAACCAAAAGAAGAAAGAATCAAAGCATTTCCATTTGGCATTAGTTATTCTGTTTCTTTTCAGAAAAGAGAAGCAGTCTCGGTAGTGTTCATGCTCTGCTATTAAGGGCTAAGAAACCTTTTCCTTAATTATATTTTTTTTCAGTCAATGCCTTCATTTCACATTTCCCAAGGCAGAAAATGCCATGTTGCAACACATCAAATCCTGGCACACCAGCCACACACCTCGTTATCCCGGGTCACGGGATGGAATACAACAAGCCTGGTATAAATGGATGTCATGAAGCACAATGTAGGATGTCAGGGATGAGTCCTTGACATGCCGTACTGTTCTGCAAAATGTAGCGTGATGAAAGGGTGCCTTCTCGTAACTCTCCAGCATCTAAAGGTGACAAACTGAAAGAATGTGCAAAAGCAGAAGGAACTCCAGACCTTGCTAACTTGCCTCTTTTTAAAATCATCTAAATAGAGGTGATTACCTAGTTAAAAGTTGCGAGCAGAAATGTTTCAATATAATAGGATCTCAGATAATAGGAGCCTCTTCCTGCTTCTCATGACTCAGGATCTGGGACATTCAGCTTTGAGAGACAGGATCTCTCTCCCTCTGGAAACCATCAAAGTCAATGACGCATCTTAATTGTCTCTACAGGAAAATTTGGCCTTTACTTCAGAAGGATTGCTTTGTTAGACACCTAAAATGTATGTACGAGCAAATTGCTGAATTAGGCAGACTTGATACTATCCTCCCTTTTATTTCTTGTGTTGGAAGTATATTAATTACTTATTAATGACCGATTTATTTAATGTATGGAAATAGTTTACAGTTAAAAAAATAAGTGCAACCTCTAAAAATTATTTTTATTATGTAAGGACAGAATCTGATGATTTTAGTAAACTAATCAAGATATCTGCATCAATCATTTATAAAAAACATAGCTAAAACTTCCTGTAATCTGAATGGAAATAGGAATTAATTTTGCAACCAGAATCCATTTTAAGCATTTACACATCCTGTAGCCATTAGGGGCAGGGTACGCATAACAGGGGGACTGAACTGTAATAAATGAAAATAGTTTATTCTTTGGGAAAAGAAAAGCTATCAGCTTTCCAAGGGGGAAAAAAAAAAAAAGAAAGAAAAGAAGTAGAGCTCCTCCATCTCATGTTCTATTCATCAGCCTTTCATCACCTCTGGCATTCTTGGGGCATATTTCTATGATGTTGTCTCCAGACTTGAAATGTATTGTAATATTTTGATGGCACGTATAGTGCTCTGAATCCTGTAAGTAGCATTCATTTTCTCAAGGTGATGCGGCTTGGAGGCAGGAGGGTTTGCTATTTGTAACAACAAAGTCGAGGAAGAAAAGGATCACTCAGAGCAGACCACTCCAAGTGTAAAGTATTTTGTGGAAGAACCCCCAAAATTGTGCTGTTTCAGCTTGAATGGGCTTATATTTTTTAAGCTGTTTCACTGAAGCTTGAAGTACACAAATGGAAGCAAATTTTAAAACACTTCCTTTCCCGGATTCTTTGTAGCTATTCGATGAATTATTTAAGTCTTTTAGCTAAAATGGAGGAGAGCGAAGAGGGTTCACTTGCTGTTTAGTGCTCTCCATTGAAGGGAGTTGAAAGTGCGGTCCTTCTGCAGACGTGAGACAGAGGAGTGTGAAGCTCAGTAAATGCTGCAGTTACGTGCTCATTTGCACGCTGTTTTATCCTGAAACAGCAACATTTGGGCTACAGTTCTCTGCTTGATAAGCCTGCTTCATCTTGCAAGGCCAGTCAGTACCCACGCAGCCGGTGATGCTCTTGCAAAGCACCGCACCCACGCTGGTGCCACCTTCCCCTCCTCCCTGGCAGGGGAGAAGGGCATTTGCCTTGTGCTCTGCTTCTTCCAGGCTCCTTGCTGGGGCCGACTGGTGGCTGGAGGAGCCGTGAGAGCATCCCTGAGCACTGGCGGGCTCCTCAGCTGCACGCAGCGCTCTGTGTGCAGCACCGAGTCAGGCACTTTGGGATTACGCGGTATTATATCAATAGAAGAGGACTGTGTGCACACTGTATGAGCCTGTTTGTCTTCCCTAAAATTTACTGGTGTGACTCATGACTGGCTTTCTCTGTGCCGTTAATGGGATAATTGAAATACTTTTCCAGTGGTCAATTTAACGTGCTTTGTACCCAACAGCAAGATGACAGGAATGGCAATTATACTCCCACACACATTTTTTAATTTTTAATCTCCACGGGCTGGGCAGAATATATGCTTGTTTTCTGAAGGTATGGCTGTTTGTGGGTGTGCACCACAACGGTGCGCGCTGCCCATGGCTCGTGCAGGGTTTCAGCGGCTGGAATGGTATCAAGCCTGCCTCTGCGTTGCTTGAGCCAAGATGGCAGCAGGTAAGGTAAGGAGAGGAAAGCAAAGAAATGGCAGTACCGTAAGTGATGTGAAGGGATGTATGGAAAGGAAACGTTATTCATGACAAAGCAAGAGAAAAATACTTAGTAAAGATAAAGCGAAGGATGATACTCGATGGAGAGCTGAAAGAGGGCTGAACCTGAGGTGAGAAGGACAGATAGTTGAAGTGGGAGACAATGAAGTCAACTACTTGGGCCGGTGCAGAGAAGGGATGGGGGAGCATTGTGAAGCACGTGCTGTGTGGAAATGAGAGGTGTGCTGCCACCTTCCTTTTCATTACCTTGCTATTGCAGAGGAGCATCCTCGCAGCAGATGCAAGTAACAGTCCTCACTCCAGGACTGGCCATACCCAGGCAGACCTACAGGCGCAGGAGATGTGTCTGATGATCGAGCTGTTGTTCCAGGACCCTGCTAAGAAAGCAAAAGGGGGAAAAGCAAGAGTCCTTGTGTTAACAGCAAGACTCACAGGTACAGTGGGACGTAAGGAATAGCGTAGAAGGACTGTCTGTTGGAAATGCAAGATTCTGTCAGCTCCTCAGCAAAACAAAAAGGATAAGAGAGTCAAGAACAGAAGTGCAAGTAGCGACAGCCATCGGTCACATAATGACTTTAGGCAGGGCTGGTGTGTTTCTGATCTATTTAATGGACCACTCAAAAGTGGCATGCTTGGAAAATGCCCAACGTGGGCCTATAGCTTCCACAGGAGAGAAGCAGTAGGAAAAAAACTGTATAAAAAGGATATTGTTGTATTGGCTTATGTTATATGGGCCACTGTTTAAACGGACAGATCCTGTCTGACCACCCGAAGGCTGTCTGTTGATGGCCAAAAACAATGGGCAGAAAAACCTTATAGCAAATGTCCTGGGAAGCCAGCACACCGATTGGGGAGCGGCAGCATCCTCCTCTTTACCACAAGGGCCTAAGCTGGACAAACAGCACAGGGCTGGGGTTTGAAGGAGAAGCTGCACACCCTGCACTGCTCATCTGAACAACCAAGGGCTGCAAGCTGTTGCTCAGATCACCTGAAGAGTCATTTAGGGAATAACCTCAGTTTCTGCAGCAGGTGCCTGTGTGTGGCACCATCTAAGACCAAACACATTGAGAAACAGACATCTTTTGGGGGTGAATTCCCTCCCTGGGGCTAACTGACTGCTCAAGTTACAAACGCTGCCTTCTAGAAAGTACTATTCTACTATAACTGGGTGCAAGCCTCTGCAAAATGGGAGAGCGCACTTGAGTAGGACTTGATTCCTTTGGGTTGCTGGCAGAAGCAGCAGATCTGGGATTCCCTTTTTCTGCAGTTTTTCGACATCACCCCATGCAACGACACACACTCACACGTGAGACTCCTCTCAACAGTGTTGTTTGGGTGCAGAAAATGGTAGTTTACCCTGGTGGAGTGATGTGCTGGTCTGGCCATACAGCTTTGGCTCGCATGTGGGTCCATTCAGGCCCAGATCCAGACTCTGTGCAGAATAAATTTTCTTTTACTGCCAAAATTTCCTCCCAAGAAAAGGTCTGACATGTCTCAGTGCAATTCACGTGAAGCATGTATGTTAACGGGAGCTTTACGCAGGGGCTTTGCTGGGTGAAGGATTTCACCCAATGACATTATGGCAGCTTTCTGGTTACGTATTTTATTAAGGACCGAGGAACTTTTTGTTTTAAAGAGTGAATATTAATATCCTTTGAAATACCTAACTGGAAAATACTTTTTTTACAGCTGGATGGAGTGATTATAGCACTTTAAAAATCAATCACTGTTCCCCTTTTAAAAGGTTCTTTGCATTTAACAAGCTGATGAATAGCCTAATTAAATTCAAAGGAGTTAAAAAAAAACAAGTTCAGAAACTGAAGCATGCCGAAGTGCTATTTTGGGGAACACAAAATATGACTATGTCAAAAGCCTGTTTGGTGAAGCAGCATGTGATGAAAAATGTCTTATTCAATCGAGGCTGCTCCCTTTCTATCTCTCATAAAGATTTTCAATGAAGAATAGCAGTGCTGTTCTTTCAGGATTGGAGCTGCTGTTTCGCCCTCACCTTTTTCACTTCCACGAGTGATGTAAAACAGAAGGAAATCGTAAATGCAGTAGCGTAAATTCTTGCTCTTCTTGTTCATTCTTTGTGGAATTATGGAAGCATAATCATTTTTATGGCTTATTTTGCTGTCCAGGCGGAGCAGAACTCCGTTGTGCGAGGCACTGTGCAGAGCATAAGGAGAGCTGAGTTACTACTGTGTAAAGCAGGCAAGAGAAAAAGGAAAAAATTCTTCTCTTCTCTTGAACTGGAAGATTTAAGGGATACCACTGCATTGTTACAACTACAAAATTTTCTTTTTTGTGTCTTTAATTACATAACTGAATTATATCTATTTATTATCTATTTGTACTTATTTATCACTTATGTCTATTTATTATCTATATTAAATTTATGTCTTCTTCCTTCCTTACACTTCAGTCCAGTTAAACAACAGAAGGCTGCTGCACACATTTACATTTGCTTATTCCAAACTTTTAGTGAAGTCTTCTTTTAGTTTCTCAGGCTTCTTTAGTTTTCAAATATGACAGCAGCAGTTAATATTTCCTTAAAGATGGTCAGTGGATCTCCTACATGAGAAGTTACTTAATCTGGCACTTGGATGTTGAAGAACCAAATTCTCTTTTCTGCAAATGGATCTGTTGTTTGCCTACCCTCCACGCAATGGTTTTAGGGACCAGGTGTACTCAAAATTTTGCACTAATATCTCAATTTAAATGAGGTAAAAGAAACAGAAGGGACAAAGAGTATTTGGGCTGTTATTTTTAACCCAAATTTGAAAAGGCTGGATGCAAAAGAAGAGTTTTAGGTAGACAAAATGATAGAGGAGAAAATATGGTAGTGATTAGAAAAAATGTACCATGCAGGTAGAGATAAGGTCCAGAAAGAAACTGTGAGATGGAGTTGAACTACGGCTGAGAGCCAAGCGAGATGGCAAAAGAAATAAGAGGCGGCCGAGGCAAACTCGCAGGATAAAAGCCAGAGGTAGTGGAGTAAGGGAGGAAAGTTAGAGAACTGGAAATGAGAACTGCGGACAGACACAAAGCGCCACGCTTAAGAAACATAGAGAAGGAAAAGATAGCAAAGAGCTTATTGGAGCAGCCCAGGGAGAGAGAAAGGAAGAAATTGCAGGCATGGAACAGTAAATCCAGCTCTACGTTGGCCTCAAGTGTGAAGTACCAGAAAGGAAGGGGCAGGTGTCAGGTAGTGTCAGGAAAGGGACAAAGCGACAGGGGAGGACACCAAGCTGCAGCAATAGATCTGTGGTTTTTAAACACTGTGCTCCGTGAAATGTGGGTTGACTTTCCTTTAAACTGTCAGGTTTAGAGGCATGTTCAGGGTTACCCTTTGCCTTGGAGGAGAGAGAATGAGAGATTACTCTGATTTTCTCGTTGTAGATCAATGCTTTAGGAAAATAAAGAATTTCAAGTAAAAAGAAAACTGCCAGCAGCTCCTTTTCTTGTTTGGATTTCTTTTTGCTAGCACATACTGGAGTTTGACATTACTTTCTCTTTGCTTCCAGATGCATTAGCGCATATTTTTCTACGAGAATAGTATCACTGGCAGGTTTGGATTGACTTCTGCTACTGATTGACTTGGAAAGTGAAGCCTTCTGGGGGAGATAAGCTTATAAGTAGCTCCATAAAATTTCTACTTGTCTCTTTTTTTACATTGTGCAGAGGTTATCAGACAGCCAAAGTTCAGTCACTGTCAAGTGCAGTTCACGGCTCAGGAATATACAGGTGCCAGAAGAATTTATCCTGGAGTGACACAGCCTGATTTCAGTGTGAGAATGGTCCATCCAATGAAAAAACCATAGCACATAAAATTTGGAGTTTCCAAGAAACATCTCACAATGAAAAGCTGAAACCTGTGATAAACTTAATAGGTGGGTTTGCTGACATTTTTATTTTGTAAGTCATGTGTCTGGAAAAAAAAATCAATTTCCTGACCATTTTATTTATACATTACAGTTGTTAGTTAAACATTTCTTCTTTTTCTTCCTGTTTCTCTTCTTTTTAGTTCTTTTTTAATGGGGTGTTTGGTTTTTTAGGGTTTTTTGAGCCTCTGCACCTCAGTGGACAATGATCTTGGGCAAATACATTCTCCTACCAGTAATTCCAGGCAAACAGCTGATGTATCTCCGTTGAGTAGCAAGTGCAGTTACACGTTTGGTCAGATGAATGTTGGAAATTTTTAAAATCTGTTTTTGCACCTGTATGCTGAGCCAGGTTTATCATTGCTTGATACTGCTTTGCACTGGTCCCACAGGGCACCTCAGCTATGTGTATGTGCAACCAAGATATACGTACTGCTTTGCCATGTTTAACTTAAAAAAATACGTGCTGGTTGACAAAGCTTCTTCTGTCTTCCTGTGCTTTATTTTTCTTCTGGCTTGCTCATTTGTAAAACCTATGTCCTGTGTGCATAAGGCATAAGTGATCTCTAGCTTTAGTTTCAGGCATACCAAGATATTGCCTAAGGTGCCCAGTTTCATCATGGCACTTTCATTACTCAGCTCCCAAGCAGACAGACCCTCATCCCTCTTGACTCCCCCAAACTGCTGGGAGCAACAGCACAGAGCTGCAAGATCATCTAGCATCGATAGGGTTCATTGGGTAATTTGTCTGGATATTTGGACTGCTAGGTTTCTGAATGTTCATTACTACCTTCTCTTGTATTGAATGTAATTTTGGTTTTTAAAAAAAAAAAACAAGCCTATGTTTAAATACCATCATGGCTGCCAACCAACCATCTCGATGTGGGTGGGAGAGTTTACGTACCAATGGTGTGTGCTGTTATTTACACCAGAGCAGGATCTGTGCCAGGGAACAAGCAGGGCAGGTGCTGCCCACGCAGGCAGAGGAACTAGAAGCAGGGGGTGACAGTGGGGCAGCACCCTGGCCCAGTCAGTGCAGGCCCATAGCACCCAAGCAAGAGGAGAAGAGCAGGTCCAGGGATGGTCACCTGTGTCAGCCAAGAGCCCAGATGGCCAGGGCAGTTCACAGTGACAAGGCAGAGCCAAGGTCAGGCTGGGAAGCCAAGCCACCACTATGCCAGGCTTAACGCAGTACAAGACTGAGCGCTGCCTTTCCTGTTGTGTAGCTCAGGTAGGGACGGGGGGGCTGAGCTTAAAGCTCATCTTAAGCCTGGGTTTAAAATCAGATACCAAGTTAAGGGATGGGCAGAACCTCTCTTTCTGATCCAGCTCCTTCCTAGCCATTTACTGCCAGGTGTCAGAGCTGGGCCATACCAGAGCTGGCTTGAGCATGGGCAGCCAAAACCAAGGGAGGTGAGAAGAGGAGGTGGGAGAGGTTGCAGAACCTTTTTGTGCAGGCTGGCCCATAAAGCACATAATGATTCAGAGAAGCTCACAGTCCTCCTCCCCAACCACCTAAATCAAGGAAGCTACTGTAGCATCCCTTGGTTCCTGCCTTGCTGTTTCTTCCAGTGGAAACCAGCCTGTGGGCAGGGAGTGGAAGGAATGCAGCCGGAGCTCTTACCTTAATGTGCAGTCCAGACACGGCTGGGATGGGGACCTGCCTCCAGGAGCTGGAAGACAACCTGGCCTTTATTGTTTAGGCATAGATATCAAGGAGAAAAGTTGTATAAGTGCCCACTAATTTTGGTGCCCAGGCTGAGACAACCAGATTCTGGTGTTTCAAAGTTGTAACTGCTTTGGAGCCCATGACACACAGTTATCAGGGCCAGTTTTATAGGAGTTGATGTGAGAAGCTATTGGGAGTGCCAGGGAGTACTTTTCATAATAGCATCACGGTGCTTGTTTTGGGATCTCAATCCGACGTCTAGCCATTTCTAAAGCGAAGCCACCATGCTCATTTTGGGAGGTGCAAAAAACCCTGCAGTTTGATCTAACCAGTGCTTAGCACAGATAACATCTTCAGCCACTGCAATAATCAAACTCCATTGCCTCTCCTGCCAAACTGAGCATGTTTAGTAATTCTCTAAATTGTTTAAATTTGTGCAGATCCTTGTGGGAGAGAAAACATACACTCTGCCAATAAACTTGAAGGTTCTTCTTCAGAGAGTGGGAGCATTAGTGCTCTTCACAAAAATGCTTTTAATAGCAGAAAGACAAAGAGCTTGTCCCCAGTCTCTTTTTTACCTAAAATTTGTAAGAAATTACAAATTCCCAGTCTGGGGAAAAAAAATTAGCCCAGAACTTTGGTTAATCTTTGGCAACATTTTAAATAACTGAAAACAGAGTCTTCTAATGGAATGTGTCAGGCAAATTGAACTGTAGGAGGGACTGTCAGCTATGCCTACGATTTCTTATACTCCGCTCCTATTGGAGATATCACTGTATAAAAATCTTGAAAGATGATTAGCATGAGCACTGTACCCTTCCTAATTGTTTTCTTTATTTGAGTCTGATAATTGTCCATTACATCATAATTACTGCAGTTAATCCTACCTACCTTTCTTCACAGGTCTGCTTTCTTTGCAGTTAAGTTTTACCTCAAGTAACAGCTCTTTTTAGTGGTGTTGCCTGATGGTCTAGGATCATCCTCATCCTTATTTCTGACCTCTTGGGCCATGCAGATAACACAGATGTCTTGAACTAAATCCAGGAGGAAGTGCAGTACAAAACCCTTTACCACTACTTGAGTGACCCTTCTGCACTTATCTAGCTTTTAAGTGTCTGAGGTTAGATGAAATTAATCGCATCCCAATTGGAGTTATTCACTGTAACTCTCCTCGCCATCAGTTGAAGTAGAAAGAAATACGAGCTACTGCCAAAATCTCCACCTTCATTTGCAGGTGTCATTAACAGTTTATTGCCATTCTCCAAGAACAGTGCTGAACCCAAATACAAAGCAGGCAAATTCAAACCTCTGCAATCAAATAAACAGAAGGTCAACAGCCCAGTCACATCTGCCAACTCTGAGAACTAACCATGCCTAAAAGCTATGTTGTCATCCAATGTCATAACGACCTAAAGGAAGAAGGACCGGTAAATCATCTTTAATCATAACATGGCAAATATTATATTCAAAATCCTCTTTAAAAATTAAGGTTGCGATTTCATTCTAATTCAGTCCAAGAATTTCTCATTTTTATCACTTTGCAGAAAGCTCATCCAAAACAAAATCCCTCATGGCTCTGAGAGAATATCACATCTTCCCTTCTCAACATGTTACACATGGATTCTTATGAAGCTGTTGGCTTTTGTCCATGCTGGAGAAACCCTTCATTTGTATTCTTCAAGAAACAAGAGCCTGATAAATAACAGAAAGTCCTTCTTTCTCATCAACTCTTCCAATTTCTTCAAGCCAGATGGAACTTCTCTTTCTGCTTCTCCCACCTTTGATTTTGGAATCACTAAACTATATTTATTGTTCAGCAAGATGCCACAGCTTGTCTTTCCCTTCTCATTCTATTTTATATCTCCTGCTGCTGTAAATAGTTCCAGACTGTCACTGTGATTCTTCTTCAAAGCTTTTCCAAGCTTATGGAAGATGACTCTGACCCAAGTTTTGTCAGTTGCTCAGCTGTCCCCAGAGATTCCAGCATTACCGTTGGCCACAGCAATCCCAGGGGTAGCGATTCATCTTAGTCTAAAACGGACACCCAGGACAGATGAAGGTGCCGAGGACCTCACCCAGCCGTAACACCTGTGAAAGCTGGAAGCCGCAGCAGAAGCACTGGCAGCGATGTGCCCGTAACCTCAAGGAAGACAGCATTGCTCTGGTCATTCCTGCTTCGTGTTCAGAGGGTTTTCTTCTACACCAGACAGGCTCAAGCCTGTTTATTTCCATACTGATATTTAAATAAAGCTAAAATTCTACAGAATTTGATAGCTCTTGTTTGGAAGAATTGAGGTTAGAGAGGAGCTGTTCTGTCAAGTCTTACATATTTAGTAACTGACATCTACTATATTTAGCTTGTGTACTGAAGAGCAGATAGCTGATTATGCAACAAATTGAACTTTTCCTGGCCTCTTTGCAATGAGCAGGGCATTCAGCACCCTGATTGCGACTGTAAACAGTTAATAATTATTGTAAGAAGGACTGTTATCATTAATCTAGCATTAAACTCCTGAGATTTCCAAAGCATTTTACAAAATAATGGAGACTTGTAACACTGCTGTGAGTTAATTAAGACCTGACATCTTTCTTTTTTTTTTGGGTGGAACGGAGGATTAAGGGCCTGATCTGGAAAGGAATGTAAATGATACTGACTCTGGTTTCAGTTTAAGCATTAATAATACTGATAACATTTAATTAAGTATTTAAGCTGCTGTAACTTATGTGCTTTAATATTGTAACTGCAAAGTTACACCAAGGTACTGTTGGCCAGACTTTTCCAGAAGCTTCTCTTGCTATTTATAACGAAGGCACAATTAACGCAAGTGTTAATGAACTTATAAATGTTTCTAGTGTAACATTTGTTACATGTGTGAGGCAAAACAGGAAGACTGGAAGAAATTTCATACAACAGAAAGCGATTCAGTTATTTTAGTCTTCAGTTAATGGTGAACCACCCATGTACGTATCAGACATAAGGATTTTATTTTTTTAGGAACGGTATTTTTGTCAGTGTTTAATTTCATGTAGTTGGCACTTTTCGAAGACGACGGAGGAAATGGATGGCATCGGGACTTTGAGATCTGAAGAAACTTCCCCAAATACCCAGGCCTTTCGTCTCCCAGCACTCTCTTCTAAAAATTAAATCCTCACCCTTCAATGAGAGAATGAAACAGATTTCTGAAGCGTCATTACTGTGCTTTATAACTCCACAAGTATATCAAGAAAGATGCTGCACAAGAAACAAACTTCTGATACTCTTCGGTTTCTCCCGAAGTCCTAATTATCAGTGTTAGGCTTAAAAAGTCTATCCGTTCTTTTTGTGATCAATCTTCTAACCATTTAATAAATTACCGCGGTGAAAGAGTGACTTTGACTGGTTAACTGTGCAGTAAATTGGCTGTTATTAGTCAGCAACATTTCTTAATACTATGTTTGTGTATATAGCTGTAGGTAAATTGCCAAAGTAATAGCAGTCACAAGGGAAACCTGCAGTTCTTTCTAATTTCACCAATAAAAAAAACAGTATTCACATTTGAAATATAGAAAAATGTAAACAAAATCTCTGTAGCTGATTCTATTGACGTGTTGTCTGACTCACTCATGCTTCTGTAGCATGCGGGCATAGCTACGATAAGCTTTCCAGTGTTCACCCCTTTGAAAATCGCAAAAGTTACTGTTGATCAGCCCTGGGGAGATGGATGAATTTATGTTCTGTATTCCTTGAGAGACCACACATTACCTGTGCATTATGACACGTGGGACACAACAAAGCAGATCAGTTTTATCTGAAACAAGGTGTATCTCCCAAGGTGTTGCAAGCCACTCTTTCAAAGGAAAAATACGTCAGAGCTAAAGAGTGGGAAAAAGAACTGCCCAGCTTCCATGTGATCCCATCCTACCTTAACTCAATCCTGTAACATCACCTATCAGGCAGTAAAGAGGCAAAAGCATAGCCCCCTAAATGAACGATGAACTCCTGTCCCTTCAGCTCTCCAGTCTCATTCATCCTTGAAGGAAAAGAGGTTTTCTGCTCTTTTCTTTCCTTCTGTAGCCGTTTCTACATTTTTGTGGGCTGGGTGGGGATTTTTCCCTAATAGCAACTCTTGGGATTTTTTGAGTGATGGACTGTTTCGCTGATTAGCTTCCTCAACTTTAAGTTTTCTCTGACTGGGCAAGAGAAGGCAGAAGATGCAATGACTGAAGTCCTGACTGCTTTATGACATTAACTGGGAAGCTGACACAGATGCCAGCTCAGATCTGAAGCAAGCGCGGACGCATTGTCCTCCGAGCTTAGACTCACGTCGCCACCGTAACTGCCTGATGGCTGAGCCACGGTCACTGCCGACAAATGTGCCCCCGCTCAAGACAAATGAGATGCAATATGATGTAACTTAGCCTACTGTGAAAAAGGATAGCAGCAAGCTGCTTCCCGGACATTCGTCACAGCTTGGGAACGTGTGCGCTGATAACTCTTGCTTCTCGGCAGATACGCACTAACATTGTACCCTGCGGCAATCTGGTCATGTATCTGAGCCTGGCGAAGAAAGCAGTGAAGAAAGTGCTAAGGCAGAAAAGCTCAGCTACTGGGAGCTTAGGAGCGAAGAGACAATATGTTGTCGTCGTCACAATGTGTTTGGAGTATTGTTAGAGGCATTCGGCATACCACACTTGGCTCCTGACGCATGTCTTCCCAAATGTGTTCAAAGGCTTAAAAGTTTTAATTAAAGCCCTTTATTCAAATTCCTGGGCACTGAGAGTGTTAAGAATATTCTGGGTGACAACTGTATTGCTTATGGTGGACTGCTCAGTTACCAGTTAGTAATAATGCTAAATTTATATGACGCCGGTATCTCTTAGCTCGAAAACAGTGGAATATCACATGAATCCATTTGGGAAGTCACTATCTCAGAGGCTTGCTGAGATTGAAACACAGCTTTGCATAATCATTGAATATAGAAGCACCAACAGATCCAGAAACTTTACTCCTTTCTGGATTACTGTTATTAGTCAATTTTTAGTCTGTTAGGAGTATCTCAGCACACGTGTTAATCACCATGGATTACCATATTTCAGTATCTTCTCACTCATCTTTCCATTTTTCAGCCGGTAGGCATGTTATGAAAAGTGCTATATTACTTTTAATCTTTTGTTCTATTTTAACCTAACACAACCCACTGCCTTTTGTTCACATATGTGGCACAATGTCACTATGGTAATAACCGTGCTATTTTTTTTCAGCTGTTTTAATGGTATGCTAACATTTGTTGGAAGCTAGAGATTTTGCTGGGGTACTGTTTCTCACATCTGGAGCATATTGCCCACTGAGGTTTGTATTGTTGATTCAATTTCTGATTATAAATCCAGACCTAAATTTTATTTGTTCTTCTAGGCTTTCGCTGAATGAACTAAATTTGTGGTTTTGCATTCTTTATGTGTAATTTTCCTTAAGACACTCTGTGAAAATCACTATGTAAGCACAATTTGTGCTGCATGGTGTTATTAAGTATTCTCTTTTAAGCTGTACAGTGAAAGAACTGTATAATTCATTTTGTTGTAGCTTCCCAAACAAACATATTTTACTAAAATATTTTTTATTAAAAATTGATGTCTCGTGTAGCTACTTCCCACTGATTGTAAAGTGAACACAAATAGGATAGGCTGGAGGATTTTCGAAAAATGCGTTCATCTCATGTGATTTCTTCGAGTTCAATCGAAAAAGGATTCCACTGGCAAAAGACTGTTTCAAAGCTACTACGTGTCACTTCCTATGGAGGTCAAGATTTTAAAGTCGAATCATCAAAACCAGAAAGAAACTACTTCATAGTTGAGATATGCACGTCTATTTGCTTTCTTTCACTTTGAATTTTAATATAATATAGATCATAGCATGGAGCCCCATCATATGCTGTGCTACCTAAAATATTCTGCAGATGAGAAGGCAATGGGAGAAGTGCTATTTAAAATTTAAAAAAAAATCCCATTTTTACGTCAGACCAGGAGGTGATTATGCACTGCTATTTCGCAGATCACCATAACAGCAGTGAATAGTGAATGAGTGCCTTGAAAACATGGGTGGCTGAGTTTCTAAACAGATTTTAACCAAACTGCACTTCCACAGTAATCAGCTCTGGTACATTAGGCATCTAACAGGTTTTCCTACTTGTACCACTATGTTTTGGGGTGTAAAAATTTTTAGTCTGTTTGGACAACACTTTTTCACAGTATTTGCCATTAATGCTTTGCAGAGGGATAGCTTTGTCTATGGAGCCACAGCCAAATTTTACTCTCGGATCTACGTGATCAGCTTTAATTTATCTTCATAGTATTGACAAATGTATATACAATCAGATCTAATTTCACTAGGCCATAGCTTACATTGGCAAAAAAACTCTCTGATTAAAATAAATCCTATACGTTGCTGCTTTAATAAGCATTAAATTTGAATGTAACCACCACTGAAACTTAGGAATATCTCCAGATTTCAATATGCACTTGAGTTCCACTGAGAGTAATAAAGGTACTGAATCAAATCCAAATGGGCGTACCCTTCAAAGTGGACAAGTGAAATTTAGAACCGGATCTGAGTTTATGTGGCTCAAACTTGTCTGTAACAGTTGAATTACCAAGTTACAACTGTTGCTTGATTTATTGACATATCTAGGGCACAGCAAAACTTGAGATTCTCTGCTAAGCCCTACTATACTACAATTCTGACTTGTTTTTGAAGGAATCATCATCTCTCTGAGTTGCCAAGGTACAATAATATCTCTTCTGCTCTTGTCGCTGGCTTTTTCCATCGGCTTCTCCCTGGCTCACTACTCTTTTCAGTGCCCCATCCCTGCTTGCCCATCAGTCTTCCCATTCCCCAGTTCCTCATATTGCTGGCATATATTTTTATTTGTCCTACTTTTCTGGATTCCCACTTCCTGACAGACATCTTTGGCTGCATATTCTCTGTGAACACTCTGCTGTATACTTGTAGCTTCTTAACTCTATGTCTACTCCTCTGCTCCAATATTTCTGAGGGGGAAAATCTAGGTTATATAACTTAGAAACCAGACTTGTGCCTCCATTTTCTGATCCTAGTTCATCAGTCCTTGCAAGCTGGATGAGTCTCCTGTACAGCTAACGGAGTGAAGAGTGTGCTTTTGAAAGCCTTCAGGAGGAGGCCCTATCTGCCTAAACTTTAAGTGCAAGTTAAAACCCTAAATTGGGCACACTGTGTGTCATGTTCCGTGACTCTCTGGATGCAGAGATAGGATATTGTTTAGGCCTGTACTTCCTCTGCTTGAGACTACTAAAATTGAATTTTCTTTCTTCCTATCCCTCTTTTATGTTATTGTCATTGACATTTCAGATGTACTTTCAGTAATTCAGATTTCCAGCTGTGCAGTTCTCTGACCTCTCTCATGCTTCTCATGGGCAGCTTTACTTTTCTAACATTCTTCAAAATCCATCCTTTTCTTTACAGCTTCACCAGCAAAACCTCATGACATTTTTTCTTTTTTTTTTCTTTTATTTTTCCAAGGTTACAGTATCCTTCTCTTCCTCCAGTCTCTCACTGAACATTTCCTTCTTACGCTTGTCCAGCTTGCTGAATTCATTCAGTTCTGCTCTAAATTACAACTAACATGATTTCCCAGCTCATCAGTTGGGTTCTTACCTCTTGCAATGTAAAGCCTTAACTCTGCTTTCTCCTGTTGAGAGAACTCACACTAAGCCGCTGTGTTCCTGTAGTTCTTCTCATCATTTGAGTCCCCTTCTGCCCTCATATTCTCTCTCTGATGTTCTCTGTCCATTTTCTCCTTTTTCTCCCTCTTTTGGAGGTTTTTCATGTAGCTCTAGCTTACGGTGGTGGCGGTGGGGCCAGTGCAGAATACCTGACTTTCCTGCTTTTGGCTGGCCTGGTAGGACTCTCTTTCTCGCTCCATTGACCATGGAAGGAGGAAAACACACCAAGCTTCTGTTGGGGTAGCCACCTATTGTGTCTTCTCCTATACCCTTCCCTCTGCTTAGTGATTTTCTTGTGGTGTATTAAGGAGCATCATTCCCTATAACTCCTTCCTATCCAAAACCTATTTGTCTTCAGCCTTCCAATACAACAATGATTCCTTGGGTCATTGACAAGTGGATAGGGGCAACAGTATCTTTAGATTGGATTGCTATGGAGAGTAGAGGAATTTATCTTTTTTAAATCTGAAAGAGATTGGTAATTGTGACACATACAACATTCTCAGGTGCAGAGAGTGCTTACTTCAAATAGTATTTTTCACACAGCTTTTATTTCTACAGGTAAGATTTATTTTTAATATCAAAGCATTCATGGTAGGAGATGTTTTTTAACCTTCCTTGATTTTCTGTTTAAACTGAGAGTAATATTTCAATTAAAATGTTTGTCTTAGACTTGAGTGACAGAGCAAATATTAATGAGAGATTCTGCACCAGAAGAGCTGCAGAGAATGAAACATACTTTACAAAACACATTTTTTGTCCTGCTCACTTGAACAGTGAATGATTATGCTACCTGCCTGTGAACGGCACATTTTGTCCTAATTGTACTTTGAGTTTCCAGGAGAGGGTCACACAGAGGGTCACCCATTCATTCTAACATGTATCAGTTCTAGTGGACTTCCACTCCACGTGAAATAGCGTGAGCTGATCAGTCATCTTCCTACAGAAGTCTTTGCACTTCCTTGCATCTACTACCGTGTCTCACTGACCAAAAATTCTGGCCTTGCTGAATTTGTATTCTCTCCAGAATACTATTGACAGGGGAAAACAATAGAAGGCTTCCTTTCCATTTACAAAAATCACCACTCTGTCTTCACTGATGGATACTACTAGCTCCGTATGGAGAGAGGGGTCAAGCCAGTGTTTATATTCAAGGTTAAAGATGGAAAAAAAAGGAGAAGACTTACTATATGATCTTTTTCGCTTGTTCCACCACCACTGCAGAACTTTATTTCTGCCACACAAAACTCATAAAGCTTGCCCTGTCTGAACTTCATATGATGGATTACTTAAAGCGAAAAATTATTCAGAGATAACACATCACATCACTCCAGTGCAATCTCACATGAAGATAAATGCTTGAAGTGCTCTGAGCTCAGACTTGTAGAGACTTCCTCAGAGATTGAGGAAGTTCAACAAAAACAGTAGCCAACATGAATGGGCTTTCAAAGAAGATGCAAGAAGAAGTGTGGAATAGGATGTTACAGCATTCTGACTGAGACGACAAAGACTCATTTGTGCCTGATCAGTTGTCCTTGCTGTCTGAGAATAAAAGGAGAAGAAACATGACTATCAGACAGTTTTATTTGAGGCGCTAGGTAAAGTAAAATTAAATACTAGATAACCAGATCCCGGGCAAAGAGACTAACAGGACTAACAGTTTCCTTAAGGTCTCCTCAGCACTGGAGGTTTCCTTTGCCTGGATAGCTTCAGATAGAGACTTTCAGTGTTTGCTCCACTGGGTTTATGACATCCCCAACAAAAGTCTTGGCCTTACAGCCAAGAAACTGAGCCTAGGATTTATAACATCTCCTGTGATTCCTTCCACTTCTCCTACTGGTCTGGGTTGTATCAGTGGTAGATAGAGCACAGCTAGTAAATTTGGTTCAGTTTTCTGCACTGTTTCCACACTGACTTGCCTTAGACATATCTCTCAGAAACACAGCAAAAAAGTGGGAAGACGGTATGGTACAGGAGCCAGGAAACTGGACCCCAAAAAGCGGTCTGAGAGTTAACAGTCAGAAGTAGTTCCTTCTCCAACCGTCCCTTTGCACACAGAAGTTTCCTGGATGTAGCAGCTTGCATGTGCCTAAGAGGAATGGAATCTGGTGCAGGCTCTGAGCACTTACAGATACAGAGACATCTGAGTACCCCATCAATAGTGAGTTTCCTTGTGTGTTTCTGGCAGGGCCACACATGACCATACAATTCCTGGAAAGGTTTCATTCAGTTGTGAGTGAGGAGATGAGGAGGGCTTTGAAGACATCCTGGAAGGAGAGTGGGAAAACCTGTGGTAGTAAGCAGGTGCCTTGTTTCATAGTGCCATTCAGCCATGGGGTCCCTCTGACCCCATATGAAGCACCTAACCCCCATGGAGCTTTCTCCACATGAAGAGAGTGCCAGCCTGGTTGCCTCCAGGGACTTAGACTTCGTGGGGCTTTAAGGCGCATATGGAAGCTGGGCTGTGGGATTAGAGGGGTCTATGCTTCTGGCAGAGATCTGCATGTAATGGGGTCTGCCAAGGAATTAATGCACGGTAGGAGGAGGGGGCCTGAAAGTATCACGTGCTGACTGTCCCTGGTGGGGCCATTCTGTGTCATCCAGCCTGCTTTGAACAGTGTTTCTGACACATCTGACAGCGTCTATCATTTGTCAGGATTAATGTCATTGTCACCTGGAACTTAATTCAATTGCCCACACATATGCATCTAGCATCTTTCTTGATGCCTTGGAGTGCCCCACTTGGCCTCTAGTTACCACCCCAAGAAGGGCATGGATCCCTGTCAGTTGCTACCTCGCATCTGACTCCCTTGTAGGGAAGTTTCAGACATCCCAGGGTGTAACAAGTGGCATTAAGTGTCTTTGTGTGAGCAACTGAACCCAGCCCCTGGGTCTGTGGTGGCTCAGGTAGATATGGCTTGCTTGGCAATGCCTGTCATAGTTCTTAGTCAGCGATACTGAGGTCCCCTTTGTGGAGGGGAGGGCCACAGTGGACTACGTGGATGCTCTCCAGGCTTCATGAGTCAGGCTCTGGCTGCTGTAGAGATGTGGGTTGTCCAGCATCGAAATTTCTGTGCAGCAGGTATGGGAAGGAGTCCCTCCTGGCAGTTACCCCTCGGATTAGCATCACTAGTACCCAGAAATGGAAAAGCTGCATCTTGCACTTATCAAAAGGAGTGCTATGCATGAGGGTGTGCGCTCCGAGCTAAAGCATCGAACCTCAAAAGGGCATGGGGACAGCCTGTGGGTGTGCCGAGTTCCATGATGTGAGGTTGTTGAGAGGACTCAAGGGAGTGCCAGAGACCTGATGCTCAACTGTAGAAAAGCAGCCACTCCGCCTCTGTGCAAGACAGCCTCAAGGCCACCACAGGCTGCACATCTTCACGTCCTGAAGATGCTCCTGGAAATTCTCCTAGAAGATGTCATAGACATAGCCCACACAGTCCACCTTCAGTATTTCACCTTTATATGTGTCTTCCTCCCCTGAAGTAGAATCAGGTAGCACCTATTTTGAACTTTGGTGCTGTGCCAATGAATCTATCTGAATGCTTTTTTCCATACTTAGGGATCAGTTCCTCGCAGATGCCTCTCTCCTCTCTGAGGAAATGCGTGGCTGTCTAAAGTCAAGCAAGGAAGAGGAAAACGAAGGCAATAAGCAACTTCAGTTCCTGCCACACAGCGTTGTTTCAGATGTCAACCAGCAATCAGTTATCGCTCTCCAGTTAGAGTATTTGCAGTTGAAGAAGTTTCAACCTTAGATTTTTACAATTAAAAGAAATTAAAAGCCAACATTCCTCCCCAAATTTTGTTTCAAAACAAGTAAGTTTTATTATATCTAAACTGACAGTCAAAATTTGTTATATAGGGAACTGATGTCAGAACCAGCTATATTCAAAACCTAAAACTGACAGAAAAGTTCGTTATACTTGGATTTTATGACATGCTAGAGTAAACAGGACCTTGACTGAAAGCTTCTCAGGGAGACAATCTTACCAACCTTGTGTTGTGCAAAGTATGCCAGCAGCAGGGCACAGTAAGTGGCATGTGTGTCAATATGAAACAAAATCATTTCAGAATTTTTTATGCTACTGGAAAACAGGTGATGCAAAGACAGCTTCAGCTTTTCGTTGTTTGGTGGATTTACAAGACATTAGAAAAATCAGATAAACCTATTTAAAGTGTCTAAATTCCTTAACTTATTATAAGTTTTTTCCTGAAATGCTATATTTGCATTACTTTTTCTGAGTTTCAGGTTAACAGATCTTTGATTTTACAGTGTTTTGTGTTGTATAAACCTTGTCTTTCTTCGGTTTTGTTGTCACTTTTTGGACCGTTCGTACTTCAGGTACACCTAACAATATATCTGAGGTGTAAGGAGGAGGTCAGAATTCAGCACAGCATTCATGTTAGGGACCTACTACTATTCCATATAATGCATATTTATACATATTTTCCAGTCTTCTCTTACAGAGTGGCCTTTATAGCTTTACACAGGGATGCTAGGCTTTTCCCAGTACTGTACTTTGCAAGATGACAAATTGGCAGACCTCTCTATTCATCACCAAAGTGGCACCACTCTAATACATGGGTTCTGTAGTTGAATGTAATTAAGATATGCATTATTGATGTGTCTCTGCAAGAAAAGAAGCAGCAAAAATGTATCTTTGTCATCAGGATCAATCTGAATATGATGGCATCTGTGGATATCAGTTTTACCTAGTATCTTCCAAGAACAGTACTGTTTAATTAACTGTCTGAGGTAGTTCTTTTGCTAAACAGGCTTCTCCAGTTTGCCTCCCAGGATTTCTGCATTCACTTTTCTCATTAATCTCTCTTCACATAATCTGATAGTAATTTCCCTGAATCACCCCAGTCTTTTCTCTGTTCATTTAAACTTAGCACTGCTATTTTTTCTTCTTTCCTTTATCTGTTCTTCTTCTATGAACTCCTAATTAGCATTTCCTTAAAACCATGCTTCTCCTTTCCCAACTGCTACGACTCACCCATTTCCAAAATTTCTTCCCTATGAAACATCTGGAAAGCTAGGTCATTCTGTATTTGAGGACTCCTAGCTGTGAACACTTTCTTTGCATTCTCAGACACTTCAGGACTACCTAGAAGATTCTGCTGGGCTCAAGGCTCATTGCAATGTATGATCCATTCTATGAGCAACATAAACGTCACAGTGTTGAAGAGCATTGCCTTTCAACGAAAAAAGGAGGTGCAGAGATGACATCCTGCCCATGCAAGTTCATGGCAGAACCTGGAGATAGAGGGCAATTTAATGCCTTTACCACCAAACCACCTCACTCTTGTAGCTGGTAATACTGAGTCATGGTTATCAGTCACAGAGGAGTAAGATGATTCACAGGCTTATTAATGAAGCACTCTTTGACGCAGTCAGAGGCTATACTAATTAGGTTCAGAGAAGATTCAAGAATCTTGTTGTTTCCTTTTGTTTGCTTGTAACTGCTGTTCTGCAATACAGCAGTTTCCCATGCTAAGGGATTTATTTCTAGTTGCTACCGAGTATTACATTACCCTTTAATGTAACCCTCTGGTGACATTTTTAAATGATTCATACAGATTTTATACGTACCAGCTTATTTTTTAAATGGAAGATGTAGAGGAAAATCTTAAAAGACATAAATCTCTACTAGGAGCCTTGCTGAAGACATTGATTCAAGGAGTCAGTGGTCTTGGACAGGCCACATCTGCTCTGTTAGGGCTCATACTTAGGGCCTGAGAAGCCTCTGCGTTATTAATATAATCTGCAAATTATAATATAGCTTTGGCAAAGGTAAACTCTTCGAGGACCAAGGGGTGGTACGTATTGATCCCAACCAGGAGAGCACTGCTCGCTGAGGAGGGAGCAAGCGGCATCACAGTTAACCTGAGCAGGCAGAGGCCAGCCCGGTGCTGGGCTGCACGTCCAGCGTGGCCTTCAGGCCGTGTTGTGCTGCGGGTGCCCCTTGGCCGCAGGATGAGCTTGGCCAGCTCGTTGTACCAGGGGAGCCGGCAGGCGGTCACACCTCCTGCCCAGCCTTTGTCTGAAAGGGCAGCGAGAAGTTCTTGTGTGAGCATCCTTTAGGAACAGAGATGTTTTCTTGTACACTGTACAATTCTTGTACTACACAGTGTCTCAAATGGCCAAAGAGGGAGAGCTTTTTCTCCACAGGCGGGACCTACTCTGCACAGCACACCAGGGGAAAATCCATCTGGGCTACATCCAATGCTGCACGAACGTGGGTGCCCAGCATCTGAAGGGACATAACATTTACTCACTATACATATATTTCTCTTCCTATTCTGTCATATTAAAGAAGTTATCTTATTAAACCTCTTGTTGTCAGCCCTTTCCTATTGAGACCCAGGAAGATCCCTGCATGGGCTCACCCTCTCTCTCTTCCTCCCCCAGAGCAACCTCCCCATCACTCCCCTTACTGCCCTCTGCACTAACCTGATTTTTAAGAGATCACTAACCTGATTTTTAAAAGATAGCTAAAGAGCAAAAGCTGAAAGAAGAAAGAGAGGAGAGTGAAGCAGCTTCCAGTAACTGTATTCAAGCCCTCTCTCTCTGAATTATATATTGTTTTCTGTGGTCACTCTCTCTAAAAAAAAAAGTGTTTTCATTCATATAGTTTAGCAACGAGGTAAAGCAACACAGGGGAGGAAATAAAATGCATGATATATTTATTGCTAAAGTATTACTTTTAGCTTGGAAAGCCAGCACCTGGGGATTTCTGATTCTTAGACAAGAAATTTGGTGGGGTGCCTATACGCTTACAATAATACTTAGGTTTCTCAGGCAGAAAGTCAGATGGTGATATGATTAAATCATGGGAGCATAAATCAGGATTCTCATCCAGGTGACTTTCATGAGAAACTTTAATTAAACTTTGATTAGGTGTAGATTTGAGAGGACAGGTATTTTTGTCTCGCCTGTCCACCTCTCTGTTCACCTCTCCGTTTGTTCACTGTCTAATAATTTTTGAACCTACCAGCGAATTTCAATCAAAATCAAGACTGGTCGAGGTCTTAAATATATCAGGTACCAGGCAAAGCAGATGGGGGGTAGAAAAGGTTCCCAACAGAACACTGCCTTGAAAGGAAAGGCAGTGATTTCTCAGCCTCCTACCAATCCCCAGGAGAAGCTGTCCCCTGGCAAATGGCAAGTGCCTGAGGGGCAGCCAGACAGGGCACAACATGATTCTATGGTTCTATGGAGCAGCCCCAAGCCCGGCAGAGCTCACACTGAGCACCTGGGAGCACAATCTACTGCACTGAGGGATGGAGAGGACGAGAGCTGTGGCGGGGAAAACCAGCTTCTTGTGTCCCCTTGCAGCACAGGGAAAACTAGAACACACCAGTTCTGCTGCTCAGAGAACTATCTGCTTTTTCCTCTTTCTTTTTTTTTTTTTTTCCAAATCTTTCTGTCATATAAGAGATGGAAATGCATCTGTCCTTTTTGATGAGTCCATAAAATCAGTTAACCCGTATCCTATTTCCAGCAGCGGCTGGAAAAAACAAACATTTGTACACATACAGAATTGCCTGTCCACAGTGGGACCCCTATTCCCATGCCCTCTCAGGTAATAGCTGCAGCTTGGCCTGAACATGATGTTTTATATCATTTCTCTTTTCTAGGTTGGCTTTCTGAGGACGAAAGGAATGCACATGATTGCTCTGCCTCCCTGCTTGTGTGTCCAGGTGTCTCTCATGGCCACCAAAAAGCACTGAACCCGCTGGTTGTTTTTAGCAAAACCTGAAAAAAATAAGAGAAGTTTGTGATAAACCGTGTGAGAAATTGTGGTTCTAGCAAGAGGCTTATTAATACTCCCACTGAGAAAAGGTCTGGCAAAATTCAGCTGCCATACACCCAGTTTGGCCGCAGCACAGGAGCCAGCCTGCACACGGAGAGCTACGGCAGTGTTGCCTTCAGGGAGTTAAGGAGAGGGCACGTTGGGCAAAAGCAGGTGATGGGACAAAGGGTACAGTAAATCAGATAGATTACAGACAACTTTTTTCAGAGACTGTTACTTCCATAATAAAAAAAAAAACAAATACAAAATACTTATGATTTTTTGGTCAGTCTCTTCATGTTAGTTCTTCTAGAGGAAAGGGAGAAAACACTCTCTGGCATCATGAGAAAGTTTGTACAGAGCATCTGCAGGGAGTGACTCCATTGTACTAGCAGAAGCCTTAACCAAAATGACTCAAGTGTTTATGAATTTTTTAATCCATGTAAACCAGAGTAGCTTAATTACATATAAAAAAGGATTGCATAACCTCTGTAAGGTGTTGAATATTTCATCTCAGCCTAAGGATGCTAGAGTGGTCCATTAGTTGAAAAAGCCCTTGAGGATGTGTGAAAGTGGTGTGTGAGAGTGTCTCTCTGTATGTTAGATTAGGGACGTATGCATACATATATACATATATGTGTCTGTGTATAGGGAAGGAGAGAAAATAGCTATGGGCAGTGTAATATTGCGAGGAGTAGGTCGTATTTCACTGAGAGGAAGCAGGTATTTATAGAGACAGATACAATCAGCTTCCATTGTAAGATCCTATCTTAATAGTACAACAATTTTAACTTGCCTTGAGTCTCGCCTTTGATTTCCTTTAAAGAGAAAAGGGAATGCATATGTAAAGTCTGAACAACATTCATAAACTCTTATCTGAGTATCAGGATGTTAAGCAATACCCTGTTTGTAGTACTTGGCATTTACCTAAGATGTCTTTGTATTTATGCAGTCAGCTTGCTGCTGAATGTTCAAACTCCTCGTAGCTATTTGAAGAAAACAAGATTTAATTTAGCAAGGTATTTATTGTTAATTCATTAGATAATTTGGTCTCAGCTGACGTAAAGAGACTTCATTCAGTCACTTATTTTGCTCCTGGCTTCAGCAGAAGCACACTATGAAACATATGAGTTCTCCCAATTGCAGTTCAGAGACAGCATATACTACATTCCCTGTAGCTCAGGGTTAGGGGTTCACACCTTCTGGAGAGCAGGGATCTGAAATGAGTTCAGCACCCACATTGGGTAAGGGTAAGTTTGGCCATCCAGCCACGCTTGGTCAAGCAAGAACATCCCTCTCTGTAGGTACTGAAAACTGCTGCTAATGCATTAGTTTTATTCATCTGTCCTCGCCACATCTCCTAGATTAACCCATTAACAGCATGTAAGAGTTCAATCATTTAAAGCTGTTACATTATTTAGTCCTTATAAAGTATAACACTTGGTTTTTCTGTCCCTCACAGACCTGGAGCCAAGGTCAGCTACGAGTTATATAGCTGCATTTTACAGCTCCGAGCTTGGCTGAGTTCAAGAGGCGTTTGGACAAGGCTCTCAGTCATCTGCTCTGATTGGGCTGGTCCTGTGTGGAGCCAGGAGTTGGACTCGATGATCCTTATGGGTCCTTTCCAACTCGGGATGTTCTATGAGTCTATGATTTTAGTGAGGTCCAGAAACATGGGGACAACATTCCTCTATAGGCACCTGGTCCAGGAGATGAGGGAGACCTGCACAACAATCACTGCTGCGATGTGAAGAGCAGGCGATGAAGAAGCCCAGTAAGCGCTGTTGTCACTTACATGGCAAACTGCAGTTTGCCTCCTCTGTCCGACCTCCTAATAAATCCATTTCTTATTTCATTTATCTTCCCTAAAAGACAGAGCCACTTGTGGAGTGGGACTCGGACAAACTTCATGGCACAGGCACTGAAAAATATTCCTCCAGGAGCCATGTGTCAAAAATCCCTCAAGATTTAAAAAAAAAAAAGAAACATGTTTAACTAAAGGTCTGTAAATGCCCAGGGAAAGGGTTAAAGCAGTAACTGTTTGGTTGTTGCCATTTCCCTGTAAAGAAGTCTCACAAGCAGTCACTCTCGTCCTCTGCTGGCAAACCAGACTGCTGCTTTCCTGTCTCCTCTTTAATTTGGTCTGAGCTGTCCACAGTGCTCCTTGGCCCACTTTTCATTCCAGCACCGTGAGATGGAGGTTGTCCTGAGCACCTCACCAAGAGCCCTGTGTAAGGTTGTCCCGGCTGAGGTTGTCCTGAGCTCCTCACTGGGAGCCCTGGACAAGGCAGTCCTGGTTGAGGTTGTCCTGAGCTGCTCACCTGGAGCCCTGGTCTGATCTGCCTGCCCCATCTCCATGTGTGACGTTTCTTCCAGGAAGGATGGGGTGAACAGCAGACCCAGCTAAGCCCACCAAGCCCATCCCTTTCACACTACAAGAGTGGCAAACCCCAGGCTAAGCAGCATCAGAGGCCAAGGCTTTTCCCTTTAACGTCACTCAGAGCTCCTCAAAACCCTGAGCCTTCAAGTCTTGTTGGGCTAGTGCAGGTGAAAGAAAGGGTTGGGTTCAAAAGGAGGTGGGCCCATGCTGAAATACAATGTCCACTTAACCTTCTTGTCCAGTGTGAGCTCAGGGTTATATTTCATTTCACAAGTTAGAACAATGTCTTTAATGAATGTTGGCATGGGACTCAATCACAGAGGCAAGTTTTTCTGAGGTAACCCTGGAAAATGCCATCAGTGTATCTGCAGAACTACCTGGCAGAAACTCTCTTCCCTCTTGATGAGGGGTCAGGAGTTGTAGCTCTGAGGGCTCCCAGACAGCACCTGCCATATAAACACAGTGGGTATCTTCTCAGTATCAACTGCATCTCATCCAGCTTCAAGGGTTCGTCTTTTGTGTTAGGCTGTGGTCTCACAGAGAGTTGCGCTGATATAATGGCTTCTCACCACCAAAAAGGAGATGACTCACTTCTCTGTCCTGCTCCCTTCCCACAACAAAAACAAACAAACAAAAAAAAAATCTCAAACAACAAAAAATTTGTTTGCTTTGTGCTGGGATAGCAAACCGAATTCATTTCTAAAAGCTCAGCAGGAGGCAGATGCATGCAGGAGAAGGCAGCGAAGCAGACTGAAAAGGAAGCAAGACCTCTCAGTTGGCAGTGGTGGATTTTAAATCCGTTCACCCCATCCTGTGAAAACTAAGTCATCTCATCTTTACTTCACACTCTGCCCTCTTCCCCCTAATCCTTTTCTTTAATGCTGTATAATCAGGCAGAATACTGTCAGTCAGTCAAATTACAGTGCAGATGACACTCCATCAGTCAGAAGGAAGAAGAGGAATTACAGAGGCTGGTCCAGACACATGCCAGTATCTAATTAGTTGACATCTTGTGCAATCCTGGGAGATTTTTAGAGGGTGGGGGTGGGGAGCAGAAGAAGGGAGGGTGCTAATAGGTGTCGGTGATCATTTTTTCCAATAGTCTTCAAAGGAAGCGATTGATGCCCCTGTCTTTGAGTATCTTGAAAATTGTCATGGGTAGAGCATTTTTCTATCTCTAAGCATTTTCCATCTCTACTCTCTATGATGCTGCCAGGAAACACTTCAAAGTTAATTAGAGAATATTTGTAAAGCACTTTGAATATTCAAGTGCTGTGTAAGTACCACGGTGTTATTAACTGCGATCCCAACGAATTAGAGAGGAAGTTCAGACTCCAACAGCACCAAGCAGGCAGTGGCGCCAGGCTGGCTTAGAGAAGAGTGGAGCCGGGGGGCGAGAAGAGCGCTTCAGGGGTGTGTTGCAAATTCACTTGAGGCAGGTGAGTAGCAACATGAGGAGCTGGCCAACCTGGACATGCTAAACCAGCAGTTGCTGGCATGGCTCACAGGGATAATTCTCCATTACTACTGGCTCCTAAACAGAAATCTCTGCAGCGCAGTATTAGTAGTTACCAGTTCCTAGATGGGAGGAACAACCATCAGCTTCCTCTCTGCTACACTGTTCCAGTCACTTTTCATACAGAGGATGATGAACTCAGGCCTTTTGGTGTATGACCATTTTCATGTTGACTCTTTGATGTTATACACAGAGCACCTCACACATTCCCAACCTGAAAGGAATGGCTCTTGTGGGGCTCCTGCTGAGCTGAGCTTTTCAACCAGATCTTCCCTCTCACCTATCCACAAGCACAAGACTGGATGTGACAAGAACTCTGTGATGCCTTTGATGTTTTTTTGGTAGCTTCCCATCACCCTAAGCTATATGAATAAAACTCAGCAACGGGCTGCATCTCACTGAGGGAAAGAATCTAGAAGACTTCTGGGTGGATACATTCCCAATATTATTCCTCCCCACCTGTGCTTCTAAGCTGGGCTGTGCAAGTTGGAAGGAGCAGAACTTGAAGCCAGGGAAAAATCACTTTCTTATAGCAGTCTGCTGCTCCATTAACGTTCACTCTTCCCAAAAGGCATGGTTCCTTTGAAATCCCTCCAGCCTCATATGGTTTGGACCAGAGATCTGGTGACCTGTAACATTAAATTTTTAAAAACAGGTGCTGTCATTTCTTGGATGCACGGACAGACAGGTAAGCCATTTTACTTACCTTTACTTTTAAGAGAATCATGGTGATCCTCATGGGATGGATTCTTCATTCACTTGGAGTATACAGTGAAAACTGTGATTGGTAGCTACCACCTGACTGTGCAAGTGTGTGTCCCTGTGTGCACAATGGTCTCACAATCCAGCTTTGACAGGCTACCAATTTTTAAAATCAGGCCTTTTATGTTCAATGAACATAAAATACGTAGCTTTAGGTACCCAATGAAAGTACTTAGAAATCCATTTTAGTGCACAGCTTGTTGTAATTTTCTAGCCTTTCTTATCCTTTGTCATTGCTCTCAGTGATTTCTGGAAAAAATCAAGGGATAAGAAAGGGATAATAAGGTTAATAAAAAAAGAAAATAGGCTTCCCTTAAAGCACACTAAAGACATAGAATCATAGAATCTTTAAGGTTCGAAAAGACCTCTAAGATCATCAGGTCCAACCACCAGCCCAACACGTCCATGTCTACTAAACCATGTCCCGAAGTGCCACATCTACACGCTTTTTGAACACCTCCAGGGACAGTGAATCCACCACCTCTCTGGGCAGCCTGTCCCAATGCCTGACCACTCTTTCAGTGAACAAAATTTTCCTAATACCCATCTAAACCTCCCCTGGTGCAACTTGAGGCCATTTCTTCTTGTCCTATCACTTGTTACTTGGGAGAAGAGACCAACACCCACCTGGTGACAACCTCCTTTCAGGTAGTTGTAGAGGGCAATAAGGTCTCCCCTGAGCCTCCTCTTCTCCAGACTAAACAGTCCCAGTTCCTTCAGCCGCTCCTCATAAGACCTGTGCTCCAGACCCTTCACCAGTTTCGTTGCCCTTCTCTGGACACGCTCCAGCAGCTCAATGTCCTTTTTGTGGTGAGGGGCCCAAAACTGGACACAGTACTCGAGATGCGGCCTCACCAGGGCTGAGTACAGGGGGACGATCACCTCCCTGCTCCTCCTGCCCACACTATTCCTGATACAAGCACAGGTTTGTAAAAGACATTAAAGGCAAATGTATATTTTATATAAACAATGAGACAAGGCGAAGCTGATGAGCACTACTCTGAACACTGTTAACCTCAGGACAATTGCCACTGATTTTAATGACATGTGAAGTCACCTAGGCTCTTGCAGTTGGTGAGTGTTGCCAAAATTTTCATGTTTAATTTTAAAAGCCAAGGAATTGAATATTACATACTCCAGACTGACTGAAAACGAATTGTACCTGAAGTCTCAGTGCCAGGAAATGTGCACTTATTAATTCCGCGTTTTTTCTCAGGGAACAGGCAAGCAGAATGTCCCCACCGATCACTGGCAGATGCCGCTCAACTAAGGAGCATCATGGCTGCATGGCGCAAGTTGGAGAGCTGCCACGTGCCCGTGCTTTAGCTTTGAGCCGTCAGTCCACAGGCTGAAATCTGAGCGTGTTTCCAGGGGAAGGTTGCGGTCCTCAGCCTCTGCAATGCAGCCATCCACTGCCTGGCTTTTCTTCCTGAGCCACTCCGACCGACCGCCCAAGTTTTACTGCTCCAGGTCACGAGCCCTGGCTATTTTAAATGTCCAGCAGCGCTTAAATAATTCATTCGGGCCTTTTAGCACTGCTCACAGATGGGAAGCTGCCCTGTGTGGTGAATCAGTTCAGTTCCAGCGGGGCTTCAAAGGGCCTGGTCACAGGACTGAGAAATACTACGGGAAGTGTTGGGATCATAGCTATCGCTCTTGCTGGCAGAAAAGGAAAAAATCCCAACCTGGTGGTAGCGCAGACTTCACAGCACACAAGGGTGGAAGACCCTCAATGGGGGTGGATATATATGGTGTCTACGTGTGTATATATGTATATAAAAAGTGCCTATATATATGTAGAAATGGTATGTGTATATATGTCTCTATCCATGCACATATATATATGAGAGGTATATTTTAGAAAAATGTCCTAAACTTTTACTTAATTGCGTGCTAAGTAAGTCTTAGGTGACCCAATCAACAAAACCCCTCCAGTAAAGGCTGATCCCTGCTTCCCTCCCTGCTTGAAGTTCATCAGGGCTTTACAAGATCAGCTGGACACCTCCCTCGTCATGAAGGGAGATGAGGAGTGACCTCCTCTGCAAGGTGCGAGCTTACAGGCTTACGTACGCTTCAGAAACACAGCCTGATGTTTTGCTGTTTGAAGCCTAGGGTCCACTAACAACGTTTGAAATTTATATTAAAGCTGTAGTGAAACTGGCCCTGAGAATGCCGATCTCCCAGAGCAGTGGGGAAAAGTGAGAGCTGCTTTTTATGTTGATCTCTCTGTTTTCTTTAACAAGCTAACCCGTCATAATCTGTTCCAGCAATCCCTGCTCAAAGTACTATTAACACATTCAGCTGATTGTTGGGTTTTTTTTTAATTTTATGACAAAACTACCATAATGACTCAAATATTTTCAGCATGCTAGTAATGGTTTTGCCATTTGCACTCCACATCAGATAACATATTAGTGTAAGTTTGTAACGGGCATAAATAACAAAAGTATAGCTTAAAGCAAAAGCTGGGGCAAACATAATTATTTCTCATGAGAAAAAATTGGTTCTGAGGTCGACAGTACTTTCTTGGTAAAATAACATAGGTTTTGATAGCTGGTTCACATCCTAACTGGACAAACTGAAATATAAGAAGATCATGAAAGAAATCTAATAACTACAACATCTGACAGAAGTCTGAAAAGGAGTGACTCCCTTAGGATAACAGACGACTCAATTTCTGATATGTGAGGGCATGCAGTGGTAAAGATTAGTAAGTACTGTAAGAAATTGCAAACGAAGAAACAAATATTGACATGAACATGTGGAATATTTATTTTTTAAAGGACAAATAAAACATTCTAAGAAAAAGATATAAAAACTTTGACTGCAGTCAAAACACTAAAACTGGATCAAGCAGTAATTTCCAACTGATTGACCAAACCTGTCTCTTTTTTGGTGGAGAACTAGTAAAATTACATATTTTCCTGTAAGGGGTCCTGCAAATCATCTTAGAAGCCACATTCTAGTGCGTAGTATCTGATGTCTCCCACTCTCCATTGCAATCTTTCAGTACTCATGGCTATGCAACTATTAATTATAAGGCATAAACTAATTACGTTTAGTACCAGTTTACTGTAAAATCTATGAACTTGCTCTTCCTGAGGCTCTTCTCTGAATTTCTTCCAGTTCTGTTTTCTCATTTCTCCTGTCTGGACACTTTTTTGTGTTCTTCCCTTTTTGAGATGAACAAGCAGAACAGCATGTAATGAACCATAGAGCTGTGGCGTAATGATATTCTGTCTTGTTCTCTGTACCTTCTGCTAATAACTTTAGAGTCATAGGATCATAGAATATCCCGAGTTGGAAGGGACCCATAAGAATTATCGAGGGCAACTCCTGGCTCCACACAGGACCAGCCCAATCAGAGCAGATGACTGAGAGCGTTGTCCAGACACTTCTTCAACTCAGCCAAGCTCAGTGCAGTGACCACCTCCCTGGGAAGCCTATTCCAGTGCCCTCTCAGTGAAGAACCTTTTCCTGATCTCCAACCTAACCCTCCTCTGTTACTTCTTCATGTCATTCCCTCGGGTTCTACTGCTGGTCACCAGAGAGAGGAGATTAGCACTCAGATCTCTTTTTTGTTTGTGGCTGGGGTTTTTTTACCTCTCAGACACCAGTTTGATGTTTGCAAAAAAACATCCACAATAATCCAAAATGGCATTTCTGAGTACGTGTATATACATATATATGTATAGTTGTGTATCTTATATATGATACAATCTTCCTTTGCCCTCATTTCCCTGAATGATTTAGAATTAAGAATTCTTAAGAATTCAGAATTCAGATTTCAATCTGAAACCTCTTCCCTCGCCACATCCCTTCTCCAGGCGCATGCGCACGTCCCAGCACAGATCCATGCAGAACTCACTTATGACTTCCTCTCATTTAAACAGCTGAAAACTTACTTCTGTGCTGTGTTTCCTATTCCAACCAATTACCTGAACACGAGCCACCAGCATCCCCTGGCAGCAGAGACAGCCATCAGCATCAGGGGCTGCATCAGCAGGAGCACAGCCAGCAGATCAGGAAGCACTGGTTATCCCCTTCTGCTCAGAACTCACTAGATGACATCTAGATACTGTGGCCAGTTCAGGCCCTCCAGTGGCCAGTTTGGGACCCGCCCAATACAGAAAAGACATTGATAAACTGCAGAGAGTTGAGTGATAGCAGTGCCCTTGAGGACAGCCTGGAGCAGGGGGCTTTGTCCAACCTGGGGCAGAGATGGCTTTGGAGACACCTCACAGCCACCCCAGTGACCACAGGAGGTCATCGAGGAGATGGGAGTCAGACTCTCCAATGTTGTGTGTGGTGGGAGTTTAAGAGACAAGATGCATAAATTTAATCTTCTCTGAAGCTTTACCTTTTCTGTCAACAAAACCCTGTTTAAATCCTGTGTACCGTCTGCAAACTGTATGTTATGCCCATGCCTCACCATCTCTTAAGGCTCACAGAAAATAACTCTGTTTTTCAGGATTCAAAAGTCTTGAAGTTCAGAGTCCTATTCTGAACCAGTTTTCACCTCACAATGACTTGTGGTTCCCCCTTGTGATTCCACTTTCCTGATCATATTTGTATTCCTCATGAATTCATGGGCAAAGATAAGTAGAAGACTTTGACTCCAGGAGACATTTTGGTGCAGTTATCTGGATAGGACAAACAAATGTTAGGCATCTCATTGGTGTGATACGGAAGAAGAAAAAATTGTTACATTTATTTAATTTATTACTAATTAGGCCTAAGGGTTATTTTGGGAGATTAAGGAAATGAATTAGCAATTGAAAAGGCATGTTTTGTAATTTCCCAGTTCTATCTGAAGCATAAAATATTTTGAGCGTTAAGTCAAAGAGCATCTAGTAGATCTTCCTAGCAAAGATATACTGATTTATTTTTCCTTACCAATTTATTTTTATAGAAACAAAAGTTTTTCTTCTAATACAAAGATCTGATTGTTAAGACTTCAAAATAACAAAATCATGGATTGTCATTGCTCAATAACTTCTAAGGTGTAATATTTAAAAGGAATGCTGAATTCAGTGTATGGAATTAAGAACACAACACTAGAAAGCCATAGAGTTATCTCACATTGTTTTTTTAAGGGATTACAATTTATAGCAATGAATGATGCTTCAACTATGTTTACATAGAGCAAGAGTCACATCTAGTGGCCATAAAGTTAATAATTTTTATATTCTTTGCATGGCTAATCTGAAAGGCATTTTGTATATTAAGTCTCAGACGCTATTATTTTCTATTTAAATGGTGTGCATCTTAATAAGATTTGAAATATCCATTCAAGAAAGAGGCAAATATGTCTGTGTACAAATATATACCACTCTGAACGATGAGAGAGCAAAAAATGCTACAATACTAACAGAGGGAAGAAGAAATTCAGAAGGCATTTCAAGATACTAATATGATAAAGAAAACTTCTTGATTTTGACATGGGATGGTGCCATTTATGAATCCAGTCAAGTGTGTTATGTAAAATGGTAATACAGCCATAAATATCAAGGATCTGAGGTTTTTAGACCTTTGAAAGCAAAAGCACCATCCTGAGGCTTGCTGTATAAGACAGCAAGCAGATGTATACACCATCTTATTAAACTAGTCCTTCAGGGCACGTTAGAGCATATGGACAAAAACCCTTACTCTCTTGGCTAGCCTGGATTAGTTGCTCTTCTAGTGGAAAAGAGATCTGCCTGGGAAAAGAACAGAATAGAATGGAATGGAATGGAATAGAATAGAATAGAATCGTTAAGGTTGGAAGAGACCTCCAGGATCATCTAGTCCACCCATCCCCCACCACCTATTCCCCACTAAACCATGTCCCTAAGTACCACATCCAACCTTGCTTTAAACACCCGCAGGGACGGTGACTCCACCACCTCCCTGGGCAACCCGTTCCAATGCCCGACCACCCTTTCCGAGAAGAAATTTCTCCTCATCTCCAACCTGAACCTTCCCTGGCACAACTCGCAGCCGTTCCCCCTTGTCCTGTCACTAGTTATCTGCGAGAAGAGGCCAACCCCCAGCTCGCCACAACTCCCTTTCAGGTAGGTGTAGAGGGCAATAAGGTCTCTCCTGAGCCTCCTCTTCTCCAGACTAAACAGTCCCAGTTTCTTCATCTGCTCCTCATAAGACCTGTGCTCCAGACCCTTCCTCAGAGGTAAAGAAGAAGAGGTAACCATGAATGGAGAATCTAAGCATATGTAAACTCCTTGGTGATGGGAGCTACGGCATTTGGGTAAGGCATCCAGAGTATATGTGTTCTTGCTACAAGATTGCAAGTACCCCTGCAGAGTGCGGTTACATACATATCAGCTATACCACACTGAGAACAATATCCAGTTTTTCTGGGAGCTGAAAATAAGCCACAGAACAAGCAGAGGGCAATTAAACTCCTTGCATTGTTCCCGGGAGCTCTGCTTCGCTCTCCAAGTAAGTTTGAGGGCATTGTGTTTTCTAGTACACAAAATAAATTCAAGGGAAACAGGTCATTCCTGGGGCAGGCACAGTTTACGGGTCAAAAGCAAAGACAAAAGTTGTGAATCACAGAGTTTCTGTTAGTAAGATCAATGTACCAGTAAAGTGTGACATGCCAATGTGCATTTGTAGCATTGCCAGCACCAAAGGTTACATTTAGACTTGTCTAATTTACTCTTACCTAGCTTCATTCAAAGATTACACAGAAGCACAGCTACCTTCAGCAGTAAATATAGCACTAGTTCAAACTGTTCTTGATAGCTCTTTTCTTAACTGATGAATGAGGAAAGAAAGGATGTTCCTTTTACGCACGCTCTGAATTTGATGCAACAGTTAAAGAGCCTGCCCACCGCTGGCGCGGCACGCAGCACCCGCGCAAGGAGCAGCGACAGCAGGTGTTGCGTTGAGGTGCAGAAATACCTCCTGGAACTTGCTGCAGGCCTACTGACCACTGCAATCATTTGTTCTGCGGCAGGAGACTGCACTGAAGAAAGAAGCCACGTGGGAGACACACAAACAGTATGTCGGCAGGCGCGGCAAGTAGTTTTTGCTGTCTTGTTTGTAGTTATTTCCTCTTCTCTGTTTGAAGGCACAGCCCCATGTCCATGATAAAGACACAGTAGACAGAACAAAGCTAGAGATGTCATTTGTCTTGACTGGGCGTGTGTGAATACGCTCATGAATCCTCAGAGCTGTCCAAGGCACTCAAGCTTCTCACCCAGCCTTTGGTTGAGCACATTATGGAGCCATGCTTAAAAAGCTCATTTGAAAATTTATCACACACGACTGGTGTTAGTTGGAAGAACACACAGAAAAAGAAAACTGCTTAATTTTTAGTGGATGTCCACATTTTTTCACCTGATCTTACAAACAGAGGAGAGATTATGAAGTGTAGGATATATTTCTTCTTCTCAGTTACCCTGTTCTCAGCTGGTTTATAAGGTGAAGCCTTGGTTTCACATGCTGTATTTTTGACTTAAGCTTTCAGGCTTTGTCCTTTAGTATAAGAGTCGGAGGTCTGTAAGCAGAGCTGTACTGTAAACCACAGCGGCCAACAGGCAAGCTAACCCTGGCCTGTCTCAAATTCAGGATATTCTTTATCACACCATTGAGAAACATGAATGACTTTTAGTTCTGAATGTCTGCTGCCCTCAAGAGGAGAACTTTAATAAATATCTACTTCATTACACTACATTATTAAAAGCAATGACTGAGGGGTGTTGGTTTTATGTTTCGCAAAACAAAACCACATCCCAGTCATTAGCTCTCCAGCTGACTAAGTCCTTAAAGCATTTGCAGAGTCTGAAATATTTCAGCTGGTGAGTTATTCATATTTTTAAATCAGAAAAAAAGAAAAAAAACATATACTAGATAGCTGTAACCCCACCCTTGCCAACACATAGTTTCAAGTGGAGGCTGAATATGTATTTGGAAGACAGATCCATTTAAGGTTACTAAATAGACAAGCCTTATCAAGTGCAGGAAGTCCCCTGAGCTGAAAATAGGAGAAGTTTAGAAGATTACTGACAAATATCATTTACATTTGTCCAGGTCTTACTCCTCCCTTGGTGTCTGCTAATGGGCTTCACTGGGAGACAGGATATTGGATCAGATGGACTCATCAGTCACTCTTAGGTCCTGAAATATAGTCTTCAAGCACTGCTGAAATATAGTCTTCAAGCACTGGTTAAGTAATCTAGGAAATACCTCTGAGGAGACCAGTGTCCTCATTATCTCCTGAAAGGAGCTCTGCAGCTCCAGGGATTTACTGGAAGCAGTCAAAAACTTGCCAGGAGATTCTCAGTGCTTTGTTCTTTAAGCAAAGCTCTACCAATGGGTTTACAGACTTCTTTGAAATTCCTGGTTAGCCACGTCTTTGTCTTTCTGGGAAAATCAAAGATTAACAAAAAGAAATGAAAGTAGAAAGCAACTTAAGGAAAACAAACAAAAAATAGTTTGAGTATTTAAGCTCAAAACCAATACAAATAGTTTCAGGTATCATTCAAGCCTTCTTTCGTGAAATACTTTCCTTAACTGCTAAATGTTCTGTCAGCCTTGTGTTGCTGAAGAAATTATGTTGAAGCCTCATATGCCACACAGAGATAGCACAGACACTGTGTCTGTCATACTGTTTATCTGGGGGGGTGGGTCTCAACAGAAAATGTTGCCCCAGAAGTCTGCACCTGCACATAAAACACTGGAGGTTGAGACAACAGTACCATGAAAGTCAAGAACAGCATTGGTTATGCTCTTCTTTGTCACCCACCAGAAAACAGAAAACAAAAGGCCATTAATTTGTACAGGACCTTGCCATTTTCTCCTGTGCTTCCTTTTCTCTTGTCAGTCCAGGCTGTCACATAACTGTCTCCAGGACCCTGAAGAGAGACAGCAATATCCCTGCCGAGGGCTACTAATGTGCTCAAGCAGTCATTACAAAATATTAGGGAAATTACTTACAAGATGTAAAAAGTTGCTACATATTATAACTAGTTTGTATGAGGTTTGTAGCTGCCTACGTTTTAAAATGGAGTGTTGTGGTTTTATCCCAGCTGGCAGCTGAGCCCCACGCAGCCGCTCGCTCAGTCCTTCCCATCAGGATGGGTGAGAGAATTGAAAGAGTGAACGTGAGAAAACCCATGGGTTGAGATAAATACAGTTGAACAGCTAAAGCAAAAGCCGCACACACAAGGAAAGCAAGACAAGGAATTCATTCCCCACTCCCCACGGCAGGCAGGGGTTCAGCCATCCCCAGGACAGCAGGGCTCCATCACACGTAACGAGTACTTGGGAAGACAAACGCCATCACTCTGAATGCTGCTGCCCGCTTCTGCCCCCCACCACCACCTTCCTCACACCCCTTATAAACCGAGCATGACGCCATAGGGTATGGAATGTCCCTTTGGTCAGCTGGGGTCAGCTGCCCTGTCTGTCCCCTCCCAACTCCCCGCACCCCCCCAGCCATCCCGCCGGCGGGGCGGTGCGAGAAGCAGCAAAGGCCTTGGCTCTGTGTGAGCATCGCTCAGCAACAGCAAAAACATCTCTGCACTATCAGCGCTGCTTCCAGCACAAACCCAAAACACAGCCCCACACTGGCTGCTGTGAAGAAAATTAACTCTCTCTCAGCTGAAACCAGGACAGGGAGCTAAAATTAATTCACTGGGTGTTTGCGCCACTGCATCGTACACAACAAAGAAAGATTTAAGTGGAGGACGTGGACACCACTATATTCAAAGAGCGAGCTGTTCTGGCTTGGAGAGATTTCTCACAAGCCACCCACCATTAAAGGAAATTCACAGTAACTTCTGTTACCGTGATGCAGATTTCTTTCGGGACAAGCTGGTACTTCAAGCACATTCCTTTATCCCAACTACTGCAATCCAGTAGCTGCTGTGCATTTCCTATTCGTGTAAGCCAAAGAAAGATACTTGGTGTCCAGATTTGTCCCTTACAGAGACAGGAGCTAGAACCTTAGAGCTCAGATCCTGTCTCCATTTGAGTTCAGGCTCACCTATAATAAAAAGCATTGCCAAATGATGTTGTAAAAGTCGTTACAGGAAAATTTGCAAATATTCTTCGTTGGCTTATTGTCTAGTTCCTGACTAAGAAAATATAATTTGAAATGTCTCTTATATTTACTTCTAAATGAGCAAATTATTTGTCAGATAAAAGCTCCTGAGTTCCATCAGAGGGAATATGAATATATGTATGCAGATACATGACACATTTTTCAGCCTTTCCAAGATGGGGTTTTAGAGTTTAAGCAGATATGGGAAATCTTCAGAAGCAGCTTATAAGGATGAATGATTTACATTCCATCATAAATAAGCCTGACTTACTGCACTTAAATCTGTAATAGTGTGTGCTGGTTTTGGCTGGGATAGAGTCAATTATCTTCATAGTCGCTACTATGGGGCTGTGGTTTGGATTTGTGCTGGAAACAGTGTTGCTAGCACAGGGATGTTTTCGTCCCTGCTGAGCAGTGCTTACACAGAGCCAAGGGCTCTTCTGCTCCTCACACCACCCCACCAGCCAGGAGGCTGGGGGTGCACAAGGAGTTGGGAGGGGACACAGCCGGGACAGCTGACCCCAACCGAACAACGGGATATCCCGTACCGTATGGGGTCACGCTCAGCACATAAAGCTGGGGGAAGAAGGAAGAGGGGGATGTTCAGAGTGACAGCTTTTGTCTTCCCAAGCCACCATTACACGTGACAGAGCCCTGCTGTCCTGCGGATGGCTGAACCCCTGCCTGCCATGGGGAGTGGGGAATGAATTCCTTGTTTTGCTTTGCTTGTGCCTGCAGCTTTTGCTTTACCTGTTAAACTGTCTAAATCTCAATTCCTTCTGATTCTCTCCCCCACCCCACTGTGGGGGAGTGAGCAAGTGGCTGTGTGGTGTTTAGGTGCCAGCTGGGGTAAAACATGACACAGTGTAATTTGCACGAGTATTTGCCTTCATAAATTTAAAAAGAAACAAAGCTGTGATGTCTTACAAAATTTGACTAATTAAAAGCATAAAAACCCCAAAGCAACTTTCATATAACAGAATAAGCACTGTTGCAATGCCAGCTGCTTTGGCAGTCACCCTATTAATACAGTATTCGTGTGACTGCAGAAATTTAATATAACAAAAATCAGTGTGAAACCTCAAGGGGGAAGAAGGTGATACCTATGTTAAACAAACCCAATTTTGCCTATTTTCATTCACTATCTCACAGATTGTTCGACATGAGTGTCCCAGTGGTCTGGCCAATTTCACTTGCACCTGACACAGGAGACAAAGGACATCAGCTATCAACGCCTAACCAAATCTTGGATCCCTCTTGCTGACAATGGGTTTTAGACAATGAGTTTTATTCACTTTGTGAGTTAGTTGGGCCTCAGAATCTTGTTTAAAGATTCCTCCTTTATAAACTTTTGGGAAGGTTGCCACTCGTGGTCTGTGTATGCTCATTTGGGCATCTTTGTGACTACAACCTCCCCACCATCCTCCTGTTATCAGAGTTCAAGTCTGCTGCTTAAATGTCATCGCGCTGTGGCCCCATCAGAGCTCAGGCCTTCTGCTCTTCCTGTAAATAATGCATTCCTTGACCTCTTTGACTGACATTAACCATGTCCTTTGTTGTCAGTATATGATGTTCTTCAACCTTTGCTTTGTATTGTTTCTTCTAGGGCTTTTACATACATACATGTTTATTCGTAATTCATTCTAGTAATCTTTGTATTTCTATTACAAATCTCTGCACATTCTGCAAGGCCAAGTCTGGGGACTTATCAACAGGCTCAACTGCTTCAAGCTTCAGAGAAACCTGAGAAATGAATCTGCACACTCAGCTCTAGAAATAACAAGTATATATTTATACTCAGCAATTTCTTTGCTCATTCTGCAGCATAGTTAAAGAAGACCCCACAGGCTGTCTTGCATCTGTCCTCTGCTGATGAAGGCACGGCTGTCCCAGTTTCAGTCATGTTCTTAAACAGAACACATTACCTTGGGTTTGAACGCTCTCCAGCTAAAAAACAGATCATGGAGGCCACATTTTCAAACCTCAGGTGCCAGTTAATGAGGGAATTACATTCTCTCATTTCTTTAAAAGTCTCTTTCATCCCCCCACCATGGGGCAAAAAATGCATGTCTAATTTTCTTAGGGAAGGTAAGAAAGTCACTCTGCAATTGGAAAACAACCACCAACAACTGGGGTGATTCTGAATTAGGAATTCAGAGAAGGAATGCTTCCTTCTGTAGTGGCCCTCAAGGCTCTGTGACTGGGGATGTCCTAAAGCCCAATGAACCTGAGCAGGTTCTTTGAGATATTTCACACAAGGAGGGCTTCATGTTTAATCCCAAACTTCCCTATCTGTAGATATTTGATGTTGCACGGGATTTTGAGTTAGCAGTGATACAGCAATGTACTAAAATCACGAGTGCAGTATAGCGATTGTGCTACACAGCTGGATCGCAGTACAAACCTGATTGCCACTACCAGTCCCTGTACACTCACTGTTACGACATCGGGCATCCCAGTCAGTCTCCAGGGAGGAGTAAGTGAGTTGAATCCATCTCGTTAATTGCTGTCTTCAAAGCTGATTTTCTTGGCTGTTCAGCTTTTATACTTTTAGGTTTGGTCGAGTTGCCTACACACTTCTCCACCCATGCTGTTTCTCTCCCCTAATTATCACAGGCAAGGATGTTTACCCAACTCCAAACTCCACTGCTACAGCTGGATATCAAAAAAAAAAAAGGTCACCCTCAACACCCTTTGTGCTGAGAGGTTCAGCTTTTCTTACAATAATTGGCAGCCATTCCTTAGATTCTTCCCTGAGCTCATCATTCGTGCTCATGTCCCCTGAGCCTTCTTTCAGTGTAGGCATTTCTTGTCACAGGGTGCAATTCTCTTTACTTCTTTTTATACCCCAAAAAAAAAAGCAAACTTGAAAAACATTCTTTAGTTACATTGAAGATAACGGTGAGTATGCCATTTGGGTTTTGGCCTCCATTCTCAAGGAATAGAAAGCCTGCTAATAGAATCACCTCAAGGGAGGTGATTCTGCCCTTCTACTACCTGGAGTACTGCGTCCAGCTCTGGGGTCCCCAGTACAAGAAAGATGTGGAGCTGTTGGAGAAGAGGGCCACGAAGATGCTCAGAGGGCTGGAGTACCTCTGCTACAAGGACAAGCTGAAGAGAGTTGGGCTTGATCAGCCTGAAGAAGAGAAGGCTCCGGGGAGACCTAATTGCGGCCTTCCTGTACCTGAAGGGGCCTACAGGAAAGCTGGAGAGGGGCTGTTTACAAGGACATGTAGTGACAGGACAAGGGGGAATGGGTTTAAACTAAAAGAGGGGAGATTTAGATTAGATGTTAGGAAGAAATTCTGTACTGTGAGGGTGGTGAGGCAGTGGAACAGGTTGCCCAGAGAAGCCATGGAGGCCCCCTCCCTGGCAGTGTTCACAGCCAGGTTGGATGAGGGTTTTGGGCAACCTGGTCTAGTGGAAGGTGTCCCTGCCCATGGCAGGGGGGTTGGAACTAGATGATCTTTGAGGTCCCTTCCAGCCCAAACCATTCTAGGATTCTATGATGATAATTTTGTCACAGAAGACCACTACATGTTTGAGGTTCAACTGGTACTGAACTTCAGCTACAGCCTCTTGCTGAGGTCAGTGTCTTGCTCAATGAACCCTACCTTCCTACATTTCCAGGACTCATCAGTTCTTTCGAGCAGCATTATTGAGGAAGTGTGTAAAGCAATATATGAACAGCTCTTCATAGGGATATCATTTCAGCCTAAAACCAGTAGTTGGGCCTTAAGAGTCTGTGACAGAGAACAGTAAGAATTCATTAATTTTAGCTTCTGCTAACTCTGACAGACATATTTGAAACACGATTATGTTGGAGGGTAACAGAGAGCTGTTGCTGACCAATGATCTCATCTTTTATATATATACAATGATATTTATCAAGGGATGAACATGGAAAACTGACCCAACAAGGTATATAACTTCATGAAGACAAAGCTGAGGACACATTCTCCAGGAAGGAAGACTTGTTATCAAAGCTAAAACATGGGTATATTTTTCTCTCTATAAAGAATGTCCAAGTGGTCACTACATAGATCTGATACCTTTGTCCATGCTAAACTGCTCTGTACTAATCAAAAAGTAGAATCATAGAGTCATAGAATATCCTGAGTAGGAAGGGACCCATAGGGATCATCGAGTCCAGTTCCTGGCTCCACACAGGATCAGCCCAATCAGAGCAGGTGACTGAGAGCGTTGTCCAGACACTGCTTGAACTCAGCCAAGCTCGGCACAGTGACCACTTCCCTGGGGAGCCTGTCCCAGTGCCCGACCACCCTCTCGGTGAAGAACCTCTTCCTGATCTCCAACCTAACCCTCCCCAGACGCAGTTTCATGCCATTCCCTTGGGTCCTATCGCTGGTCACCAGAGGGAGAAGATAAGCACCTGCCCCTTCGTTCCTCCTCCTGAGGAAGCTGTAGGCCGCCATGAGGTCTCCCCTCAGTCTCTTCTTCTCCAGGGTGAACAAACCAAGGGACTACAGCCTCTCCGCATAGGTCTTCCCCTCTAGACCCTTCACCATCTTTGTTGCCCTCCTTTGGACACTCTCCAATAGCTTTATGTCCTTATAGTGCTGTGGCGCCCAAAACTGCACACGGTACTTGAGGTGAGGCCACACCAGCGCAGTGTAGAGTGGGACAATCATGTCCCTAGACCGGCTGGCAATGCCGTGCTTGATGCACCCCAAGACACGGTTGGCCTTCCTGGCAGCCTGGGCACGCTGTTGACTCATGTTCAACTTGCTGTCCACCAAGATCCCCAGTACTAGGATCGAACCTTCTCTGAAAATGTTTATGAAACAGATGCACCAAAAAACTTACACAGGCTTGTAGCTACCCAGGCACTTTGTGGCACACAGTGCCATGGTCCGATGGCCCATTTCACCAGGCTGTGCTGTGCTGCAAGGGTCCATCTCTGCTCTGCACCAGCATTAGCATGACAGAGGTGATACTGGATCACATCTCAGGTAAACGCTCCCAATTGCTTTCGTGGGACAGTTTTCAGCCAGATTTATTTCCTGATCTGCTCCATGACAAAGCCACACCAGCACATGCGACTGAAGAAGCAGAACAACAAGAGTGAATGGCCAAGGATCAGGCTGGGAGGGATTGCGAAACCATTCCTTCTAGAGCGCTCGTGTTAATTTAACAGTTACATGGGAATAAGGAGAGCCAGAGTGAAGGGGAAGGAGACAAAAGGCAACAGCAGGAACTAGGTGCATCTTGGCATTCACCTCATTCAAGGACCATTTATCCCCATTATAACCTAAAAGTTAAATACTGAAGCTAACCCTCTCTCATAAAGTAGGATTGAGAAGGAGTCTCTGCTGAACGCCCTGCTAATTAATGAACTCACACAGAATACTGAAGCGCTTTCCTTGCCCAATGTGATTTGATCACATTAGCTCCTGGTCTAACTGGTAGGCTCGTTCCTCCTCTCAACATGTTGTAACTGAGGCAGGGATGAAAGAAAACACAAGTGGGTGAAGTCTGTAACCTGGTGACTAAGGTAATTGCTTGCAACTGAAATCTAAAGAGTTCTTGTGCTCAAATCCAATTGATACTTTGCATAGAATAATTCAGTGTTAATCAAAGAAAAAATGAAAACCCCAGTACTACTTCATCCAAGTCAATGCCTGCACTAGTAAGATATTACATCATGTTGTCTCCTGTTCACTTTGGGATGTTTCCACACCAAACAGAAACACCCAACTCCGAGAGAACCCTGCAGCAGCTAGAGCATTTAGTTTGCACAAAGATGCAAGCTCAGACAGAAAGGACATTTGAATCCCAGCATTCAACTTTTTGGGTGTAACACTAGGCAGAAGACGCAGCAAAGTACCCTCAACCTTCTTTATCTGAAGCGCATTAGGGCTGTGTGTGACATCAGAGGGGATTGTTGGCTCGGCCCCGCATCCTGACAGGCCTAACAGATGAGCAAGGTGCTGCCAAGACTGAAGCAGCCTTGCTGGTTCTCAGCACCAGACCTAGCAGCACACCTGTCCCAGGAGCATTCCGAGCTGAATCCAGACGGAGCATGACATGCCCATGGAAATCCAGCCACCTGTAGACATTTAGGTGTTGCCAGGCCTACTCCACAGTAGAGGAATGATCGCTAGGGAAAATGAGCAGCCCTGGTTTTCGCTGCTTTCAGAGGGATCTACAAATCACGTGCACCTTTGAAAATCAGGGTCCTGGGACATGGCAACAGTCGCTTACACTTTTGCTTTGGCTCAGTCCCCAGATTCGGATACAAACAGCTGAAATGGTTCCTAATACGGAGATACGAATCTATTTAACACAGCAAACCCAGACAAACTGCTCTGCAAACTCAGATCCCAAGAGAGGCTAAATCATTACTGCAACGACCAAGCCATATCGTCTCAAGAAGTTTGTGAGAAACTCTTCTGAGTTTTCAACATGGCAGCTCTACTTTTGCCATTACTTTCGTGGAACAGCAAGAGTATTACTCAGAGCAAAATAAAGCTCTGCTTATTACAGTTCAGAAACTTAGATACAGCAAGGGGAATCAATACTGACTGTGCATATTACCATTATAAAATAAACACATTGCAGAACTATTGCAATCAGCTCTGCAAGCAAACTAAACATCAGCTTCAACTTAAATATAAAATTCAAAAAAATCTCAGTATGTTTGGATCTGCAAAGGCTTAATGAGGTGCACAACCTTAACCCTGCGTCCTAACGCAGCAATGGTACACACACAATTAACACAACACAGTTATGGTTTAAAGACTGTAACCGAAATAAGGTTTTATTTCTTCTCTCACGGTATTGCTTTAAAGACTGTTAAAAGATGTTTGGCACATCTTCTTTGAATCTTGTTTTTTCCTGCAGAACCTGCCCTTCTACTTGGCAGCGCACATCATTTAGTTGTACATATCTGTGCAATTAATGTACCTGCTAATTAGATGCATTGTTTGTGGTGTAACTACAACCAAGGCAACAGAACCCGGGATGAGTACTGATTCCAAACTGTAACATACAACCTGCTTATTGAATGGGACATGAAGCGTTTTGAGAATTGGATGTAGTTTAATGTCTCAAAATATACTAGGAAAATATACTAGGAAAAGAATCTATTAGATTTCTGATGATCTGAACATACTGTGAGAAATACATGCATCTCTTATTGAGATGCATTAGCAATAATACACAGAAGAAAAACTAAACTCAAATGGGCGGTGAGTTAATGTCCTGGTTTCAGCTGGGAGAGAGTTAATTTTCTTCACAGCAGCCAGTATGGGGCTGTGTTTGGGTTTGTGCTGGAAGCAGCGCTGATAGTGCAGAGATGTTTTTGCTGTTGCTGAGCAATGCTCGCACAGAGCCAAGGCCTTTGCTGCTTCTCGCACCGCCCCGCCGGCGGGATGGCTGGGGGTGTGCGGGGAGTTGGGAGGGGACAGACAGGGCAGCTGACCCCAACTGACCAAAGGGATATTCCATACCATATGGCGTCATGCTCGGTTTATAAGGGCCTGGGGGAAGAGGAAGGGGGGGGCAGCGGTGTTCAGAGCGATGGCGTGTCTTCCCAAGTAACCATCACGTGTGACGGAGCCCTGCTGTCCTGGGGATGGCTGAACCCCTGCCTGCCATGGGCAGTGGGGAATGAATTCCTTGTCTTGCTTTGCTTGTGCACGCGGCTTTTGCTTCACTTATTAAACTCTTGCATCTGAACTCACGGGTTTTCTCACTTTCACTCTTCCGATTCTCTCCCCCTTTTCCAATGAGGGGGACGGAGCGAGCATTTATGTGGTGCCCAGCCAATGGCTGGAGTCAAACCATGACAGCTAAACAAGTGAGTAACTACCTTGTCAGAATAATTCTCTCCCCTGAAATAAGATCAGTCAAGGTTTTATGTAATTCTAAAAAAAAAAACCCCAAAATCCTGAATATGGTTGTCAGACACCAGCAGTATTCTAAGAAAGGCAAGCACATGGTATCTAGACATCAAAATCTAAAATTTTGTCTGATGATTGAAAGCCAAAGAGGGAAGCAGATTGAGTTACACAGTAAGCACATATGGTACTGAGCTTTGGCTTTTTTTTTTTTAAATAGTATGCATTTTTAAGACAGTGTTTTTCAGGTTTACTTTGGTACTTTACTTGCATAAAAATTCTGTAGATCTCTAAAGTCATCGATGAGCTGGAAGACATTGCCGATGGCAGCCTGCAAAATGTGGAAAATGTATAGTGTACCACTATTTACCAGCAAACCCCCACATTTCTGCTAAGAAAGAAGAAATGCCAGATTTAGTTCAATGAAGATTAATGTGCAACAAACATGCGGTAATAATCACATCAGACCCATGAAACAAAATCTCAAAAGCCAAAATCCCCTTTGCTTCACAGTGAATGTGTAAACGTTTCCAAACTTCACCTTTTCCCTCCCGATGTAACTCTTCACACAGAGACCTGCCTGAAGAAAGCAAAGAGATACCCAAGTAATCAGCTGGTTGGTACCCTTACTGCCAGGCAAGACGGCTAAACAGCCACGTGTCAGACGGTGTAAACAAGACATCTTTAAAAGAAGTTCTCTGTTATTCGGATTCAGATACTACCTCCAGAACCCCTCGTCAAAGCTGAGATTTTCCCGTAACCACGTCCCCAAAAGTTTTGTTTGGAGCTCGCCACAGCCTTCAGCTTGTCTCTATACATTCATTTATTTTTTTCTCTCTTTGCCAAACAGCTGCGCAAGCACCGAGCTGCCGCGCACCACGTTACAAATGCCCCGCGTCAACCTACGGGAGCCAAGAGCCAGCGCTCCCGCGGGCCCTGCAACGTGGTTCCATCCGGACAATGAATCAGCAAAAAAAAATTA
>VWZZ01007159.1:367918-443986 GCA_013399095.1 Psophia crepitans
GCCCCCGTCCCCCCTTCCGCCAGGGCGGCCGCCGCGGAGGAGCCGTTCCCCTTCCACGGCCTCCTGCCCAAGAAGGAGACCGGTGCCGCTGCTTTCCTCGCCCGCTTCCCCGACTTCGACGGGCGAGGGGTGCTGCTGGCTGTGCTGGACACCGGCGTGGACCCAGGGGCGCCGGGCATGCAGGTAACGGGTGGTGGGNGGGGGACGGGGCGTTCGTGCGGGGGCCGCCATGGCCCGAGGCGGCGGCGAGAGCAGGGGAGGCCGCTGAGGGGCTGTCCCTCGGCGTTGGTGTGTGCTCTTACAGTTCCCGCTCGGCGGTCCGGGTGAGCGCGGGCTGTGGTACGGGAGGGCGGCGGAATCCCGCGGGCAGGGGCTCCGCACCGGCCGCCTCGGGTGTTTGTGTGAGGCTCCGGCTGCTTCCTAGTCACCCACAGGCGTTTTGTGGTACTTGGGCCTCTGGCTGTCCCCTGTCACTGGGAACTCGTGATAGAAGGATGCTTTGTGCCTTTGTTAAACCTTCGCTTTGCTTCAGCAGTAGGTAGCTGGAGGCTACAGGCGGCCACTGAGACCTTTTACATAAAGGGTGTGTTTCTGTGTTTCTCAGCGTGTTTTCCTTGTGTTGTATTGCAATAACAATCTGTATCAGATCTGGTTCTGCCAGCTTTTTTTTGGACCTGCTAGCTTTGTAGCTCAGACTGCACAGTGGCTGCCGTTATGATCTCGATCTCAGTTTTGTCTCTGTGTGTAATTTTAATTTTAACATCTCTCGGCACTTCCTTATTCCTTTTAACTCTGGCCTCTTAACACCTCCTTATCCTGTAAGTTTGTACGTGGCTTTTTATGTCACTGCTGCTTCCAATTTCTTGTTAATGTGTTTTCTCTGAGATGTGATAAAGGAATTATTGACAAGTGATTCAGAGCGACTTGTACGTAACTTGCTTTGATACTGTATCCTTTATGTTTTCAACTAATCGGGGCCTATGGTTTCTGCGCCTTCTTTGGCAGAGGCACAGATTATACTCTGTAAGTGATCTGGTTCAGGGACCTAACCCTGGCAGATCTGTAGTTCAGTGTTCTGAAATGATTCCTTATGGTGTTCAGGTAAGTGAAAGGGTGAGTAAAGAGGACAAGGTGCAAAGAGGGAGTGGACAGCTGTAACTTCTATTGATTTAAGATGGAATTAAATTGGTGCTTTGTCAAAAAGTTGTGGGTAAGTGGAATAGTAATTAGCAACCATAAAAAAAGCTAGCCAAAATGCAAATGAGATAAGACCAGAAAGTAACAAAAGACGCTGAAGAAGGTGTGAATATAAATAGGATGTGTATAGTTCTGAAGTTTCATATATGAAAGCAAAAAACCTAAATCTCTAGAGGTAATAAATGGGGAGTGGCCTACCAAAATAAAAGCATGAGTTTATGGGCAGTAGAGGGAAACTTTGTTCTGAGATGGGTAACCAAAGGCTCATGCAGGATAGTAAGGGGTACTTATGAACCTTCCTGATCTCAGTGTTGTTGCAGCTGTACTGTGACAAGTAGTTCCTAACCTTTGTACTTTTTTTTAAGCCCCTGTCTTCTCTGCTGTTTGTTTGTTTGTTTGTTTGTTTGTTTGTTTGTTTTAACTGTCAGTCTCGTCAGTTCTTGGCCTGGCATGGAGGTAGAATTATGAAAATTAAGTCAGTTGCTTAGGGGGAAAAGAAAGTGTTATATGTAGCAAGGTTAACAGGTATTACAACTTTTGAGTTCAAGTTAATGTCAATAATGATTACAGGCCAAAGTGAGTTTTGAATATAGTGGTGTTTTCAATCAAAACAAAACAGTTAATGTTTTGCTGCTGTCTGGTGTCTCATTCCTGGGTAGGGTTCCTTTGCTTGATGATGTTATGTTTGATTTGTAAACACTGATACCATAAATGTATATCAGATGATCACTTTCTGAAGGACAAAAAGATTTGGGGACTAGAGTGTAACAGGGAAGTACCATTATGGTATTAATCTTCCCTGGGCACTTGGTGCCATAGAGAGAATAGTTACTTGATTTAACAAACATTCTCACACAGATTTCATTTTTGTATTGGTTGGGCTTGCTTTGCCACACAAAATGTTAATCTAATTTGCGCTGGCTTTTATTTTCTTTCTGAATCTTTTGTAGCCAGTGCCCTCTGGGGAACTCTCTTCACCTTGTCTTCCATTGCTTTACACTCCACCTGTTGAGGCCAACTGTAAAGTTCAGTTTATGTGCTTCTTCCATGCTACCTTTTTCCCCTCCCAGCCCTCTTGGTAGAATCTATTTCCTATTGTTATCTGCCAAATCATGGCTTGAAATTCCTCATTAAGGCACAGCAACTGATGAAATTTTAGGTAGGCAGATAAGGTCTGTTTAATGGAGCATTGTAATTGTGTACATACAGCCTTTGTTCAACCCCACCCTGTCCTTTCCCTGTTGTTGTTGTCACTTCTTGTTATGTTTCATGTTAGTTAAGTCAGTTCATCTGCTTCTTGCAATTTTGCTTATTTTGTGAAGTACCTATTTGAATTATTAGTTAATAAATTAGCTCGTACTTTTATGAGACAGCCTTTTAGCAGTAGCAGCTAGTTGGACTTGACTTGCTCTTGAGCCCTGACATACCATAGTTTTGAAGCTTGCTTTTTTTTTTGTGATGTTGATCAGCTGTCCTGTGACCAAAGTGCTGAAGAACTTGTTCATCTCTTGTTGCCACAATAGCTGTCCATTGGAATCACTAATGTTGTATGGTCTATCAAAAACACAGTCAAATGCATCTGGCTTTGCCTTTTAATTTGGGATTGTCACAGATACTGGTGCTCCTCCACTTCTATTATACTGAACAGTTGCCAGGATTATGCAGATATATTACTTTTAATGTGGTCAATTTACTAATTTATTCATTTTACAAAATTAGAGCTATTATGAAAGTATGTCTTTCAAACTAAAATTTATAAACAACACAATCATTTTCAGTTATAAACCAGTAAACTATTTTAGTTTTTTGAATGGCCGTACGCAAACCATGGTATTAAAGGTAAGATTGGGGATTTTGTTGTAAATACAATTAAAAATATTTTATTGCGTATAAAAGTTCTCAATTTCTTGAATTTTAATGCAGAAGCTACTAAAATGTAGCTTCTGTCTGTAATAAACTAATTACTTTAGGGTTTTCCCATTCACACAAGGAAATTGATAAAGTTCACTGGATTTTTTTTTTAATTGTTATTTTTTTCTGTCGGAATTACAAAACTTGTAAAGGAAAACCCAGTTCAACTGCTGAGTTTCCCTGTAGCATTACTGCTGGTAGGCAGTACGCCAACCAGCAGTTCATGTCAGCAGAAGCCGCCATATCGGTTACTTGCACTAAATGACCGTGAACCCGTTTGGATCACTGCCATTAGGAACTGAACCTTGCACCTTTGCACCTGAAACTCTGAGTTTCTTGTGTCTGACTGAAGGACTCTGATTTGTTGATTTTAAATGTACAAACTCACCTGCATGTGTGGACCTGCTATTCAACTAGGAGGCAAAGAGCTGTATGGTGTAGGAGTTGCATGTTGTCTTCCTGGCTGGGAAACGACTTTTAAAACTGCCCAAGCTTGCTATTGCATAAATCTGTGTTCTGGCCACCTGTTGTAGAATAACTTGTCTACTTGAGACAAGTCACCTTGGATTACATTTTCTTTCTTGTTACCTTGTACTTTGGTCACTGAATAATTCACTTAGATTAGAGGAATATTGAAAAATGGCCAATTCTGATAATCTCAGGTTTGGCTTGCAGTTGCTTTATTATTGGAGTAGCTCTTGACTTTTCTGAGTGGAGACTGGCCTTTGAAAGCATGAATTACAAATGCTAGGAAATTATATAGTTTGAGTACCTACGCATTGTGTTTCCCAAGTAAATTTTCACTACTGTGTAACTGTTATTCAGTAGATGTTTTACCAGCTTAACATACTTTAACAGTTTTCTTAGCTGAACATGAATTTCTACGAACAGGGTAGCAGCGTTGGTTTGTGTAATAGAAGTTCTTCCTTAGCAAGCCTTTTCAAAAGCAGTATTTGTTACCTTCTGGCATATGAAATAAGTGTCCTTATGGATGCTGTGGGTCTGGGATGTTTGGATTTGTTGGTGTTTGGGGTTTTTTGTGGGTTTTTTTGTTTCTTTGTTTTTGGTGGGTGTGGGGGTTTTTTGGGTTTTTTTTTTTTTTTTTTCTGTTTAAACCTGGGTTTGGTGGGGACAGGGGAAGATGTTCATTGTTATTTTTCTGTTTAGGGTTCTTTTGGTTGAGTTTTTTTGAGTTTTTTTGTTTGGGTTTGTTTTTTTAATAAACCATGAGGATTTGAGACCTTGGAAGTATTTATCCTTATTTGTTGATGTGTGTTAAAATCTTGACCCTTGTTGTCTTTTTGGCAGCAACAACAGAATGACTTTTATGAAACAGCTTGGTCATGCTGTCAAGTTCAGCAGCTCAACTCACAATTCCAGAACATGATTTAAGCAAAGCTACCTGCCATATATGTTATGTCTAGCATCAAAATTGTTGGTAGAGAATAAAGACAATACTAAATATTTAAATGGTGGAAAACAGCAAGTGTTGCTGCTTTTCTGAACAAGAAGCTTTTTTCACCTTCAGTGTAGTTAGTGTATAGCAGATGTTAGATTATTGATTACTTTTTCTCTTTATAAATCAATCTTTAATGTAGAAATCTAAAAATAGGTGAATATGGCCGATTCATAGAATCACGGAATGGTTTGGGTTAGAAGGGACCTTTAAAGGTCATTCTAGTCCAACCCCCCTGCAATGAGCAGGGACATCTTCAACTAGATTGGGTTGCTCAGAGCCCCATCCAACCTGACATTGAATGTTTCCAGGGATGGGACATCTACCACCTCTCTAGGCAACCTGTTCCAGTGTCTCACCTCATTGTAAAAAAGCTTCTTCATTCTATCTAGTCTGAATCTACCTTCTTTTAGTTTCAACCATTTCCCCGTGTTCTGTCACTACAAGCCCAACTGAAAAGTTTGTCCCCATCTTTCTTAGAAGTCCTCTTTAAGTATTGAAAGGCCACAGTAAGGTCTACCTGGAGCCTTCTGTTCTCCAGGCTGAACAAGCCCAACTCTCTCAGCTTTTTCTCACAGCAGAGGTGTTCCAGCCCTCTGAATTCCCTTTAAACAAATAATACTGTATATGGGGTATAGTTTATGTGCTGAATAAACTCATACAATACCTACTAGATGAAGTGTGTTGTTACAAGAAGATAACATTGAATATTTTTGTTTTAAAAAATTTCTTAATTGTACTCTTGATAACTGTGTAGAAGGTTCCTCTAGGTTAAAGGAACTTTAGGTAGGTTAGTGGTTTCATTTTTGGTGGTGTTTGTTGCCTGCAACTACTGTAAAGTCCAGCAGGATTAGTTTTCATTTAATTTGAGGAGGATTTACATTTATGCTTGTAAACTCTTCTTAGCTAGTCAGCTCTTTTTCTCCTCACCCTGTATATGTGTTGTATACTGTATATAATACTTTATAAGTATATATTATATGCTCCTTTTACAGTATATACAGTATATACTGTATATTCCTATACAGCCATAACTCCTAACACATCAAATTGATTAAAACATGAATCAGAATCCTTGAAACAGGAAAAATAAGATGGTGGTAACTTGTATTCCTTTTAGATTTAAGCTCAGTTGAGAGATTCAAGCTTGTGACTGTATGTACTTCAGCACCTTTCATTTGTTAGCTGTGCACTCATTACTGCAAAATTTGGTCAGAATGGTGAGAGGGAAGCAATGCAGGAAATCAATTGAACACAAATAGTTTTTGCGAATGTTCTTGTAAATTTAGGCTTCGTTTCAAAGTGAGGCTCCTGTGCCTTATTGATACAGTGGTTTTACTGGTTTCTTTTCCAAATCCTGTTTAGAAATGTGTTAATGAATTTGTATAAACCAGAAAGATGGACACGTTGCTCTTAATTTGTTGGAAATTTAACTCATTTCAAGCTGGTTTTCTGTCCTTCAGTTAGAGGTTGGGTGCTTAAGAAAGTTAGTTGATATTTTTATTAACAAAAATTAAAAAAAAATTTCTTGTTTCTATGCTAAAGGGTAATCAACTACATTTTCAATTTTTCTGTGGTCATGTTTTCAGATTACAACTGATGGGAAACCCAAGATAATTGATATCATTGATACAACAGGCAGTGGTGATGTAACTACATGTACCGTTGTAGAACCTAAAGATGGGGAAATTACCGGTCTTTCTGGAAGAACTTTAAAGGTGAGTATTTGGTGGTATAGAGACATCACTGGGCATCTTTTTTCTTGTTTAACAACAAATTTAGCACCTATTTTGCTTTCTGCAGAACTTACTTCCTTTTAACTAGATCTTATCTCGGACTAATACTGCATTTGCTCATCTTCATATGGATTGCCTGACACTTTTACTTCTCATATGTCTTTATATTGAACGTTCCCTATAGCTGGTGGGGAGGGTGTACAGAGTTTGATTGGGGCTTGATAATTATTAAATTATTCTTTGTTCAAATCAGTGTCTGATACAATTTTGGAAGTTGACTGAAGAAAACATGCTGATGTGATTTAAAAGTATCAGGCATGGTTCTGTCTTTAAAAGCGCTAGTATTTTCCACACTTGTATAAACTACAAGAGGGATGCTGTTAAGCTTGTGGTATATTGCTCTAGAGAATGAGACTTGCATTAGAACAGAAATGATGTAGGGTTTTCAGAAATGGTATGATGAGATCTAGAAGAGGTCTTGGCTACACAGAACTGCTGATGTTACTGACTTGTTCTTGACTGACTGGTTAGATCGATGAGGTGATAGGGGGGCACCAAATCGTTGGATCTCTTCATGCTATCAACTTCCATCTGAATTTTTCACAGGATATGATTGTAAGGGTGAAACTGCTCTCTCTTGCTGTTGTTACTAGGAATTGTGGATCTGACATACTGGGAGTCTAAACTGCAGGAGGGTATGAAATAACACGTTCGGATGTTTGTCATGACCACTTGCCATAATACCCCTTCACCTACAGTGCTGTTGTTTCCCCAGACCTCTGCCTGATAAAGTCACTGCTGGGGCTGTATGTTTTAAAAGTAGAGCATCAGGGCAACTGTTACTTAAAGATGTGCAAATGAGTGTCAGATGAATTGCTGCAGATTCCTTTGGAACTGGATTGAAATTGCTGTGTCATGTCGAAATTAGTGCAGTAGTTACTATCACGGAGACGGAATTAAATTGGTGATATTTGCAAGTCTGTTCTGCTAAGCTCCCTTACACAGTGTTGATTTATTTTAGAACTTTTTAATGCCATTAGTTAACCTATTTCTGAATATACTTTTCTATAGATTCCAGCGAACTGGGTAAATCCTTCAGGCAAATATCACATCGGCATAAAAAATGGCTATGATATCTATCCTAAAGCTCTTAAAGAGAGGATTCAGGTAAGGAATTAAATTTTGCTTCTGGTGTATAGACATATTTCACTGTTCTGAATCTTAAGTTTTTCTAGGAAACTACAATATGTGATTTGCTAACACGCTTGGGCTGCTAGCCAGAGCTTGAGAGCTGTTCCCTCACTGAGTTTTGTTTAGTTTTGACATGATTTGTTTCTTCTGTGATTTTTCAGAACAGGAGGTGGCCCTGTGGTCCTCCTCACAGTAATCAATTGAGGGAAAAAAATCTACAAATTACCTGTTTTTTTTCTCTGTGTAGCAATTATTGTTTACGTGTAGTATTGTATTGAACTTTTTTAGCCATTGTGTCGCAAATCAGAATTTTCAAATTATTTTTGTAGTCTTCATACTTTGACATATGTATTTGTCAATATATTGAGGATGCTGTTTTTTTGTTGCAGAAAGAACGCAAGGAAAAGCTCTGGGACCCTGTTCACAGACTGGCTCTAGCAGAGGCCTGTAGAAAGCAAGAAGAATTTGACGCTGCTCATAGCTCTCCCTCCCAGGTTTGTATAAATCTAAACAAATTTGTAAACCCGTTGTTTACAACAATTTGTTGCTGGTTGAGAGGATTAAAATATTTTATTAAGTGAGTGAAAGAAAGATACTTTTGATTATTTTGTCAGATAACTTACCAGTGTATCTTCTGATTAATTTTAAAAACCTGTATAAGGATGGTTGGTTGATGTACTTAACATTGTTAACTTTCTAAACTTGTCAAATGCAGCAAGGGTATGACTTCAAATACGTTGTAGCATATTTTTAAGATTTCTATTTTAAGTTTTATTTTTAATTTAATGTACTCTTTTTTTTGAGGGTGTCATCCTTGCTGTGCTTAAAGTTGGATTCTTATATCTTTTCTAAACTAAGGGCTGTTTCAGTGAACTACTAGAAATGCCTCAGGTCACTTCTGTATCATTTAACAATGAAAAAAAAAGGAGGAAAAAGGACTCTAAATGTTACAGTTGCAGAAACTTGAAAGAGTTGCACATAATAGGGCAAAAATAAATAGTGCACTGTTGAAGACGTTTGAACTTGTAGATGTTTGTGACTCCTAGGATAATCTTTCGTTCTTGATGAAGTAATGGAACAAATGTATAGCATCAGAAAGGAATATAGGAATGCATGTCTTGTAATACTTTTAGAAATACTTTTAACTGTGTTTTTGTTGCTTTATTAGGTAAATAAGCTAATAAAGGAAGAACTTCAAAATCAAGTGGAACTGTTGAATTCTTTTGAGAAAAAATATAGTGATCCTGGCCCAGTATATGATTGTCTAGTATGGAATGATGGTGAGACCTGGAGGTAAATGCTAAACTTGTCTAAAATGTCTTGTTCTACACATAAAGCAACAGGTTGCATGGAAGACTATGTTAACTATTAAATCTACCTTCTTTACAGAGGTCTTAAATATTATTTGCTATAAAATAATCCAGCTTGAGTTTCGTGACGAAGTTCTGATCCCAAATGAATATGTGAGAGAATGAAGTCTTATTAAGGACAGCATGTTATAAAGTGTAAGCTTGTGGGATTTTCCTCTGAGGCAGAATAGAATTGCTTTGCGTATCCATTGGTGATAAGAAAAAAACAAACAAACCAAAACACAAACTTTGTTTTGCACAAACTTTAGGATGTAATAGGACACTTCTATGGACTGATGATGTGCATCATACAAAGCAGGGGGTAAGACTATTGAAATGTTTGTGTGCCAGCACTGAACAGCTAACTTTAGTAAAATCTCTTCCTTGACGAAAGTGCCTGAATTTCTATGTGCTTGCTTTTCAGAGACAGATTTATTTTAATTTAGTAGCATTTCAAAATCAGTTTATTTAGAGATCTTTGTAGTTTGTGAATCTGCGTGTAAACAGCCAGGTTTAAAAATACTGACTTAAGTAAGATAGCATAAACATAGAACCAGTCGTCTTGAAGTCTTTGTGGTACTCCTTGTTGGGGCGATAACAGAAAGTTTACAGCAGCTGGAAAATGGCCTTTTTTGTTTGTTTTTGTTAACAGAGCCTGCATAGATACAAGTGAGAGTGGTGACTTGACTAGTTGTACAGTGCTGAGAACCTACAAAGAGGCTCAGGAATATGGATCTTTTGGAACATCTGAGATGTTGAATTATTCCGTTAATATATATGATGATGGAAACCTGCTTTCCATTGTGACGAGTGGAGGTAAGTGAAAGTAATCTTAAGAAAATTTGATTTGAAAAATGCTCCTAATTTCTTGTGAAACTATCCCATGTCAGCAGAACTACAGAAGCAGTTCTGGTTTCTAAATCAATGGTAATTTTTTTGAGAGACTTCTTTTTATACTTCTGTGCAGTTTTTAATTTCTAATTTTTTTTTCTTAATCCCTCCTGTCTGAGTCATGTCAAGTATAATTTTCCTAACTTTGAGTAGGAAGTATGGAGCCTGTTTAAGTAACTTTTGTTAGTGGAATTCAGTTAATACTTCCTTTCTTTGCCTGCTGCCTCCTTTCTCCCCTCAAAAAGTGGTTTTATTTTGCAGATTGCTGCTGTTTACTGTTGGGTTTTTTTTTTCCTTAGCATAATACGACATTTATTAAATAAAGTGATTTTATAGAATCACAGTATTTAGGTTGGAAAAGACCATTGAGTCCAACCATTAACTGCCAAGTCCACCACTAAACCGTGTCCCTAAGCACCATGTCTACATGTCTTTTAAATACCTTCAGGGATGGTGACTCAACCACCTCCATGGTCAGCATGTTCCAATGACTGAAAAACCTTTTGGTACAGAAATTTTTCCTAATACCCAATCTAAACCTCCCCTGGTGCAACTTGATGCCATTTTCTCTTGTCCTATCACTTGTTACTTGGGAGAAGAGACCAACACCCACCTCACTGCAGCTTCCTTTCAGGTAGTTGCAGAGATCAATAAGGTCTCCCCCCAGCATCCTCTTCTCCAGACTAAACAGCCCTAGTTCCCTCAGACGCTTCTTGTTAGACTTGTGCTCCAGACCCTTCCCCACCTTTGTTGCCCTTTTCTGGACACGCTCCAGCACCTCAGTCTGTCTTGTAGTGTGGGGCCTAAAACTGAACTCAGGACTCGAGGTGCAGCCTCACCAGAGCTGAGTACAGGGTGACGATCACTTCCCTAGTCCTGCTGGCCACACTATTCTTCATATGAGCCAGGATGTTGTTGGCTGCCTCGGCCACCTGGGCACACTGCTGGCTCATATTCAGCTGGCTGTTGACCAGCATCCCCAGGTCCTTTTCCTCCAGGCAGCTTTCCTGCCACCCCGCCCCAAGNTTTCCTCCAGGCAGCTTTCCAGCCACCCCGCCCCAAGCCTGTAGCGGTGCCTGGGGTTGTTGTGACCCAAGTGCAGGACACAGCACTGAGCCTTGTTGAACCTCATACTGTTGGCCTCGGCCGATCGATCCAACCTGTCCAGATCCCTCAGCAGAGTCTTCCTACCCTCAAGCAGATCAACACTCCTGTCCAACTTGGGTGTTTTCTGCAAACGGACTGAGGATGCACTTGATCATCTCATCCAGATCACTGATAAAGATACTAAAGAGAACTGGCCCCCGTACTGAGCCATGGGGAACACCACTTGTGTTTGACCGCTGACTGGATTTATATACTTACAGCTCAGCAAGTGAAAATTAATTGAGCTGTAGTATATTAAATTGGCATGAGCAAAGTTTGCTAAACCAATGGTGATACAACTTTTCATTTGCTCAGGAGCACATGGAACACATGTGGCTAGTATTGCAGCTGGATACTTTCCAGAAGAACCAGAACGAAATGGTGTGGCTCCTGGAGCTCAGATTCTTGCAATCAAGATTGGCGATACAAGACTAAGTACAATGGAAACTGGCACTGGTCTAATAAGAGCTGTGGGTATTTCATTGAATGAATGGTTAATATTAGCAGTGTGACTTAATTGTAGAATATTGTGGAAAGCTTTCTGCTCTACTTGGTTATAGGCCACGCCCAAAGTCTTTTCCATGTAGTGAGTTGATGGGAAAATTTTACACAAGGAACTGGAAATAGAAAATTATATTTGTGGGCCATAGAATATCTTCCTGTAGCAACATGAAAATGTACAGTGTTTTTGTGACTTTTTGGAATTTATCCAAACTTAATGGGAAAGGAGAAATTTATATTATTGAGGACAGACATTTGAGACAATACTAATAACATCTGCAATTTTCTGTTTGGGTAATGTCTTAATTTATAGCTTGGAATATGACAAGAATAAGGCTGTTTTATTCTGTTTATTCAATGGGAAAATACCACTTAAATAACTGAGGTAAATTATTTTCTTTTGTAGAGTCGAAAGAAATTTGTCTCTTTTTCTTAAATGGTAGCAAATAGGTGTGAGCAGATATTTTTGCCATTTCTTAAGTGACTTATTCTATGACTAGTGTGTATTTTGGCTTTTATTTTTACTTTATCAGATGATAGAAGCAATAAAATACAAATGTGATCTTGTCAACTATAGCTATGGAGAGGCAACACACTGGCCAAATTCTGGGTGAGTACTATTGTGGTTAATATAAAGTATTTTCATATCACAGAAGTGACATTACATTTGTGTAAATGAACTGTCAGTAAGAATGAATTGTGTAGACCTGATAACTGTTGCACTTGACACTTTTGACCATCTTTGAAAGTTACATAAACCTGTTGAAAGTGCTACTGATCTATAATGCAAAGAATATTTTAGAATAATAAAGGAATTCTGTAGTTGAAACACCACATAACCTGTGGGGTTCTTTTGAAGACCGTATATTGTTACGTAACTGTTACTCCTTTTTAAAACTAGAAGATATTTTCTGTGGTCAGCTTCTGTACTGGAACCGCCTCTGCTAGGTGTGGGAAGCAGTCTGCATAATATTCCTTGTTCTGTGACTAGTTGCAGACATTCTGCTAGAACTGTGAGTTTTGCCCCGTGGGAAGAAAGCAGTTTTGTTCATTAAATGACTTATTTTTTTCTCTCACATCAGGAGAATTTGTGAAGTAATTAATGAAGCAGTGTGGAAACACAACGTAATCTACGTTTCAAGTGCAGGAAATAATGGCCCCTGCCTTTCTACAGTAGGATGTCCTGGTGGAACTACATCTAGTGTAATAGGTAAATAATTTGTTTTGGAAAAAAAAATGTTGATGGTGGTCAGCTTGTGTCTTTTCAAGCTTTGTACTTGTGTTACATGTTTGAAATCACCGGTTGATGACTGAACTAAATCTAAAAAAAAAAAAATCAAAGACTGTTGGGCTACAAAATTAATTCTGAGGAAGCTGTATGCTTCAGTATAAAAACTTAGATTGTTATCATCTTACAATTCAACACCTTACTTATGTAAAAAACAGAGGTAGGAGGCAGATGGTCTTGATTTCATGTGCCTTTGTGTGAAATTTGCAGAAGAAATTTTTGTGTTCTGACCTATTTGAAGTTTCTAAGATTTTTATTTTTTTTAACTGTAACTGAGCATACCGCTTCACTCAGACCATGAGCTGCTAGTAAATGCAACTTATAAAAAAAATAAGCAAGTTGGATTCTGATTAATCGTCTGGAAAGTCTTGTAATGCATTCTGAACCATAGTTTTAGGTTATCTGTCTATATCATATATTCTGACTTCCATTTGTGATGAAATAAAGCTTTTTAATTTGCATGTAAAATAATCCCATCACGTGCCCTAAACAAGTTCTTCTAGGGGAAGGATCCTTTCAGCTTAGTGCCACTTCTGTGGAAGTATTACTGGCACAACAATTGACTTTTCTGATGGACTAGTGTATGTCTTTGATTTCAGTGAAAAATTGAGGTATAAGACTTAGCAAAATGTCTGGCTTTTGGAGGTAATTTTCCTAGTCTTAATTTTTACAGAAATCCTCTGATGCCACATTACTGCATTAAAAAAGATGCCTGTTAATTCTCTGAATTTTCATGTGAGGACACTTAGTATGTGGACTTGGAAGTGTGAGACACTATTTCATGACAGCAAGTAGAATTATCACTGATTACTTTTGAAAAGTTAACCTGCAGTTACTCTGCTGCTGAGACTGGGGGTTGGAACTGGAACTAACAAGCTCTTTGCCAGTCTGCATTGGCTTTGCTCTACTCTGTCAATGCAGCTTACTTGCTGTATCACTCTAGAGACTGGGTGATCATTCACTCTGCATCCAAAGTACCTTGCTCCTTGTCCTCCACCTGGAGCTGAACCAGATAGGGATTTTGTTTTGGTTTGTTTTTTTGAGGGTAAAGCAAAATACAGTTGACAGGCTGGCTTAGTTCACACAGACAGTATGGACGTGGACCTTGCCAAATTTGTTTGTCAGCTTGGTAGGGTTGTTTTCTACCATCCTGACAGTGTGTCATAAAGAAATGGGAGTGTACACTTCAGAACAGGTACACAGCATGGATCCAATGTGCATCCTTGACATTGTGTTCTAAAAATACAACTTCAGCAGGCTTTGATGTAGTCAATTATTTGCTCTGGGCACTTTGAACTGATATACAGGAAAGTAATGCCTGTCTCATCGCTGTGTGTGATCTGTGTGGATGTGGCCATCTGCTCCAGGTGGTGTGGCTACGAGCCAGGTGAACATGAACCAATTCATACAGATTGCTTTGAGGTGTGGCTGGTAGTCTGTAACAGTGCAAACACGGCCAAAGGGGTGTGGGAGACAGTGGAGACATGTAAAAGTAGTCTGTTGTGAAAGAAGCGTAGAAGGTGAATACATCCTATTCCCGCTGAATAAAAATGAAACTTGGAAGCTTACGTGCTATTTTAATATTATATGGTATGACCATCAGCACTGTTACTGCACAGCATGCTGCTTTACACTTGTTTTATAAAAATACCTGGATTTAATGAGATGGAAAATGTGTGTTCCCAATTTTAAATGCCAAGTGAAAAATTTTCTCATGATGAATTCAAAACACAGAAATATTTTATTTTTGCTTTTAATAAAAATTCATTGTATGTCTGTAACGCTTGAATATTTTTTGCAGGTGTTGGTGCCTATGTATCACCTGACATGATGGTTGCTGAATACTCTTTAAGAGAAAAACTGCCAGCAAATCAATATACCTGGTCATCCAGAGGGCCTAGGTGGGTTATACTAACAGAACAAATTAATTATTTTGGTGTTCAGATTATGTAATTAAAAAATCTAAAAATCGGTCATTAATGCCAATGAAAGTATTTGTTTCCCATGGGAAGAGCGTAGGTAGCCTGCTGTTCTTGGAAGGCCTTTGTATGTCGGGCTTTAGAGCTCCTGGAGGAGGGGGAAGGCCACTGAAACGCCTCAGCACAACCTGTACGTTTCGGGAAAGTGTATTTGAGTGCAAACCTACTCAGAGGTGATAAAACTTGTTGAAAAATTGCTTGGAAATTTGGTCTTTTTCTGAAATTTTTTTTTCAGGGAATTTTTTCGATAGAATTTGTTTTATTAAGTTAGTGTGGTGAAGTTATCTGTTCTGTTAGTGTGGAAGAATGTTTAGAAGCAATAGAATCTTGGAATTTTTATTTCATGCCTTGGAAGCATTTGGTAGCAATGTGGCAGCCAAAGAAAGAAAGAATGAGTAGCTTCTTTTCCTGAGTTCTTGCCTGCGTTTAGAATTTGGAATGGTTCTTGCAAGTCATGGAGTTACTATATACTGTCTTTGTAGTTTAGCCTACAACAGTATTGGGTGAAGGAAAAAACAAAAAGCATAGCTTGAGGTTGGTCCTTTGTTTATTTACTGGCTACATAGCAAATGCTTCCCTGTTAGCACTGGTCTTTAAAGTTAGCTGTCATAGTGTTTGTGTATTTACAGGCAAGCATATTGTTCCAAGAACCCTGTTGTGTAGAATTGTCATGTTTCGTGTAGGGAAAAGAGAAATATCATCTCTGCCTTCAGCTGAGAAAGGGAAACAGATTTGTAATTCGTATCGATATACATGCATACACACACACTATATATATATATATAAAGACTACATTTTGTGTGCTTTTCACTCTCATTGTGAGATAGTCAGAACTGAGCATGTGTCAGCTGAAAGGCCTGAGTCTGGCCAAAGAAGGATTCCCCGCATGTAGGGTGAGACACGCAGGTGACTGGAGAGTTCCTAAAGCTTTGCTCGAGCAGGCTTGGGGTAGGGGATCAGTCTGAGTAAGCAGTAGAGGCTTTCAAACAGGTATGCTGCGCACTGCTTGGCCAGAAGTGCCGTGATACAGAACCTGTTGTTTATATAGGACTGTCATAAAATATGTCCAAACATTACATTAATGGATCATACTGAGAGCACTCTGATCTGAGACAGATTTTAGACATATATCTCACAGTAACAACTTCGTACATACCCTAAAATACCCTCCCTCTCTGCAGAACTTAATATCTCAGGCACAGTGCTGTCCTTATCAAGTGGTGCAATCTTTGCCTACGCAGAGCAAGGAAGGTAGAGTATATTTGGATCATACAGTTGAAAACTAGATGCTGCTTTCACTGAACCACAGGTATTTGCTCTGGTCTTAAATGTCCTTGGGCAAGAAAGAAGGGTGGCTTAGGCCCAGCTGATCCTGATCCACCTCTTCACATTCCTTTTTTTTGCCTTCTCCCCTTGTGGTCCTTGTCTTAGGTTCAGTATTGTAATTCAGAATTTGACCTGGATGTTGAGTGCCAACATGCAAAAGCAAAGATTTGGATTTTGAATCTTTTCTAGTCTTCCTCTCCATTTTACTATTTTTCTTTAAAAATAACAACTATTAAATCGGCTATGTAGAATCCCAAGTTATGTATTGAAGTGTTTAATAGGTTTGTTCATGTGCGTTTTCTAATTCAAACCCCAGAAGATATTCTGCTGACTGAATGAAGCCTGGTGAAGAGTATTGAAGTACAACTTGTAAAACAAGCATAGCTGATGATTCATGTGATATTTTAAATTGATACTTAGTGCTTGCATTTAATGAGTTAATGGGTTTAGGGAAGTAATATATTCCCTAAAGCTAAAACTACATTTTTCAAGTGCACAGGTAACTTCCAAGATAAAATGTGCAGAATAAAATGTTTATTTTTCAACTAATCTGTTTCAACACTAGCACTGATGGAGCCCTTGGAGTAAGTATCAGTGCCCCAGGAGGTGCTATTGCTTCTGTTCCAAACTGGACTCTGCGAGGAACGCAACTCATGAACGGCACATCCATGTCTTCTCCCAATGCATGTGGAGGCATTGCATTAGTATTGTCAGGTAATATGTTACAATGTTAAATATAGATGTGTTATCTAAAACAGATTAGATACTTTTTCCTCTTTAAAAAAAATAATGCTGTAACTTTCAGAAATTCTGTTGTATCCAATAATACACTTATTTTTAATTTTCAGGACTCAAAGCAAATGATATTCATTACACTGTTCATTCTGTCAGAAGAGCATTAGAAAATACTGCAGTGAAAGCTGAGAACATAGAAGTATTTGCACAAGGACATGGTATTATTCAGGTACTTGCTAGCAAAAAACCAACATAATATAAATAACTGCCAGTGGAAAACTAATCTACAAAAAAAAGCAACTTTCTAGACGAGCTCACTCAGTTTGCTCCCATGGTATTTGATTCTCAGATCTGATGGAGGGAGAAGAGGAGAATGTCGTGGGAGGGGAGGAGGAATGAGATGGTTCTTTCAGTTTCAACGTGCAGTTACTGTAGAATAAATGCGCAGAATTATTAGAATGTTAACTAGACACATTCTTAGATGATCAAAAAGGTATGTGGACATAAAAGTGGGATGTGTCAGCCATGTGTGGGTTTGGATGTCTGAATTCTGTACTAATGTCCAAAAATGTTTTTGTGCTATTGTCAGAGCTGAACTTGTTCTGCACAGACAAAAACTGGAACTGTAAGTTCTGGGCAGTGAAAATCCAGGGACACCCACGCTGGTTCACAAAGCAGTACAGCTGCAGTTGTGCAATGACTTTGTTCTGGGCCTGCACTGAAAAGTCTGGAGTGTTCATTGTGTCCTGTGGACTTCTAACTGGGATATCTGTGATGTGATCCTTTGTATAATGAAGGCACAGTGACTGACAGTCTCCCTATGCATAAGCTTAGGCTCTTAAAGAGCTGCTGCTGATTTTTGCCTACAATCACTCCCATCCTAGCCAAATAGAGGTAGTCACATTTTACTCTCCTGCTTAAAGATGCTAGATATTAAATGCTTAGCCCTAAACTCATGTTCTGGAGCTGCTAGAACCTAGTAGGTAACGTCCGCTAAGGACATCTGTAACACTGAATTTAATACAGAAGGCAGCAATGATGGTAGCCGTATCAAAAAAACCCCTACCATTGTCACAGAAAAATGAGATACACGAGTCATATCTTATAGTTAGGTAGTCTGTTTAAAGCATGTGTTAAAACACGCAGTTAAAATTCTGATCTGGGAGACAGAGGCTGTTGTGTGTCCACTTGTCTCAAACGAGAGTGCCCTAATTGCCGCTGGTGAAGGTAGCTCACTGTGAAGTAGAAGAGACTCTAAGATTTTTGGAGTCAGTAGAGTAAAAAGCGAGATAGAAGGATGGCTTTTTAAAACAAAAAAGTGAACTTGTCATCTGAGTTTACTGTGACAGCTCATGTTGGAGCGAGTCCAGAAGAGGGCCATGAAGATGATTAGAGGGCTGGAGCCCCTTTCCTGTGAAGAAAGCTGAGAGAGCTGGGGATGTTCAGCCTGGAGAAGAGAAGGCTCCAGGGTGACCTCATTGCAGCCTTGCAATACTTAAAGGAGTCTTATAAAAAGGATGAAGAGGGACTCGACTCAGGTAGATAATGATAGGACATGGAGCAATGATTTTAAACTAAAAGAAGATAGATTTAGATTAGACATTGGGAGAAAATTCTCTGCTGTGAGGGTGGTGAGGCAGTGGAACAGATTGCCCAGAGAAGCTGTGGAGGCCACATCCCTGAAAGAGTTCAAGGCCAGGTTGGATGGGGCTTTGGGCAACCTGGTGTAGTGGAAGGTGTCCCTGCCCATGGCAAGGGGTTTGGAGCCACATGATCTTTAAGGTTCTTTCCAGCCTAAGCCATTCTATGATCTATCACTTACTTATCTAGGACTGAATTTCATAATGTAATTGTATTATTTTATATCAATATATAAAACTTACATGAGCATCCGATATTGCTTGTCTGTCTTGAACTGCTCAGCTTCTTGTATGTAAGGTTTAAATGCTTAGTGTTGCTTCATATATGAGAAAGGCACTTAAATTAGTGTAATAGGTCTGGGCCTTTAAAGTCATCTCTGAAAACTTTTGTTATGCGTCTTTTGGTGAATTTATAGCAAAGGAGTTTTATCTTTTTTTTTAATATTCTTGGCTTTCTGTGCTCTCTGTGGCTGTTGCAGGCTGAAAATGTTGCCTCATTTTCTATATTGAGTATCATGTAAGGTGCAATCAGTGAGCTCCTTCACTTTGCTGTGCTTACTGAACACTTCATATTGAAGATAATATGCATAAATTACCTTTTAAGTTGAAAATTTTTAACTTGGAACGTGTTCTTTGTAACAGGTTGATAAAGCCTATGACTACCTCATTCAGAATTCATCATTCACAAGTAACATAGGCTTTACGGTTACTGTCGGCAGCAACCGTGGAATCTACCTCAGAGATCCTGCCCAGATAGCTGCACCTTCTGATCATGGGGTTGGCATAGAACCTGTCTTCCCTGAGAATACAGGTAGGAAAGAGCTTTTTTGGGGAGGGGGGGGAGAAGTGTAAACTTCAAACAAAAAGCTCTGATAATGAGCAGTGATAGGAATCTGTACCGTACAAGCAGTAAGTGCAACTCTAAATTTCATGGTAAATTAATGCATGCAGCTAAACCAGTTTTCTATTCTAACCTCAGACTTATAGCTTCAGCACTTCCGTGTTTTGAGGGAGTCTGCTTCATGCTTCCTCTCACTAAAAAAAAAGGGATCTCTTTGTTCTGAAGAAATTTAAAGTGAAGTTGTAAGGCTAGGCAAAAAGATGGAAAAATAATCAAATATCCCTAATGTTTCATGAAATTGTAGAACTTCAGGGGTTTGTAGATAAATCTTGGCAAAGGATGATTACTGTTCTAAACATGAAAGAACTTACACAGAAATTAGTTTCTCAGTTATTTAAAGACTATAAATTCTAGATTTGGACTTTATCTAAGTCTTCACAACCTGAGAAAAATCTTAGTTTGACAGGCTAGACTTACATTCAGTAGCTAAAAATGGATAAGCATAAATATATCTAAAGGCAATCCAGGCATTGATACAGATTTTACTCTGGTAATAAGTAACTAAAAGTAACTTGTGCAAATCAAAATAAGGTTTGACATATTTTCTTCATAAACTGTTTTGCTCTGCTTTATTAAATACAAATTGGAACTCACTGAGAGACTGCGTTATATTGTGATCAAAAAATGATCCATGGAGAGCTTGTTGCTGAGATTAATTCCTTTCCTAAAACCAGGCATCGACAAGAAGGTTGGCACATGACAAAGGAGTGAGTTTGTTTAGGGGAAGAAAGGGCGTGAATCAAGGCAGATTGCTGACTCAATGTAATTTAGTCATTTGACAGTTACTGTGCAATTAGTGGTTCTTAAACTTTCTGTATGACACTGAGAAATAAAATAATTGTACAATAGACTCTTCTGCAGGAAGCAAACAATCTGAAAATGTAGTTAGACATTTGTAATGGATGACTGGCTTGTAGCATGATGCTGTTCCCCTACTACCTGCCCAGTTGTTATTTCTGTGCTGTGTCTGGTGTCTTCGAGACTGAGCTTGAGAAACTTCAGTAAGAGGTTAAGGGAGGCTGATCTACTCAGTCCATCTGTCTCTTTGAGCTTTTATTGCTTCTCATGTGCCTATGAGGGAATTACATCTGGGAATAGACTGCTTTTTTTCTCTAATTAACAAAGATGTAATGAAATGTCTGAAAATTAAGCTAAGGTTAATTAGGATTAGAAAATGTGGAAATTTTTCTCAAAGTGTCATTAATATTTAGAGCAGGAGAAAGCTGAGTTTTTTAATCACTAAAACATTTTAACTAGGGTTGGATGCTTTTCTGGAAGCAGTGTTTCAACCCACAGATTTTTGACATGGAAGCTAATTTGTGAAATTGGCTTAATTGACTGCAAAGTCAGACTAGATTATCATGGTAATTTTTTAATAGACTTTACTTCTCGCTTAGGTAACCCTATAATGTCATTTGGTAATTAGCATAACCCTCAATCAGTGCCATTGCTTTTTATTGTATTTCTCTGCATTAGGCAAGGCTTTGTATCTATACAAGGAAGTTTACACCTGCTTTCAGACTATGTTGTGGATAACTGAAGTGTTGCTTACTAGCCTACCTTTGACTTTGTCAAGTTTGACTGTTTCGGGGGGAGAAATTTCAAAGTTGGGTACAACCTTTATTTCACTGTATGCCACTGCTATTCTATTTTTACCAAATTAAAAGAAATCATACAGAACACTGCTCTTTGTAGAGAATCTGACATCCAGGGGGCCTAAGGAATTGTTTCCTGTTACATTTTATTGGTGTGTACATCTTAATAGCAAATACCGTGTCGTAGTAGAATATGAGCACATATTTGTGTTATTAAACTGTTTTTTTTAAATCTGTTTCTTGACAGAAAACACTGAAAGAATATCTCTCCAGCTTCATTTAGCTTTAACTTCAAATGCACCGTGGGTCCAGTGTCCTAGTCATTTAGAGCTTATGAACCAATGTCGGCACATAAATATTCGTGTGGATCCACGTGGCCTGAGAGAAGGACTACATTATACAGAGGTATTGAAGTATTGGTGTTCTAAGCAAGGTTCTGTGTCCTTTCCTTTTTGTGTGGTCTCTACCAACTTTTTGCAGAAGTAATTTTTAAGGAAATAAAAGCTGTGCAGACCAGAGAATATAGCTGCACTCTGCTTTACTGTACAAGCTGAACCCTGGATTCAGCCTGTAGTTATGCTCTACAATAGCACATGCCAACGGGACTTTGAGTACCTGTGTTTTAAAAATAAAAGCATTAAAAAAAATCAAGTAGCAATTCATGAAGTTTTTTGTTTTTTCTCTGGATATATTCTCANGATTCAGCCTGTAGTTATGTTCTACAATAGCACATGCCAACGGGACTTTGAGTACCTGTGTTTTAAAAATAAAAGCATTAAAAAAAATCAAGTAGCAATTCATGAAGTTTTTTGTTTTTTCTCTGGATATATTCTCACCTTTGACTATCTGGCTCAGTCCTGTATTATTACTGAGGATTGAAATTTGTGTTTTTATGAGGTCTTAAGTATTTCTCTCTTTCTGTGGTGGCTTAAGGACTGGCCTAACTAATGTGGTGTTGCCGTGCAGTTTTACATGAACCCAAGATTTTGCTTTACCTTAAGGAGTTGCTTGGGTACAGTGATGCAACCTGTTTTGTTTCCTCACCTCTGCGCCATCCCATTTTCAAAGGTGAAGGAGAAAAATGTGTGGTAATGGCTTTGTACAGCAGAAGCATTTTGCTGACTATTGAGTGGCTACGTTCAAATTTGGACAAATTTAATATGAAAGCCATTAAATTTCTCTTTTTTTTTTTCTCTCAACCATCCTCTTTCACTCCTGCATCCTCATCACAAAGCTTACATTAACATTGAAATGTTTCTATTGTGTTGTAGTTGATCATAATAAAGCTGATGTCAGCTTGCTTTGTAGAAGTGGCTTTCTTAAGATGCTTAGAGTCGCAAGACTTCTACGGTACCACTAAGAACATTTTAGCAAAATGATGATGGAACAAATTTTCACAGATAATATTTAAAGCTTTGCTGTGGAAGGCATGATAAATCAAACTGTATTTTCTCAAACATAATCCTGGAAAACCAGGATTAAAATATTTTTAATACAACAAAAATAGCCGATATAATAAGACTGTTTGGGACAAATTCTGAGTTGAAACTAGGTTTGAGCTTTTGCTACAGAGGCTATCAAATGTGAATTGAAAGCTTGAAAACTTCTGGAGAAAGACTGAAATAAGTACAAGTGTGAAAACTGATTTTTTTTCTTTTTTCTTTCTGAACGTTGCTGTTTTACTATTTCTAGGGTGACAGTGGTCAAATAAAGATCATTTTTCTGAGTGATAACTACAAAGATTCAAAATACTCTGCAGTACTCTAGCTTAAGTTTAATGTTGTCTTCTATAATTTCATTTTGACCAAAGATTTTAAGTGTCTGTGTTTTATTTTGTTAGGTGTGTGGATATGATATAGCAATGCCAAATGCAGGCCCTCTGTTCAGAGTTCCAATAACTGTTGTTATACCAACAAGGTCAGTAAAACCAGGCTTTATCAGCATTTTTTAAGTTTAGTTTAGTTTTCTGTACCCACTCGTTTATTTCACCACCTTCTTTCTCTGGGAGTTCTTGAAGTTACTACCAACATGGATAAGGGAGCAGAGATCTGAAAAGATTCTCACAGCAGACTGACTTATACAGCGGTAGCTTTTTGTGATTTTGGTCTTGGCAGACAGAAGGCTGCGTGTTGTGGTGGGCAGTGGCAGCAGCTTCCTGGTCCATCAGGGTGGTGGAGTCACCATCCCTGAGGGTGTTTAAGGAAAGGTTAGATGTGGTACTTAGGGACGTGGTTTAGTGGGTAATAGGTGGTGGGGGGATGGTTGGACTAGATGATCCTTGAGGTCACTTCCAACCTTAATGATTCTATTCTATTCTAATACAGATGACTTCTGCTTTTTTGACCAGCGTATCAATCAATATACTCATAGGTGTAGGTCATCTGGAGATTGGTTTTTATTTTTGTTTCTGACTGGTGGATTAGAGTACATAAAGGCAGGGGGACTTTATCTGGCAGGTGAACATAAAGATAAGTTTCCATTGCATCTGTAACACAGCGAATTTAGAGAGTTAGTATTGTGCCCATCATTGGTTTAAACATGACTTCAGTGATGTTGAGAAGGAAGGAGAGTATCTTATTAAACCTACTCAGTGGACAATCTGCCCTGAGAAGAAAGATACAACATTTTTCTAACTCATTCGTAGAAATACTACTCCTTGCATGCCTTAGCTTACTTTAGTGGAAAGTCACTCAGCAAGGAAGAGCAGATCCACTGAAAACTAGGCTTTTTTGATAGTTAAGCTTAAGCACACAGTAACTTTGGGCAGGTGGGGAGGGTGTCTACATAATGTGGTGGAACTGATGTTTTAAATCTTCCAGATGTGTTGTGCTGTTGGATTCTGTACTAGTATGGAAAAAAGGGGCTTCACAGCTTGTCTGATTACTGTTTGTGTTTTGTTTTTGACATACAGAGTAGACGAATCGTCAAGTTATGACCTGACATATACAGATGTTCATTTTAAACCTGGTCAAATCCGAAGGCACTTCATTGATGTTCCACAGGGAGCTACATGGGCTGGTAAAGAAAATGACCACATTAATTAAATAGAAAAATCACATCTGTCAGGCTTGACAGAGTTGTTTTGAAATAATTTTGAATTCTGCCTGAATAAGAACTGAAGGATTTGACCCATGAATACATAAAATACTTACTTGATTTTAAGCTCTTAGAGGAGTGATTTTGAGTTTCTGGTATAGTAGAATCCTGATTCTCAGTCTTCTAAAAACCAGCAAATACAACCTGAAGTGACTGCCCGTGACTGGAGGAATACCCCATGTCTGTCAAAGTATTGCTGTCTGAGGCTTGTCTAGTTTTTAAGGTGTATGGATGTAGTTTTGAAAGATGTCTTAACTGAAGAAAACGTGATTTTCATAATGGGCAAGTAGCTCATAATTCTGAAAGGAGGGGAAAAAAAAGTTTGTTTTCTTTGTGGGAGATTACTAATAACAATCCTGTCAAGAATCTTTCATTTAGACTGAAGTTAGTGATAAAACCCTTTAATTTGGGATTCAGCAGTAGTCTGTCCTGTACAGGTGATACGTCTGTGCTATCTGACTAATTTTCACCACTTAGTTATCATGTTTCTCTTAACTGATTTCTGAACTTAGCTAGTTTTCCTTAATGTGAAAGAGTCTTTGCGATTAACTGATATATACGCATTATTTACATATGGAGCCATTTGGAGTGCTGCATAGCTTCTCAAATTACTTGTGAAACTAGTGTTGTTTTGGTGAATCTCTGCTTTCCTTCTGAAGTTATTTGCTCTTGAAACTAAACTTAATTTTTTTTTTTTAATCTAGAAGTGACAGTATGTTCATGTTCAGCTGATGTGACTGCCAAGTTTGTGCTTCATGCTGTTCAGCTAGTGAAACAAAAAGCATATAGAAGTCATGAGTTCTACAAATTTTCATCCTTACCAGAAAAAGGATCGGTGACTGAAGCATTTCCTGTCTTGGTAAGTCACCTTAGGAGGTCGTCAGGGGGAAGAGAAAGTAACATATCAGTGCAGTATAACATGTTCTGGATTTTTTTTCTCCAAAGGAAAACTCCAAACCCAAGAAACTGTAGGTTTGTTACAGTAGTGAATGCATCTGGTTGTCAGTTTTTAAAAGATCCCTAATAGCTTGCAAGCATTTTTTAATTATTTGGTAATGCCCTTACAATACATGTTAATCTCTTCAATTTGTTGGTACTTGTTTATACAAACTAGTTTGTTTCCTTTTCAAATGGGGGTTATGACTTGTTGGGTAGATAGAGTTCAGCGTATTTTGCCTTTAGTGCTTAATATGGTAATCTGGGGTGTCTCCTTGATGTTGAAGTCAGGTAATAAGTGACTGGCTTACATTCATAATGCTTAGATACAGCAGGCCTAGCTTGAAAAATACTAGTTCAAGAGTTCAGGGGTGTGAATGATAGAGTCTGCTTCTCAAGTTTGTCCCCTGCCTTGCTTAGTTTAGCTGGATAGCTCTAAAGCCTAAGAGTAGTTTTGATTTCTGTGCTATTCGGTCTCTTACCTTTTGTGAAGATGTCAGGTGGGGGACCCTAAGTTAAGTTCATCCTACTGATAGTGAATTTTGTCATGTTAGTAAAAAAAAAAAAAAAAAAAAAAANNNAAAAAAAAAAAAACACTGAACTGAAAAAAACAAACAAGAGAAACAACAATAACAAGGAAAAAAACCCAAATCTCACAAGCTTCGTGCCATCTTATTTAGGCAGAGAAAGGGATCTCTCTTTCTGATATGCGTTTTCTAGGGCACACGTATTAAACTCATCTATGAACTAACCTGTCTACCTAGGTCAAAGGTCAGGAAAGGAAGATGTAGCATTTAAAGCTGTACCCCTCTCTGTAGGGTATACCCCTGGCACCCTTTGTTTTGGTGTGGTCAGCAGTCACCCTATTTTGTTGGTACTGTCTTGTGTTTTCTGGACCAAGTATAATGTCTCATTAAACTGGACATAGGGTCTTCTTTGAGCTATACTCCAATTTTTTTGGCTTGAGATGGAGGAGGCTGGGGTGGATAGAAAGGGAAGATGAAAGCTTGAGTCTAACTTTGTGTTTTTGTTACCCAGGCTGGAAAAACCATTGAATTCTGTGTTGCTCGGTGGTGGGCAAGCCTTAGTGATGTTAGCATTAATTACACAATTTCTTTCCATGGTGTACTTTGTGCTACTCCTCAGCTAAACATGGTAAGTTTTCTAGAGTGTTTATTTTGAATTAAGTGAATTCAATTTGAATTTGAAATCCTGTGGTATCTCGGAACAAAAAAAAAAAAGCTTCATTCTTGCCTGTATTTAGAAAGACTAAAAGTCTTCTGACTTCTTCTCACATCTACATGAGATACTTACGTTTTCTGTTAAGAACAGGTAGACAGAAGTTCAGTCCCACAGAATTGCCCATTACCATTATTTATTATTTTTTTCCTATGCTTTTTCATTATAAATCAATGGGGGGGGGGAAATAGAAAGGGAGGAAAAAAACAAGAAAACCCCCAACACTGATAGGAAGGACATACTAAAAGGCTGAAATTGTAATAATACTTCCACTAGCAACTGTTTGTGTGAATAAACTTTACTGGCACCACAGGTCTTGATCTTGAATATCTAGACTACCATTGCTAAAAGACAATACTCTGAATATTATTTTCAGCATAAAATGCTATTAAAATTTATTTTCTGCTCAGTGTTTTATTGAGATGTGCCAGTTGGCTTGAGATTCATTGGTTAGGGCAGTTGAAGGCACAGTGCATGGGCGGTGTTGTAGTTCCTAAGGCTCTGTGATACAAAGGATGGAAAAAAGTTGCTAAAAATACTGGTATCATATTTATAGTACTCTGTCTTGCTCCTGTGTTCTTTGCTGTGCTGTGCAACCTGGCTTGGTTTGACTTAGCCTCCCTCAGGAGCGTGCTCTCTTTGAGAGTTGAGATGGCAATACCTACATGAAGCAGCACTGTGCTGATTTATCCTGGCTCCTCTCTTTTTTTTTTCTTTTTTTTTTTTTTTCCAGTTAAGGGTCAGAGCAAATTATAGCTGTCCCACGGGTGCGTTTGGATGTATTCAGGCTCTGAGAGCTGAATAAACTGGGGAAAGAAGAGTGAGTGCATTGTGCTAAGGTACCAGGTCTTGAACCAGGAGGTTCAAGCAGGAGAAGCAAGAGCTGGTACTAGTGGTGTGCACAGCAGTTCTCCCCACCCCAGCAGGACTATGTCAACTGAATAATGAAGAGTTAAAAATGAGAGAATACAAACAGTTTTGCCCTTCCTTCTTGAGCACCTGTAACTTTCATAAAATAAATTTTAATAGTGCTGATACACTGATGACTTTGTCATGGAATACTGCTAGAAAAAAGATTTCCAATTACTTTGCCCATCACTAGCCTGTGTGTGTAGTATTGTTTCTCTTTCACAAAGTTACACTATTCTGTAATAATAACCCTAAGTAGAAGCACATTAAAATGTTGTTTGAAGATTCTAGATGACTAATACTTGTATTTATTGAATTAGGTATTCAAAGGAAATTGTCACAAATGCACAAAGCTCAGCCCCGCCAAACTGTGACTTGTATGCTTCTGTACAAAGTCCTTAATTTAAGGGAGGGGGGGAAATATACATAAGACTCTAGCTCCAATTGTTAAAGTTTTGCAAGTCCTAGTATTATCGACTGTTGTAAAACAGGTAAGTTTGTGATTCTTTCAAACTCACTCAGTATTACTTCTTATAGTATAGATAAATACAGCTTGCATTGTATTTTTGAGGGAGATAGCAGATGGTCCACGTCTGATGATGTAAGTGCACAGAAGTGTAACTGTAATTGTGAAGTGTAAGTGTAATTGTTATATACTCTTTCTGTAGCATGCTTCAGAAGGCATCGTACGGTTTGATGTTCAGTCCCTGTTGAAGTACGAAGATATTGCTCCATGCATAAATCTGAAAAGCTGGGTTCAAACGCTCAGGTAGAGTCTTTGGGGAACTATACTGGGAAAGTGGGGAAAACTATTGTGATTAAAACAGCAACAAGTTCACAGTGAAATTTAAGATAACAACAATATTTTTGTCAAATTTTTAGTAGGTTTGGAAGCATCAATTATAAAATTTTTCAGCATTCTCTTTTTTGGTTCCTTTTAATTTTGTCAAAATTTGAGTATTATGGTGACCATTTCCATACAAATTATTTTTCTTAAGCTAATTTAAAAAAAGACAAAAATATTCTGTCGCTTCCAAATGAGACTTAAAGGTGAATGGCACCTTAATATCGGAAGAAACAAATTGTAGAGTTATTTGGTGCTACTGATTTTTTTGAGGGTGTTTTTTAAGCAGCTGCTTCACATCCTGCTCAATTTTCACCTGGGAAGACTGTCTTCTCTCTCTTGCTTGATTGGAAGTGTTTTTGTAACATAAGGTACAGAATTTTCTGTTAAAAGTTGTGTTTGTCTTCTTGTCAGTTTGACACATGCTGATCAAGAGGAAACGCTTTGTTGGAAAATTCCTAATCAGTGCAGCAATTACCAAAGTTGGTCACTTCAGGAGGAGAAAGAAATGCCATACAGTTTAAGCTCTGCTTTTACGAATTCAGCTAGACAATTTCACAGTGTCAGTAATCCAGAATTTTCCATTATTTGGACCCAGTGCAGACCTTGGGCTCTTTGAAGTATTTATTCTGTTCTCTAATTACGGTGCCATTAGTCTTTCAGTCTATGAATAAAAGTGCTGATTGTAGCGTGGATACTGGAGATGTACAGTAACCTGAATTATTTCTAATCCTGAAGGCTGTTGGTTTTCCCTTTTTTTTTTTTTTTTAATGGCCTTTTAATTTTGAGCATTTAGGCATTCTTGCAAAGTTCTGTTGGCTTCTTACTTTGGTCATGTCTGTAAAGTCACTAAACCTTGTTTTTTACCTGACATTGATTTTGACTGAGGAATTTATGCTGTTTAGATTGTTACAGTATTTTGAGATGTTGTTGCATGTGCTGAGTTCAGTTGTACTGCTTAAGCAAGACACATTTTCATAGAAGATACATGTTTCTTAATAGTACTTTCTGTTGGTTTTTTGTTGTTTAACTACAGACCAGTGAGTGCAAAAATAAAACCTTTGGGCTCCAGAGATATTTTACCAAATAATCGTCAGCTGTATGAGATGATTTTGACCTATAACTTCCATCAGGTAAGGGTTAGGGGTCATTGTTTTTTTAAAAAGTCATTAATAAATACAGCATGCTTTCTAAAACCAGACTTTTAACTAGCTTTCTGTTAGAAACGAGGTCAGGACTCACACTCTAGACTCTCTACAGTCAAAATTCTGATTTGGTTCTCTTTAGGAGATACTGTTGCTTGAAAAATGGGCTTTAGTCCAGGTATCCTTTTGAGTATGTGTGTAATGATTTTACTTGTTTTATTCAACAATGGATTCATGTTTTGACCTTTCCTTTCCGTAGCCAAAGAGTGGAGAAGTGACTCCAAGCTGTCCACTTCTTTGTGAATTGTTGTACGAATCTGAATTTGATAGTCAGCTGTGGATTATTTTTGACCAGAACAAGAGACAAATGGGCTCAGGAGACGCCTATCCCCACCAGGTACAGAGTGATGTATTTATTTTACCTTCTGTTTTCTGCACAGTGTGAAAATTGTCATTCTTTTTCATCTCTCAGGCCTGCTGTTAGTTCCTAACAGTTCCTGATGCATCTCTATAATGTTCTTATCTTCAGAAGAAGACAGGTTCAGTGGTGATATATTTGTATGAAAAAGTAGTAGTGATTGACAGGTTTGTTTCTGTGAAAGAACATTATGAGCTTTTCTTTCTCTTCCAAGGAAGGAGGAGGAGTTATGATGTGCTTCATGTCTACAGAAAGCTCTTAATTTGTGATTTCTTGTGATTTTTGGCTGGTGCTTCTCAAGAAGTAAATTCAAATTCTTGTCTTTGGATTTTTTTACAGTGATGATACCTTGAATTTTTCTATTTGAGATGGAGAGGATCCATTATTTTTTCTGTAGTCTGACTTGTCGACTGGTAGATCAGAGGCTTGTGTGTCCATGAAGGCTGTCTTCTGCTGATGTCTTCAAACAGCCTTTTAAATACTATAGCATGGCTTACTTTCTGTTACAGTATTTCAAAGGGAATTTTTTGCACAAGACTTGTAGATACTGTAACCTCTGTGGGACACTCTTGCTGCTGGAACAGACTGTATGCCTGGATCATGTGTGGGGGGCAGTTAAAAAAGAAAATAAAACAGGAGAGAAACGTTTTCTGTAGTGTTTGATTTTGAAAGTATATTTTACCAGTCCAAAATCACAATTTAACTTTATTAGTTTAATGTTTATTTTGACAAATTGATAATACCGGAAGTGTACAAAAGATCAGTTTTGAAGTATGTCTTTTGAATCTTACAAATGAATTTCAGAAACTGTATTATTTTAAACTTCTATTCCTTAACCTGCATTTTTAAGATGCTAAAATCTAAATATCACCAAAGTAGTCTGTTAATTTCACCTGGTGGACCACCACGCTGTAAATCTCTGGTGTTGTGCATGGTAGAAAAATTCTAAAGCAATTCAAAGTTATTTAATCCAGGAAGAAATACCGACAGGAAGCATGACTTTCTAACCCAGGAGAGAGAGATTTTGGGAGCAGGGCAGTTCTGAATTATTGCCCTTTTCTACTTCGGGCTGTCTTTTGCGTTAACACGACAGCAGCAGAAAGGAAACTTAGTGTGCTAGTGCTCAAAACATCCACATGGTGCCCTTTTAGACTGATGGAAATCATAGAATGTTTTCAAAACTAAGACTTTGAGAGTCAGAGGGGTTTTTATTGGGTGTTTTTTTCGTGGTGGGCAGGGTTTTGTTGGTTGTTTTTTAATAAATGGAGATGTTACCTGCATATTCTTAACTGAATATATAAAAAGCTCAGGGCCAAGAGTCTGTCAGCTCCTTAAACTGCAGCCTTAAACCTTACAGGAGTGCTGGGTCCCTCAGTGTGAAAGGTGGTACAATCTTTGAGACAGGAGATGATGTCCTGTGATCTAAACCACACAGTTACATAGTAAACTCAAAGTGTATCAAAGCAAACCTGCTACGGGTTTTGAACTGAATGTTTATCAAGAATTCTGATTATTATTTTAGCAGTTAATTGTGTGTTAGAATAGGAACAAATTATGTCAGCTTATTTTGCAGTCTGGAAACTTTTTTCTTTTTTAGTCACTCCAAAAGACGTTTTCGCTGCTATCAGGTCTTGAAAGCACTCTGTTTTCAGGAGATTCCAAAACTAAGCAATCTAGCATATTTTAAATGGCTAGAGCTATCTGGTTCAAGAACAACATGACAGTCTTATTTCTGGATTTCTTTGTGAATGGTGAAGTATTAAATCTTGACATTTATGAGAACTTCTTTCTTTCAGTATTCTGTGAAACTGGAAAAAGGAGATTACACTATACGGTTACAAATTCGTCATGAACAGAACAGTGAGCTGGATCGCATCAAAGACCTTCCATTTATTGTTTCTCATAGGTTATCTAGTACCTTGAGCTTAGACATTTATGAAAACCATAGCCTTGCTCTCTTAGGGAAGAAGAAATCCAACAGTTTGACATTACCACCAAAACACAGTCAGCCATTCTTTGTTACATCTCTGCCCGATGACAAGTAAGTTACTGGAGTCCTATTTTTTCTCATCTACATCTAACCAGCTACCTCTGCACCTAACTAAAGTGATACTTTGATAGTGTCTACCTGTTTAGGCTTGGTGATTCCTCTTGTGTTGCTTGTTCACTGTTTGGATTCTTTATTGTAGTCCCATGGTCATTAAGGAACCTCGTTTTAACGCTGAACTTTCTTTCTTTGAATAGAATACCTAAAGGAGCAGGACCAGGATGTTATCTTGCAGGAGCTCTTACACTGTCTAAAACAGAACTTGGAAAGAAAGCTGTGAGTATTTGAAATGGATGATGGCTGCTTCTTCTGAAACTTTCCAAGCGAGTAAATGGCATGCCAGAAGTGCTGTATTTCTTAGTTTTAGTACTTTTAAGAGCACTAGGTTCAGTAACACAGTGCATTTTAGAAACAGTTGTTCCGTTATAAAGTCAGAGTAACTTCTAAGTAGTTCTATTTTTATTTTTATCTTATAATTTGAAATTTCTGAATTTTGAATTGTAATGCTTTCACTTCAAATCCTTGTATTTCCAGAAGCAGCTGCTTTTTTATTGATGTGGCAGCCTTCAAAAGTGATTTGGTTTAATTGCCTAGCTCAGTAGAATTTTTGAATGAAAAATACGTGTATATATATATTGTGGTTTGTGCATGTTGGTTCTCTAATAAACAGCTATACTCCTTCCTTGCATGCATACAATTTTCAGCAAAAAATATGTGCTTTCTTAACACCTACGTGTTACTGTTACAGAGTAGTAGGAATTTTGCTGACTCAAATGCATAAGCAGTATTCTTACCTGCTGCAGACTGATGTTGTCAACCACTAATGTAGCTGTACACTCCAACAGAATGGTGTAAGATCTTTGTATGTGATGGTAGGAAAAAGCTGTAGGGGTGTTTTTGCTCATAATGCAGCATCCTGTAAAAACTGTTTTCTAACTTGTATGAATCTGTAGTGCAACAGGGATTATAGTGACTAGATCACTCCTATGTGTATCTGGTGCTTAAGTATTTAGAAATTCCCTTAGCATCCCATTTTTAAATAGATGGCAAAGCCAGTGATAAATTTGACTCGGTCCTGCTGATTATTAGTATTTAGAGGTAGTTCATCTGTGTACATATATCTATAATCATTAGATGTGGCTGAATAACATGTATAAAACCAGAGTATGTTTTCATAGAAAATAAGTTTCTGTGGGCAGGTACCTTTAGATCTCGTCAAGTAGAAAAGTTTTCAGTTCATTGAATCTGATTTGGTTGTAGGTAGTACTTTTGGAGCAGATTGTGTGTAGCTGCAGGTTAGATAATGTCTGTCAGGAGAATTTATAATCAGTGATGAAAAATCCAATAACTAAGAACTCTAAAATTTAGGTTCATGTTTCGTTGTCATTCCTGCAAGGTTGCAAGTACACTTTGATGAAATCTGTGGTAAATCCATTACAATAGTGTAGTATAGTTTCCCTGTACACTTCATTGAACTATTGGTTGTAATGCTCATCTGTCTTACTTTAAAACCAGAATAAGTGGTTATATACAGTGATTTCTGAGATGGAAAGTAGGAGGTAGGTAGGTATTGCCTGTCAAATTTCATGTGACGAAGAATGCTTAAGAGCTTACATGGAGAGAAGTTCTAGCTGAGGTGTATCTCATGTCATAGTCTAAGGCATTACAGTTATGGTCATAGTTCACTGGAAAAAGGATGGTACCAAATAACATCAGATACTTTCTGCTGCCTTTAGTGAACCTCACTATGTACTAGGAGGGAAAAAAAAGGACTAGGCAGGAAAGTTGTCTCTAGGACAGCAAATGGATGCAGTGTGAGGGGAAAATGTATCTAATTTCTGCATATTTATTATGAAATACAACAATGCCACTAAACAGTCAAAATCTCAACTCTACACTTTCGAGGCTGAATTTCTGTAATTTATTAATTTAAGCTAAGTGGTTAACAGCACTTGCTTGCTTACAGGAATAACAGATTGTATACACAATAATGCATTGTCTAATTTTAAAAACCTGAAAGAGCATGCTTTAATAGCATGTTCGATCACAGATGTGACTCTCGACAAGTTTAAGAAACTGTAGGTTGAAAGTATAAACATAATTGTACAGAGAAGGTGTCTCCATCCTGTGTGGTGTGTGCATGTTTTCTTACAGTATGTTATTCTAACTCCCAGGGGCAGTCTGCAGCAAAGCGACAAGGAAAATTTAAAAAGGTACTGACTGTTAGTTTTTGAAAAAGATATACTTAAGTCTTTTTGCATATGACTTTAAAGAATTTGTCTACCAGTATTGGTTTTCAATTTGTCTCCCTCGTGTGCCTCCTTAGTCTGAGTTATTTACTTTAGCACCTTAAGTACGTCTACTGGTAGAATGACAAAACTACTGTAATACAAAGCTGAGAGGCATGTGAGCATCTGGATACTTCTGTTCTGAAATAAGTGCTGTAAAAATGCATGTGGTGATTAGCAGTCTATAACTTTTCTTTTTATGAAGTACTCGGGGAATCTTCAGTGTTTGTGGTCAAGATTTTCTGTGGCAAGTGTTTCCGCCTATTCTGTCTGCAAATTGAGAACGGGATACAAACCTAACACTCTGTAGAAGTGAATATCTTAACTGTATACCAAGTTACTGAATGGAGAGCTGGCTTCATTAGTCATAAACACACTGTATCAAGCCTTTTTATTCTTAGGAGGGATGGACTTGATTGAAAAATATTTCAGTTCATGATTCCACTCAAATATAACTCATTGGCTAGAGTTTATACAGTGATGTAGCAGGTAGTAGAACTTACTGAAAGAATTTTGGAGAGTGTATAAGACATTTCACGTAGGGAGTGAGTCACTTTTAACATAGCAGTGTTAATATTGTGTGTTCTTATATTTTTTTACATTAGGTAATACAATATTCTGCCAGCAGTCGGATACTGAAACAGCCATTATAAAAAGAAAAAACAAAAAGGCTACCTTTATAAGGCTGTACTGTTGGGTTTTTTTCTTGTTTTGTTCTTAAATTGTAAGACTGTTTACATTCTTTTGTTCTCAAGTACTGTGTTCTGGAGTGACATGCAACATAGTCAGGATTCTTGTTAGAAATAAGACATGAGAATTGCTAATAACACTGTTTATTGCTGTAACCTGTTATTTTGATAACAGTGTGCTGGTAACTGAGCCTGCTAACGCTCTGGTCTTAGTGTAACAACTGTATGGCAGTGTGATTAGGCTTTACAAGAAGGTTTTTATTACACGTTGCTGCAATTTTCTTATCATACTGCATCTCAAAATTATGCAGATCACATTTAGAAATATGATTTAAAATCCCATATGAATGCACAGCTTCCTGATGAGTAGAGTATAAAATCTTCACTAAGTGAATCTCTAACAAGGGAGCTATAATAATTTAATTTGCATTAAAAAACCTACTGAACACATCCAAGAGGTTGCATCTTCTGTTAGAACAGAGATTTGTGTTAAGATCTGAGCACTATACCCACCCAAGCCAAAATAAAAACTCTTCTTGATACTTTCACCTCTAAGAGGCATCAGCTTACTAGCAGGAAATAAATAAAACACAGTGTATTTCAGAGCACTGACCCATAAGACCTCTGTTAATGAACATATTTTTTCTCAGAATGCAACTCTTGAGAGTTTCCTAGTTCACAAGTTTTGAGTATTTACCCTGCCCTGTCATAAGTTTACATGCTGTTAAGATGTTTTCCAGCATGGAAAGCAAGTTTATATATTTCTTTGTCACCCAGTCAGTCAAAAAGGTATGAGTCAGTTTGTCATATTTTTCACAGACAAGTCCAGGCCCTTTTCAAGGATTTAGGAGTGTTCATTTATAAGTCCCATTTTTATGTGTGTGTTTTTGTTCTGATACTGGTGACTAGTCTGTGGAAGGCTGCTGTTGGTTGGTTGGTCGGTGGCTTTTTTTCAGTTGAGGAGGGAGGGAACTTGTCAGCTTGTGCCTGTGTGCACAACACTGCCAGAAATCCAGAATCCAGGGAGGGTGTTTCTGGTTGCTTGAAAGTACTTCTGTTTTCACGGAATCACAGCATGGCTGAGGCTGGAAGGGATGACTGAGGCTGGAAGGGACCTCTGGGGGTCATCTGCTCTAATCTCCCTGCTCAAGCAGGGCTTCTGAGAGCTAGTTACCCAAGACCGTGCCCAAACAGCTTTTGAGTATCTCCAAGAGTGGAGACTACACAACGTCTCTGGACGACCTGTGCCCAGCGTCTCTTGTCCTGTCACTATGCATCACTGAAAAAAGTCTGGATTTCTCTTTGCACCCTCCCTACATATATTTACACAAATTGATGAGACTTCTACCCCTCAACCCCCAGATGCCTTCTCTTCTCTAGGCTGAACAGTCTCAGCTTTCTCATCCTTTCCTCACAGGAGACATGCTCCAGTCAGTCATCTTTGGCCCTTTGCTCGACAATCTGCATTATGTCCATGTCTCTCTCATAGTGAGGGGCCCAGAACTGGACATGGTACTCCAGATGTGGCCTCACCAGTACAGAGTAGATGAGAAGGATCACCTCCTTTGACCTGCTGGCAGTATGTCTAATGCAGCCCAGGACACTGTTAGCCCTCTTTGCTGCAAGGTCACGTTGCTGGGTTACATACCCTGGCATGTACTGGTGCATAGATTTACTCATCTCCAGTGCAAGACACTACAGTTCTCCTTGTTGAACTTCATGAGGTTCCTGACAGCCCTTTTCTGCAGTCTGTTAAGGTCTGTCTGGATGGAACCTTGTATCAGCCACTTCTCCCATTCTGGTGTCATCAGCGAACTTGCTGAGGGTGCACTCTGCCCCATCATCCAGATCGTCAATGAAGATGTTGAACAGGATTGGATCCAGTACTGATCCCTGGGGTTACACCACTAGTTCCTGGCTTCCAACTGTGTGCTGCTGATCAGCCCCTCTGGGCCTGGCCATTCAGCAGGTTTCAATCCACCTGACTGCTCATCCAGCCCATACCTCAAAAGCTTCTCTACGTTGCACAAAATCAGTTTGAGGTTGATCCCCCCTGATGCACAGTACCCTACTGCCATGGCTTGGGAAGCTGATGTACCCTTAGAAGTGCCCTTGGTCTCTAGTGGGGAGTGATGTGCTAAACAACCATGTGGAAAACAAATTGGTTCTACATACCTTTCTTCTTTCACAACCTAACTTTGATAAGGCAGTTACAATCTGATTATTTTTTCCCTTTGTCTCCAAGTTTTGTCCTGGACACAGAATGAAAAGAAATCATTGACTTTCTCTAGTCTGTAAGAAGCATTTTTTTGGTTGCTGTAGTTGTTGTTTTATGTAATGCAGCTTTGAACAGCATTATGTAACAACTATCTAAGGGATAGAAAGTTTCTACATCCTTCTCCCTACTCTGCCATGCTTTCCTGCAGTTTGAAGCAAGAAATACATTATGCAGATTATGCAAATACTAGTAGAAGACTATTAAATAGCATTGTGAAGTCCAATGTGAAAGGATGACTTCCTTTGAGCATTAAGACATTATCCCTGTTTAATCAGGAGACCTTCAAAAATAGAGTGAAATACATGTCTGATTTAATGTTGTGTAAGCCTGGCTGGTGACTTCAAGAATCTTAATTAATTTTCAATTAAATAAGAGTATTGTCATAAAAATAAGCAACGGTGCACACACTGTGTGCATCTTAAAGTAGATAAAATTCCTTACGCACATTCAACTGTGTGTGTCTGCAGATGCGCCTGGTATTTATTAAATGGAAAATGAGAGCAGGGATGTGTTCCTTCAAGGAGCTTTTTCCTGGAGTTAGTTTTGTTGTGGAATGCTTTAAGGTACAAATAACAGTGGTTCATGTGTCTTTTCCCCATAAAACGCCAGGTGTTGAATCATCCGAGAAAAATCTAAATTTAAATCTTCATTGAGCTCTTTTAAGAGGTGACTATTTTAAGAGCATTATGCTTGTTGATGTATGTAGTTTCTAGTTCTAGTCAAAAGTAAACTCACTGAGACTTATCAAACTGTGCACAGGGTACACTGACTGAAGTCCATATCCTATGTGCTTCCAAAGTTTTTAATATTGCTTATTCTTTTAGGGGATAAACAAAGGGCAGCTTTCTCATTAATTTGAATCTTTCCTTAAAGTCATTTTTTCAGTGGATAATGTTCTCGCTCACTGCCTTTCTCTGTCTATAGCTCTATATCTTTTTACAGCTATGTATTAAATCAAATCTGTGGAATAGCTAGAGCGAAATTTGAATAAGAAAACAAATTAAAGCACTGAGTTGTGGAGAGTTGCCTTTCTTCTCCTTAATCTCTAATAATGAATGTTTCTGTAATGGCAATGACAGTGTCATTCTGGGATCTTCTGGTATCTAGGGAGTTGCCAAGCTTTACAAATAATGCTACTGTTCACACACAGGCTTGAGAAAAGAAAGAAGCCTTCAGTCCATCTTAGGGTCTTGTGATAGTTTAGTTAAATGTGATAAGCGCCTAAACCTTATTTATCTCATGAAATAAGTTTGTCTGTAGAGAAGAGTGCGCCTCTCTTTCTGTAAGCTCTTTTTCAAATGGGGGGGTGCCTAGGTCTGAAGCCCATTGTTTTTCTTTCAGTGGCCATAGCTTGTAATGCTTGCAGAATCTCATGAGATCAGAACTGCCTAGCTGAGAGAATGGTGGGATTTTACTGTTGATGGCTTAACTAGATAGGATTAGTCTCTTAAATTGTTCATCCACAGAAGTGGGAATTTGTTAATCTGATGACTCTTGGTTTGAAACTACTGGAGTAGTAGAGCCTTCTCACATAGACAAGGCTGAGAAGGCAGGGACCATTGAGATACATAACTCCAAACTTACATTGCCAAGTAAGGTAAAAGAGGACTTTCAAGAAAGAAATCCTGACATATTAGAAGAATATTTCTAGGAAGACAGGTTTCGTTCTTAGGAGCAGTCTCAATACAGGATGTCTTTTAAAAAACACTGTAAACTACTGATTCAGATTTTTGTACTGAACTAACTTCTTAGGCATCTTAAAACGTTTGGTTTGCTTTAATGAACTACACTATTGCTTCCTACCGTTCTAATTACATGAGCCAGCCCCATACCATCTTCCTGGCTTCTGTATCTTCCACTACATGTGCTTGCTTCCATGGCCTGTTTTTCATGGTGTTGCCTAGGTCTTACTGAAGGCTAACTTAGGTGTACTGCCTGGTTATGCACTTCATAGTTGAACTGCATGTGCGCAGGATAGTTCCTGTGAAAGCTACACTTTTTTAGTGTAGATTAGTGATCCAAGCTAGGTTTTTTTAAGAAATTATGTAAATGTCAATTTTGTTGTTTTTCTGTGATTGTGTATTAAGTTTTAAGGGAATATTGGTGTCACTTTCTCTTACCAGTATTATTTTCAGTAACTCATAGCAAGCTGCTGGTCTGTTTTGAATTATCAGTTCAAATAGAATCATTCTGCATCAGTGTTCTTGAATAGTTTCAGAAGTGTAGTGTTGAAGTCCATTATTTTTAGGTTATGCGTAGCAGTTCTCAACAGTCACCTTTTTAAGTAACTATTTCAGTAACCTGAAATAACTCCATCTTGCGCACAAGATTCCATTTCATTATGCAACACCGACCTAGTTTATGGGAAACTTATTCCCACAAATGTATTTTGGAATAATTGGTATGAATAATGAAATTGCCACAGCAATTGAGCATGCAGCACAATGTTTTGCACACTGTTGCAACAGAGTAATGATATCTAGAGAATTTAAACTTAAGTGATCTTCTCTGTGAAATATCCTATGTGTGAAATAAGGAGACATGCCCTCACTGGGAAAAGGCTTTTTAAAAAATTGCAACATGGAAACCAAAACCAGCAAAACCACTTCCCCCAGTAATTGTAATGTTTTAGAAACAATGACTGAAATCTAATGCTGGCTTATTTGCAAATTTGTATGTAAATCATCTCAGAAAATGGACTTCAGAGCACAGTCTAAGATCAGTTAGGATTTTCCTTCTTAATAGCTGCCATTATTTTCTCATGGTAATTGTTGACTAATGTAGCATGAACTCAAACTGTAGTGATATTTCTGTGCTTAAAAAAAAATCTTGCTGTTGTGTCTACTTAGTTTGAGCACAGATACAGATGAAACTGGAAAGTCTGTAGCAGAAAATTGCAAAACAGTTGACTGTGGATGCATCAGCTAATTCAGTAGGCACATAGAAGAAATATTGTCTCAGGAGGAATACACTTCTGTATCCTGTGGCATGATTCGTGTTTACGCTACTGTAGTGTTACTTTTAGAATTTGGTTGTCTTCATTAATTTGTTTATTGCCAGATTTGTAGGATAGGATCTCTAACTGATTTTTTTCCTTTGCCTTTTAACAAAGTTACTTGCTTTTTTATAAGCAAACAAAAAAACTCTCCACCCTTCTGATTCCCTAATACTGTGTCAAAATATATGAATGCAAAAATGTCAAACTTGCTAAATTTTAGGCTTTTGTGTCTTACGCCCAGTGTGCTGTTTTAATATTTACATCCTTGCGTTGCTTAAAATAAAAACTTACAACAGTTGCTGAATTCTTAACGACTAATTCCTTTGCTCTCAGAATCCTTACTCAGTGTATGCTTATCTCAGAGTAGTGGCTTGCTATGATTTAGCTTTCATATAATAGCATCAGGAAAAAGTATACTGTATCCCTCTGAGTGTGTGTGTCTCTTCCCACCTCCAGGATGTCCTTACTGTTCACTATCATCTGATACCATCACCATCAAAGAGTAAAAATGGTAGCAAAGAGAAAGAAAGAGAACAGGAAAAAGAGAAAGATGTAAAAGAAGAATTTGCTGAAGCTTTAAGAGATCTAAAAATACAATGGATGACCAAGTATGTCTGCTACCATGACTACGCAAGCTTGAAGCAGCTGTACCAAAAAATGTCCAGAATCTGTACTTTCACGCTATGTCCTCTGTTCTAGGCTGGATACCACTGACATGTATAATGAATTGAAAGAAGCGTTTCCTAATCATCTTCCATTGTATGTTGCAAGACTTCATCAGCTGGATTCTGAAAAGGTTATTTAACGCTTTTTAAACTTGGTTTGTCTCAATACCTCCATGTAGCGTAAAGAACTGAATCTTTCTTTGTACATGTTTGGTCTTGAAATGACTGCTGTAGCTGTACTCAGTTCTGTAAAGCAGAAATTCCCAATTAGACTAACAGCTGCCTCCGTAACTGACACTGATTTACTTAATCTCACAGCAGAATGAAAGTAAGTACGCTTAGCTATATTATGTTTATAGAATCACAGAATCACAGAATGGTTAGCACTGAAAGGGACTTCAAAGACCATCTAGTTCCAACCCCCCTGCCGTGGGCAGGGACACCCTCCACTAGACCAGGTTGCCCATAGCCCCATCCAGCCTGGCTGTGAACACTGCGAGGGAGGGGGCATCCACATCTTCTCAGTGCCTCACCACCCTCACAGTGAAGAATTTCTTTCTAATATCTAATCTGAATCTCCTCTCATCTAGTTTAAACCCATTCTCCCTTGTCCTGTCACTCCCAGTCCTTGTAAACAGCCCCTCTCCAGCTTTCCTGTAGGCCATTCTTAAGTTTCCTACTGGTTTAGCCTACATTATTATCTTAAACGGTGGTTAATGAGACAAGCACACATCATGTTCTGCTCCTCTACTGCATTGGTAATTCCTTCTAGCAAAATTGCTCAGACAGCTGAGGACAGTAACCCCTTGAAATGACACACCTAAATCCACCATCTCTCATCACCCTCAAATACGAGAACCATAAACAGAAAAGTTTACATATGTCTGCTTTTTTTGTTTATCTTGAAGATAAACAGCTTTGTGTATATGTCAGCAGCCTGAATATTTTTCTGTTTATTAGATTCTGAGTTTATATTTATTTCTGTAATGAATAAATGCAACCATTATTTAAGAGGATTAATTTGTACTGAAAGGTGTTTTTCTTTCTGTAAACTCTGCATTTTGCGTATACCCACCTCATATTTTACAGTTTGTTTACAGTGAAATGGACTATGTGTGCGAGAAACCTTGATAATGTAGACTTCTTACCAGTTTTCTTGAATCAGGAATCGGTGAAAGTGGATAAAAGGACATGTTGAATTTTCTAATGTTATTTCTGCATACCTTTGCAATTATCCTAGTGTTAGTAGACTCAACAATCAAGTAGTGCAATTTCGTAGTGCTAAACACCTTTTTTTTAATTATTCTTTTAGGAACGAATGAAAAGACTTGATGAAATTGTTGAAGCTGCAAATACTGTAATCTCTCATATTGATCAGACAGCATTAGCGGTATATTTTGCCATGAAGACTGATCCCAGGCCTGACGCAACTACTATAAAAAAGTACCTACCCAGTAAATAATTTTCTTGCATCCTATTTCTGTAATCTATGTACTTTGTCTCTGCTTATAAGTATTGGAATGACTATAACCTTTTTGAATAGCTTGTATTATTCTTGAGACACAGGTAATTTCAAACTTGACTGCAGAATTATTTTGTTCTCTTCTTATATCTCCAAAATACAGGAACACTGAAACCTTCAAGTTTTTAATTGGAAATATTAAATAAAATAAACAAGGGTGCTTTCAGGATTCAGATATGTCAGGAAAATGGGGTATTAAGTTTTTGTATCCAGCTTAATCTCAGATCAGAGGCACCACTGGAATATTGATACAGAGGCATGTGTTTTGAATGCTACTTGCTTTTTCATAATACGTTGCAACCTATTGCATCTGTATTTGAAGACACAATTGACAGCAGTCTAAGTAGTAACTGCTTGCAAAAGGTTACATTTGTGAAAAACGTGGTGACCATACTTGTGCTTCAGAGCATTTTTGAGACTACTTTTTCTTTTTTTTTCTTTTTTTTTTTTAGTTTGTTGCTCTGAATGACCAGTATATACCCTTAGGAAGGTAGTATTTTGAAGATGATGTCCTAGTCTGGAGAATAACTGATGAATTTCGCAGTGTGTGGCGTGGTGCTGTTTTAGTCACAAATAGAGCAGCAGTTTTGAAGATTTAGACCCTTAAGATGGGATATGCATATTTGTTGATTATTTTGGATAAAATACCAGATTTTAATTGTAAAACTAATCTGTCTGTTCTAGCTGTACTGAATATTTGTGTATAATTCTAGAATTGCCAATATGAAAGAAAAGCTGTGATGTAATAAGCTTAATTCTAAACTTTTCTTGGTAAGTTGACCCATTAGGTGGTATGATTGAATCTAACATCTGAAATTGAACACCAGATTCAATGGTGCTTTAAATGGGTGCAGTTCCTTTGAAGTCAGTAGAATTGTATCTGCTTATGTCAGTGGTGGATTTGACTCTGTTCATAATGCCAGGAGCTATAAAGCTGTATCTCTAGATGCTGGCTTACTCAGTTTTAGAATCCTGAGTTGCCCTTGTCTTGAGACATCAATGGCATTTCAGACTTAGAAGAATGATTGAGCTTGTTTAATATGTAGTGTTTCTAAGTAATTTTTTACACTTGTTTTAAATTACAGTAAATAACCATGCTTTAAAAATTATCTTTGTGCTTATTTTAATTTTGCATCTGCTAACTGCTGTAAACTTCTTGGCTTGAACTCAGTGCAGCACTGATTCTGTTCTTAATGAGGTATCTGCAAAAAGTCCTCAATATTTTTCACGCTTTTTTTTTCCCAGTGAAATGGAAAAACAGAAGACTACTTTAGTGGATGCACTTTGTCGAAAAGGAAGTGCACTGGCTGACCAGCTTCTTCATCTGCAGGCCCAAGAAGGGGCTGCTTCCAGTGACACAGAAAACAAAGATGAGGATCAGGAGAGCTGCTCAGAAGCTTTGACAGAGACGTTCTGGGAAACAACAAAATGGACTGATCTTTTTGACAGCAAGGTATGAGCAGAGCAGATTTTTGTCTTTTGCATGTTGGGGTTTTTGATCGTTTTTCCTGGAATTATGCACCGCCTTCGTGTGCGCACAGCCTCATACATCCCCCCTTCTACTTTTCCATGCTGTCCCCATATATTGCGCTTCCTTAATGACCTTTTTCCACAGAGGTTGTGCCAAGCCTGTCAAATCCACGGTAAGCCCATCTCTGTGCATGTGAATGTAGAGGTTAAGGGAAGTTTATAGAACAGTACCAGATTTCCATGAAGAAGCTGTTTGCTTTATTGAATTGCTTCTTTCTCTGCCTTTCAGGGAATGTTTTTGATTAACCCCTGCACTTTCTAGCTGTACACACACAGAAGTGTGCAGCATGCCTACTCTGTTCAGTCCTGCATTCTGTAGCCTCTTCTACAGTATGGACAAGAGAAGCTTTGTGTTTTGCTGTCAGTAATGTCTGTAGAGGTAAAAGAAGAAATCCTTAGAAATAATAACACTTACATATTTATTAGCACACATTTCCCTGTCATTTCAAGGTTCCTAATTCCAAGATTAAGTTTTTGTCTGCTTCATTCGAGACAGCTGTTCCAGAAGAAAAAAAAATATCTAGATGAATAGTTGTGTAACTTTAAATTAATAGAGTTTATGACTTTGTATGCCAGTTCAGTTCTTGAATATTAATTAGTAGTAGAGGTACTTAACTCTTGCACATGGCTGTGTTTTAGTAGATGATGAAGCGACCAACATATTTGTTCATAATTCAGTTAAATTGCCAAAGCACTTCAGATAGTTACAAAAGAAAAACTTTTAAATTAAAAAAATTGCTTAATTTTCTTGACAGTAAATAATCTTCCCAGTAAGAACTTGTGCTTTAGCTGGAGGCCTGAGCCAAGAAGGTTGATGGTGGTTGCCCTCACTTCTATTGTATATGTTCTTGTACACCTACATCTCTTTATCCTTCCTCTTCTAATCTTTAACTAATTATAGTATCCTGTGGTAGAAGATTTTGTGCTTTAATCATATTGGCTGACACATGGTTTTCTTGCTGTCTGTTTGTAAATACAGTACTGTGTTTCAGTACAGGGACCCCTGGTTTACTTCTGTCTTTTGATTTTATTTATAAAGCTGATGGGAATAATGTCAGTGGAAGAACTGCCAGTATAGGCATCTTATTGGGAGTTTATCACTGTTACCAATTTTTCTTCAAGACAGATACTGACTCTTGGCACTCTTGAGCTGTGTGCTCTGGGCCTAAAATGAGCAACTGATTTGAATTTCACAGATTAGGGGTGGAACCAGTCAGTCTCTTTGACTGTCTTAACCATGGATTTGTCTAAGTGCATATTCAGGTTTTTTCTCTGAAAATAGATGCTTCTGTGTGGTTGAATTGGTACTGAAAGGTCAACAAAACCTTTTAGGTTTTTGTAGTGGTTCGTATGGAAATAACTTCCATCCTGTTTATGCAGTATGTTTGTCTGCTTTTCCCTCTTGGTTTTGCTAGTCAGATTGAAATCTACGCTGATTGACTGTCGTGAGCCCTGTCTACACAGTCACTTGCTCACTCCCCCACAGCCATATGGGAAAAGAATTGGAAGGGTAAAAATGAGAAAACTCGTGGGTTGAGATGAAGACAGTTTAATAGGACAGAAAAGGAAGACATTTATAATAACAACGGAATATATAAAGCAAGTGATGAACAGCACAATTGCTCACCACGCAAAGTCGATGCTATGCAAGACCCTGAGCTGCCCTGCCTCCCAGCGAACCCCCAAGTTATATCTGGAATATGACGTCATATGGTACGGAATATCCCTTTGGCCAGTCTGGGTCAGCTGTCTTGGCTGTGCCCCCTCCCAGCTTCTTGGGTTCCTCCCACCTCATTGTTGGCAGGGCAGTATGAGAAGCTGAAAAGTCCCTGACTGCTTGGCAACAACTAAACCCATCAGTGTGTGATCAGCATTGTCCTCACCGTAAATCCAAACCACAGCACTATGCCCGCTGCTAGGAAGGAAATTAACTCTATCCCTGCTGAAACCAGGACATAAGGTTAAAAAAAAAAAAAGGTTGGAAGGGGTAGAAATACATGCTGCTACTTAAAGCTTTCATATGATTATTGGAACTAAGCCTTCTAATGTTTTACTTTTTATACTTTGAGGTTTTCTTTTTCTGGAAGCTCTTTGAAAGGGATGAGGAGTTAGAATAATGTGACTTGTGTCTTGGTGGGATTGAGAATTTTGCTTTGAAGGGAGATCTGGAGAAAAGGGCTGGGGCAAAGGGAGTTATTTTCAATTGAGAGAGAAGTGTTTTGGTTTTCCTTTATTACTTCATAGAAGTTTCATGCTTGCTGCTGTTCATATTCTTTCATTTCCTTTCCTTTACTAATAATGTCATGTTCGTCTGGTAGTTTTCTTAAGAACTGGCTGTAGTCAGCAGTGATACTGTTCAGAACAGCTGTTTCAGTTGTTAAGGTTACAGTTTCCAGCCAATGATGGAATGTTCTTTGGTCATTCAAAATCATAAACACATGTGGTGGGGTTGACCCTGGCTGGACACCAAGTGCCCACCAAAGCTCTATCACTGCCCTCCTCAGCTGGACAGGGGAGAGAAAATATAACAAAAGGTTCGTGGGTCGAGATAAAGGCAGGAAGAGATCACTCACCAATTACCTTCATGGGCAAAACAAACTCGACTTGGGGAAATTAATTTATTACCAATCAGAGTAGTATAATAAGAAATAAACCCAAAATCTTAAAAAAACCCTTACCCTCACTCCTCCCTTATTCCTGGGCTCTACTTCACTCCCAGTTTCTCTGTCGCCTCCTCTACAGCGGCACAGGGGAACGGGGAATGGGGATTGTGGACAGTTGATCACATGTTGTCTCTGCCTCTCCTTCCTCCTCAGCGGGAGGACTCCTCACACTCTTCCCCTGTGCCAGTGGTGGTGTTCTCCCATGGGAGACAGTCCTCCACCAACTTCTCCAACNACCCAAAATCTTAAAAAAACCCTTACCCTCACTCCTCCCTTATTCCTGGGCTCTACTTCACTCCCAGTTTCTCTGTCGCCTCCTCTACAGCGGCACAGGGGAACGGGGAATGGGGATTGTGGACAGTTGATCACATGTTGTCTCTGCCTCTCCTTCCTCCTCAGCGGGAGGACTCCTCACACTCTTCCCCTGTGCCAGTGGTGGTGTTCTCCCATGGGAGACAGTCCTCCACCAACTTCTCCAACGTGAGTCCTTCCCATGAGCTACAGTCTCTCATGAACTGCTCCAGTGTGGGTATCTCCCGCAGGGTGCAGACCTTCAGGAGCAGACTTCTCCAGTGTGGGTCCCCCCTGGGGTCACAAGACCTGCCAGCAAACCTGCTCCAGCCTGGGCTCCTCTTTCCATGGGGCCACAGGTCCTGCCAGGAGCTTGCTCCAGTGTGGGCTTCCCACGGGGTCCTCCACAAGCAGCAGGGGGACAGCCTGGCTCGCCACAGTCTTCTCCAATGGGCTTCAGGGGAATCTTTGCTCCAGCACCTGAAGCATCTCCTCTCCCTCCTTCTTCACTTACCTGGGTGTCTGCAGAGCTTTTTTTCTCTCACACATTATCACTTCTCTCTCTGGCTGCAATTGCTCCTGGCATTGCACAGATTTTTTTTTTCTCCTTCCTAACTATGTTACCCCAGGGGTGCTATTACCACGGCTGATTGGGCTCAGCCTTGGCCGGCCTTGCTCAGTGTCATGGTTTTATCCAAGTCAGCAGCTGAGCACCACGGCGCTGCTCCCTCACTGCCCACCCCCGCCCCCCGCTTCGGGATGGGGGAGACAGTCGAAAGAATGAAAGCAAGAAAACCCATGGGTTCAGATACAGACAGTTTAACAGGTAAAGCAAAAGCCGCACACACAAGCAAAGCAAGACAAGGAATTCTTTCCCCACTCCCCATGGCAGGCAGGTGTTCAGCCATCCCCAGGACAGCAGGGCTCCATCATGCGTAACAGGTACTTAGGCCATCACTCCGAATGCTGCTGCCCAGCCCCCCCCTCCTTTCTCAAGCCCCTTGTAAACTGAACATGACGTGATATGGCTTGGCTCTGTGCAAGCACTGCTCAGCAACAGCAAAAACATCTCTCCACTATCAACATTGTTCCCAGCACAAATCCTAAACACAGCCCTACACCAGCTACACTGAAGAAAATGAACTCTCCCTCAGCTCAAACCGGGACAGTCAGTCTTGGAGCTGGCTGGCACTGGCTCTGCTGGACATGCGAGAAGCTTCTAGCAGCTTCTCGCAGAAGCCACCTCTGTAGTTCCCCCACTACCAAAACCTTGCCACGCAAACCCTATACAACATATGATGAGGATCCAATTATGCTTTATTTAGCTTTTTAAGGGTCACTATTCATGACTAAGACTACATAATTATGGTATGGTAGGACACAGAAAAGCATAAGAAAAAAATGTACCTATATTCCTATTTGTTGTAAACAAAGAATAGCTGTACACGTCATGTGCTGTAACTTTTCTTCAAAAATTAACTTAATACTTCACAGTTCCTTCATGCCACACACCTCTGCTAAACTGCATCTTATGTTCAAGCTGTCTGATCACTATTCATTTGTTTTTATTTATCATAGCTGACAAGTTTCGTAAGTGGAATTGTGCTTAAAATTCTCTCAGCTACCTCTGTGAATAAAAGTGTCTTCTGGCCTAGAGATGGGTGAATAGAATGTTTTATGTATCTGCAGTGGCCTTTGGTCTTCCTCCTCTGCAGCTTCTTCTGTCTATTTTGAAGAAACAGTTGTATAAATCTCCACCTCAGCGTTGCATGCAGCATGTTGTTGTACTTCTGGAATATTTTGCTATTTTAGAAAGAAATCGAATAGCTTAGTGCAAATAGTTTTGTTTACAGATTGTTAGAGTCAAATTTGGAGTTTTGAAGATGTAAGGGGAGCTGTACTGTTCATGTCACTTGCTTCCTTAGAGATGGGGAGTTTAGGAACAATGTTGAGGACTTCATGTTGTAAAGTAGTGTTTAAGGTGCCAAAACAGATTCTGGCTAAGAAACAAGTATTTTTGCTAGGGAGAGGGCAAAAGCATTGATTATGTTCTTCAGTCCAGCTGACTTGCGCTTGGCAAAATTCACCTTGGTAGAAAACAAGAAATTACGACTTTAATGGTGTTTCTGTGATGCTACTCTGGACTCTGGACTGACTTAGACAGGACTGATAAAATGAAGTGTAGTGGCTTGGCTCTTTCACCTAACCTTGCATGACTTGTTTGCCTTTTGGGGAATAGAAGAGGTTTGGGAAGAGGAAGGGTAGATTGGAGTAATGTTGTAGGATCAGGGCTAGACCCTGTGTGAATGTCACTCAAATGAGAGTCCTCAAGAGGCAGCCACCTTATTCTAAAGCACTGTGCTGGAAACGAGAACATGGAGCTCTTCCTGTACGCAGACATGGCTTAGTGACATTGGCACTCAAAAGATGGAACAACTGGATGAGAAAGAAAGGAAATCAAGCACTTCAATACTGTACTGATCATTTGAGTACATGTATGGCTTTAGACAGAAACACTGCTCTAAGTGTTTTTTACTTCTGACCTTCCTGTACGTCGAAGTTCATCCAGATGTCAGTAATTCAAAGGCTAAGTAAATTTTTGAAAACAGAGATGCCATGTTCTCTTCGATGTTGTTTAAGTTGAATCAGGAACATCATCACATTTCCATGTATTTCTGTTAACCCTCTAGTAAACCAAGTGCTATCTCTTTTGTCACCTCACTTCTGCGGGGATAGCACCTTGTGTTGCCACTAGGCATTAGTTCCTTTGAGTTGCCTATTTTCCACTGAAGTATTATGCTTGTGCCCATAATGTGGCCAGTGTGTAGGGAAGCTGGTGCTACTTTTGATAGTAAGTGCGTTTGTTCACACTTTCAAATGTTCTAGTTAGATCACTTGTCTCTGAAGGTTTGGGTTTTTTTTAAAGGAAGATGAAAGAAAACTTGTCCTCTGTGTACACAAAAGTGTTTCAAATAAACAGACAGCTCTATGCAACAAGTATTTGTTTGATTATGATAAAACATTTCTGATAGTGCTTCAGGGTTTTTAGTAATGGAATACAAGTTCTGCAATGTTTTTCTTTTACTTAGAAATGAGCTTTAAAATTTGTGGGCCAAAATCCCCAGTTTGAAACAACTGCTACAGGAGAGTAGTAGGATGGTGCCTGTTCATTACTGGGAATGACTCATCTGTAGTATTTAATGCCCCTCAACCTTTAAATTAGCTGTTGGGGGTAAACAAAAAGTCACATTTAAATATAAGTTTAAGAACAAATAAAAGGCCTAGACCTTTCCATCTTGTCTTTAAACATCTTTAGCCTGGGTTGTTTTTGATATTACTGTCTGCACTGTCCGATGCAGCTGTCTCATCCAGCTGATCGTGTTCATTCACTGCCAAAAACTTGTTGCTGGATACGTGATTCCCTTAACTCCCTTCCCTCTCTTGAAAGTCTGTTGAGTCAGTTTTTTTATATGAACGTTGCTTTTATTTGTCATAGGCCAGCTGATAGAGCAGAAAAGAGTCAACAAACATAGCTAAGAAACCTTTGTTTATTACCATAGATACGTATGAACCTGAAAAAACTCGTTTGCTGGTACCTAAAAATTACAACTTCAGTGTTTTTACAAGTAGTTGGAGTGTGTTATCTATAGATTGTATCTCTCAACCTAGTATTTTAATTGTAAATGTAGGTACATTTTAATTAACTTTAAATATTGAAGCAACTGATTAAAAAGTCTGTTTTCATAGATAACAGTATTAGGATACTATAAATGTTTTATTAAGTAGTGTTGCTGAATTCAAAAAGTCGTCTTTTTTAAAGAGTGTTTTCAGATTTTCATATCCTTCAGCTCTGCAGATGTCTCTGGAGAGATCGTTTCAGCATTTTACTGTCCTTAATATGCATCTTGATGTAGCGGATGTCAATTTAGACAGCTAATTAGGAGATGGACATCCAACCACTTTCATGGGTCTGGCTCTTGGCACACACAGATTTACAGGCCATTAGCTTAGGGAATAAAGTACCTAACAGTGATTCCTGTCGTGTTCCCCCCTGCCCCCCCCCCCCAATATCCTAGAAGTATACATGACTTTTTGGCAGTTGGTTTATTTGCTGTTGTTATATGTTCAGGTAGCAGCTATTTTCTGTAACATCTTAACAGTGCTCCAGTTTACATTTTATTTACACATGTCAAGGAATCATAATCACATCTGTAATCTTGTTAAGCCTGCAATATTTCAATTATAGGACTTAATTTGACCAATATGTGTACAAATTCCAAAGTATTATTTCTTATCTTTTTTGTTTGTAAACCTGTTCTGATTTTAAAGCATCTCATGCATTATTCTTAACTTCTGAAGTGCTAATGAACTTTTAGTAGTTTTACTTAACTTGTGTACAGTTGATTGGGATGTTGTGGTGGTTTTTTTTCAAGCACTAAGAGAGAATTTATTGTCTTTTATCAAGAGCTCTTGGAGCATTGTTTTCAACCTTTTGGTCCAGCAGACCAAATTTCTCATTTAGAAATACCCAAACTTTTATTTGGCCAGAGCAAGGGTGTTTCGTAAAATGCTTTGTTTTCTTGCCACAAAAACTCTAGGAAGCCCTGTTACGAAAGAAATGCTGTCAAGTGGCTTTCCTCCTGCCTTTATCACTGATGTTCAATAACCATTCAAAACTTACAGGGTCAGGTAAGAACTTTCTTCATAGAGCAGTGACATTATTTCTGGTTAGCCTCCGATATGTTATATTTGCTGAGAGCTCCAATGCATTTTTCATTTGATTTTTTTTTTGTTTGGTTTGATTTTGTTTTGTGGTTCTATCATCTTTTACAGAAGGGATTTTATATTTTATTTTTTAAATTTAGTTTAACCAACTAAATCTGCTAATGGATCAACTGAGCAGTTATTAGTGTTTGCTAATGTGTTTTGCTTTAGGAAAATATCCAAAATAATTGGATTGAGAATGCAGCATGCAAAGTATTTTTCCAATAGCAATATTTGGAAAATCTATATGTGAATGGTGCTGTATGCTCATTGTTGCATATGTGTGTGTGTGTTAAGCTACAACAGCTTGAGTACTTCAAAACAGCGAAATAAATACTTGACGACAGAAGAATGAGCAACTCTGAATGCTTGGCATATACTTTAGAGCTTCAAAATTACACTGTTTCTTGCTTGATAATTAAGCTTGTTACTTCTTTTTTTAGCTCGGTGTTTTAAATATTGATCTCACAAAGACCTGTGTGTGTGATTAACGTTCAATGGAAGTGTTCAGGCAGGTTCTTCAGTCATTGCAGGACTGGGATCTCCAATTCCGTTACGTTCTTAAGAAATACTTAAATTTTTTTTGCTGTGATGCAAAATATTTATTTCTGAACATTGTTGAAGTGGGTTTTTTTAGCTTTTCTTAATGGGGTATTTTAAGTGATCTTAGGAAAATGTAACTTTTGTTGGAGGAGTCAGCAGAAAGGAAAAATATTGTAATGAACGAGGGGAAATGAATAGCAAACTAAAATATGAGAAAAATCTTGAAGTCTACAAAAGTACACTTTGCCAAAAACACCACCATATTCACCAATTTCGCTATGTCACTCTTTCATAAAAATTTTTTAAAAAGCTATTTACTATGAGTGTTCTAAAGGGAATCTATGAAACCATGTCTCGATTGCACTAATTCTTACTGCTGTAACTGCTGAAATGGTATGAATTATCTTGCAACACCCTGAACACTGTCAGTGTTTGGGTGTTAAGAACCTGATTTATTTTACATTAGCTCTTAAGTAGACACATTAATTTCATAGAATCACAGAATGGTTTGGGTTGGAAGGGACCTCAAAGACCATCTAGTTCCAACCCCCCTGCCATGAGCAGGGACACCCTACACTAGACCAGGTTGCCCAAAGCCCCATCCAGCCTGGCCTTGAACATGCATGTTGGTTACAGCATTTACAAGTACTGTAAGCTGTCTCTTTGGAATTAGTATTAACAAGAGGAAGGTTTTTTTATAATCTCTTCTTAATAAATTGCCAATAGTGAGGAGCTGACCCAAAACCTGAGGCTTGTCTTCATGCTTACCTGTCTTCATTGCTTATTTATAATTGTGTGCATTTCTCTGTGTGTGTATATATCTGTGTATCATTCGCTATGTATGTTCATACTTGTTTCTGCAGCAAGTGCGTGACTTCCTAGGAATCAAAACTCTCAATTGGGTCTTTGTTCCTCTGGGTCAACGATATACCTGCGTGGTTCTTGATTTATTTTTGGTTTTTGTACCATACAGTTGCCTCTAAAGAATGAAAAACCAAAGAAGCTAGAAATGTGATCAGTAAGAAATTAGAATTGTGACATCTGTGTTATGTAAGATGTTCTGAAGTCAAATATGTTCATGAAGTCAGAAATAGTCTCTAGAAGTTCATGTTTATAACTCCTACTGTGAATCATCTGTTTTACTGCCAAGAAAAATGCAAGTTATCTTGTGTAAATGTTTTACTTTGTTTAGAACACTTCTGCTACCTGAACAGAATCTGCTATTATTTACTATGCCTTGTAAGATTAAAATATTAAAATACCTGATTTGGTTTTGTTTTTACATTGTAGGTTTTGACTTTTGCCTATAAGCATGCATTGGTAAATAAAATGTATGGGAGAGGTCTCAAGTTTGCCACAAAACTTGCAGAAGAGAAGCCAACAAAGGACAACTTGAAAAACTGCATTCAGGTAAGGTGTATCTGGTAAAGCAGTGGGCTGTGTTCAGGCCGAGTAAGCTTTTAAAAGTAAGATAGAAGTCTTTGTGAACTTTTAATACCTTTTACATTGTAGAACTCACTAAGCTTAACTTTTTAACCTTATCCAGGTTTTTTGTGGCTTGGCCTCTGTTTTTAATAGTGATTTCTTCTTTCTTTTTTCAAAAATAGCTAGTTTGTGGGTAGCTGATGTTTAGCAGATTTACTTTCTGGATCTTATTGTGAGGCATAAAGAAAGTAGAGGCAACTTAGCCAAAGATCATCTGCCTGTTTAAAGTCTCAGTATGTTGCTGTTTTAACCACTGTTATTGTCACTGTTGTTAATCATAAATACTGCTGGTAGAATATAGATGGAGAATTAGTGGGAATTACTGTAACTTCTAGGACAAAATTTTTGTTCATTGAGTTGGAGGACTGTAGATCATGTAGAACGTTTTTTTTCCCCTTTCAGGACTAAGTAGTTCAAAGATCACCAGTTCTCCCATCTGTTATCTTTCTAATAATAGACATCTTTAAGATGTTGATATCAGTGTAGTGTTTGTTGGAAGGATTTAGATTTTTAAAAAGACTAAGACCCAAGAGCTTATCTCTTTTTTTTTTTTTTATGTTTGCTTTTTTTTCTTCAGCTGATGAAGTTGCTTGGATGGACTCATTGTGCGACTTTCACTGAAAATTGGCTTCCTGTCATGTATCCACCTGATTACTGTGTATTCTAGAAAACCAACGGTTGTAAACCTAAAATGATTTTATATGGGGCAGGATATGAAAAGATAAGTTTGACTTTTTATTGGAACGCATGTTTTCATTACTGAATGCTGATTATTAAATTGTGTGTATTTATCGGTAAAGGCACCTGGGTACAGCTTAATACCTGTTAACCGAACTCCTGTCATCGGGGAGTTTCCTTATTGTGCATCCCATTGCTGGCAATGGATGTGCCAGAACTGCCAACACCAAGGATTTGGAATTAGGCTGGAAAGGCTTACTGCATGCTTGTTAGGTTCTTAACTGTTATTTTTAACTGCAAACCTGTAAAAGCTCTGTATTTTTTACAGTAAACTGAATTTTAACATGTTTGATCTTAATTTCACTTGTATGAAGGCCTTAAAGCTACTTGAAGAGTAGCTAAAATCTTATTTATTAGACTAAAGTAACGGAACATCATTACCTGTATTGTTTTGCAAGAGTTTACATTTAATTTTTTTAAGAAAAAATCAACCTCTCAAACTGTGTACAATGTGTAACTCAGAATTGCTGATGCATAGGTGCTCTTGTAAATCTTTGTTTCGGAGTGATTTCAGGCAAACTCAAAAATCCACGTGAACCGAGTATCAGGACAGACTGATACGTGTATAAAAGTGCCAGACAGTTAAATCTTGATCAGGTATTGTAAAGCTATACATATATGTTTAATAATGTTAAAAATGTAAAACACAGCAGAATAAATGTGCGGAGTTGAAGATCAAAAACCACCATGTGCACTCTGATACTTTTAAAAGATTATTTTATAATTAATAAAAACAAATAACGAAGCTGAACATTGTATTGGTTTCTAAAAGAGTACATAAATGAAACGTGCCGAAAGAAAGCGCCTTACGAACAGCAGAGGTTCAGTGCAGCCCAGAAGGTCAATGCTTTCTGCTAAAGCCTTTTCACTAACTGTTGCTACTGACATTGTTCCTTCAGTGGAGAGAAATTGGTCTGTTTGAACAGGTCGTATGTATCAGCCAGAGACAAATTGCTATATCGTTTGTCTTGCCAGGTTTTTTGTAACTTGTAACGCAAAACTCAGATGCAGCTGCAACTTTGCAAACACAAATGCGCAGAAGGTGCGCCGCAATGCTGCAAAACGTTCCGAACTGTGGTGCTACCAGTAAATCACAATTAGGAACAGTTTTTTCTTTTTAATTCGCTCTTACGGTGGCTTTAAGCAGCTTGACGTTTGATTCTGGAAATTCTGCTAGAGTGGTTACATTAAATATATTGCACATTTTTTCTAGAAATTCATAGTCTGTACTGAATCTGAATTTATTTGCCCATAGCAATACTGTTCCTGGCTTACAAAAATACACCATTGTTGCTAGCAGGGGGTCCAGAGCTGTGTGATGGTATACGACATCAGTTGCCAGTATGAAATCATAGTGGTAAGTTGATGCAGGGAAGTCTTTGAGGTCTTCTCCCCATACCAGTTTTCTCACTTCAGGTTTGTGCGTATTCATGTTCTGTGTATTTCTTGAAATATTATATGAGAGATTTTCAAGAACTTCAGGCAAATCAGTAGCTGTAACGTAAGCTCCTAAAGGAAACAGTAATTTGTTTCAGTTCATAGGTATGTAGCTGAACGCGTATAGATAAAACTTTACATAACTTCACCAGCTCTTCCCCCTCACCAATAACAAGTGTAGCTACTTTAGTAACAAAACAGTATTTTACTACAATTTTCATTTTTAAAAAAGCGGTGACGAACAAAGTTTACTTCAAGTGTTGCTTCATTGCCTTAAAGTGACAGTGGCAGATCTAGATCATCTTTCACAAGAAATCCAGAAGGAAATATGAATTTACTAACCTAAGATACAGGCCACAATGGAAACCAAGCCTGTCCCAGCACCAATTTCCAAAACTTTTTTGTCCTTGAGGTTGAATTGTTCTTGATTTGATTCCAGATATTGAGATAAAGCCAGTGCCTAGAACAGTTAACACATATCCGAAAGAGGGTAACAGGTAAGTTGTACAGGAATTCATTAGATGTTTTTATACGGAGGGGGGTGTGGGGATGATTTATACAGTGAAAAATACTGAAGGCTGTAACATAAAAATGTAGTATGGAAAAAATTATTGTGTCCTGTTTTTTATGTATTTTAAAAAAAAAATCAAACAGCTTATTTTTAGTTTTAGGTTAATGGGATATGGATTTGCTACACGCTTCTAGGCACCGAGTCGTCTGACAGCTCAAGACAGGCAATGTTTAGACGTGAACCATACAGTCAGAACAGCAAACAAGGTTGAACAGTATGTAAAATGTAGTGTTATGGTTTATCATCATAAATGTTATGGATTATTATCACTATTGTAAAGTAGATTCAGGCTTCAGCAGAAGTTTTTTTTTAAAAAAATCATTATTTGTTTGTTTTGTTTTTTGCAAAGGAAATATTAAAAATTTGTTTTCTACCAACTCAACACTTGTCTATTGATAATAGTATAAACTTTAAAAAAAAAAAAAGCCCTAAAAAAAACCCTGCACTGTATGTAAGTATTTATCAGACCTTTGTAAAGGTCTTTCCAATAGAACATAAATTGGCTGTTTGTAAACAAGATAAACCAATGCCAAAGAAACTAACTGCCCCTTCTGCTTCTCTTCTTCAGAGTTGTGTTACTGTTTTAACTCTTGTGCTTTTCATAATGCAACACTGGCTACCTGCTGTGGGAAAGCTGACAGCTAATGAATCACCAGTCCAATTTGTGCAACCTCTCAATTTTCTTGGAAAGTTTTACCGTCTGCATTCTGACACCTGATTAATGTGAGAACTGATGATCTGACACTTCAAAATAAGATACTGCTTCACCCACCTATATGCTTTCTTTTTCTCTATTGTTTTGAAATTGTCTGCCGTTTTCTGTGAGCTTTTTCAATAAATGCAGATCTTAAAAATTTTGAAATCTTAATTTTCTTGTCTCTATCAGTTAACCCTCTCTTCTCTCAAAGGCAATTTTCTCAGTCCACATGAAATTCTGTTTCAAAGAGTAAGGGGAGGAAAGACTGAAGAACTGTTTGCAAGTAAGGTTTTCCATACTGCAAGGAACTGTTCCAGCCTGTTCTTTAAAAGCAGCATATTGAATTGTTTAAAACTCCTTTATTTAATTGCTCACAGTTTTCTTTTTCAGTCTCTTCCTTGCACTGCTGAGTGCTTCCCAACAGTGACTGACTGGAAACACAGAAGAGGCTGAATGCTTCCTCCCAAGTTCCCTTTCTTAATTTTGTTTTCAGTTTCTGCATCCAGTGTACAAATACTTAAGTGCCACAGTTCTTTTGGTGCCAGCTGGCAAATTAGCATAAGGCAGAGTTTTCTGATGAAGTACTTCACAACTTCATTCTGCACTGGGAAGGAAACCGCCCCGGTCAGAAGTGTTGTGCAAGAAAGCTCCCGTAGTATTTCTGTGCCACTGTCATGGTTTGCTCTTCTTTGGTGTCAGCTTTCTGGTGCCCTGTCACGTACTTACCCCTGGCCAGACCACGGCTCCGAAGTGTTCTATGGACTCCTGAATGATGATGTGGTGGCCTGCGTAGGAGTAGTGCTCTTTATCAAAGTAGTGGGAAACTCTGGGGACCCAGTTCTGTAGTATTTTAAGAATTTCTGGTGAATCTGTGAGATGAAAGACACTATTTGTATGCAGGTGTTTATAGGCGACTTGTTAAAGGGTAAAAAGTATTTTGTGAGAATAGTCCATAGGCACGTGGACTAGAAAAGCTGTCAGGCCATTGGCCTCGAGACTGGGCGCTGCCTGGGTGCGGATGGTCTGGCTGGCCAGGGAGGGAAAGGAGCTGTGGTCCCTTCCTGCCATTCGGAGCGCTTGCAGGGGCAATTTACAGATAGAAATGAGCCTTTTAGAAGAAGCTACTAATTCATGTATGTAACTCTGTTAATAACAGCTAGAAGACTTTCAGGACCAAGTTAGTGTGTTTGGGGTATGGCCTGAAGGGTTTGTGCTGTAGTTTTTACTTGTGAGGCCAACAGATCTAGAACATTTAGCTGCTTGTTACAAAAGAGAGATTTAGGATTTACCTTTTACATTGAAGAAAACCTAGCTTTTTTTTTTTTTAGTGGTTATTTTTTTCTTTTAACCACGCTTCCCCAAAAGGAGGGTTGTAAGAACTCTTTATGTTGATGTATATGGTGCTGCTCAGTGAGTGTCAGTGCTACCGTTGCGCTAGCACATCTCATCATAGCGAGTCGGCTGCTGGGTGAGATTTTTCAGGAGAGCTCTGCTGCAGTGCTCCATCTGATCTCACCGAAAACAAGGACACTTACAGAATGGCTGTACTGTTGTTGGAAGCCTGTTAGCAGGATGTGCATAGATAATACAAAATTATCTTTTAGCTGTAAAGAAAAAAATTTGCTCTGGCTTGCGTGGATTTTAATTGATGCCTGTCTGAGGTCCTTGGTAGGGGTTTGAGCAGTTTGGCTTGTTGAAATTTGTTATACGACATTGTAATCATATCTCTGATTGTAATTGAGAAATAATTCTTAGATGTCTAAATAAAAACCAGAGACCTTTTAAAACATACATCTTAATTACGGAGGTAGTCCTTTTTGTAGGTTTGGTCTGATAATAAATACGAACGTAAAGGGAAACGATGGGGAAAAAGTAGTGATCAAGAGGAAGAGTGACAGGTGACATCTACTACTTGAAGGCTGAGAAAAGTGAAAGTATGAAATGGTGGCAGGCCGTGGCAATTGCAGTGTTTAAATTGGACCAAACCTGAGCTGGATTCTGCTGGTGATGCTGCGCACTTGGAGCTGCAAGTGCAGTTTTCAGAGCCATGCTGGTCTTCGCAGGTTTCCTCTTTCTCGGTTTGGCAGTCCATTACTCCTTGAATTGTGCTGGGGAGTGGTGGCTGCTGTGCAGAGATCATGGCAAAAGAGCTGAAACGGAAGAGGGAAAATAATGAAAAAGCACAAGGGCACTCTCTGTGCAAGGTACCGCTGGAGGAAGCCAGTGAGTAATTTGGGTGGGCTTCGGTTTTGGGGGTTTTTTGTCAATGATGCCTTGAGGGATGAGAAGCCATGATGAGAGGTGACACCCCCACTCCAGTGGAAACTGCAGCGAGCACTTTCTGGTAATGCAGTCATACTATCAGAGACTTGACTTTAATCGTGTTTATCATGTTTAGTATTTTACCATGTTTATTTTATCACGTATGCAAAAATCTTAGCATTGTGTCACCAAATGGATGCTACTAATCAGCATGAAAGGGCAGCTGCTTGCGTGGTACTCCGATCAGTCGAAGCAACAGCTGTGAAAGATGAACTGCCTTTTGATGTCTCTGCTTTTTTTTTTTTATTTGTGTCATTGACCATTTCCCAGAGAATTTGAGGCTTGACATTTCTGCGATAAGAATGAAACAAATTTAAGAATGAAACAAAATGATAAAACTGCTTAATTGGCTGCAGCCGGTGCTCTTGATTTGTGACTCCTTGTTTACAGGTGCTTTCCCTTCCCTGCCTTTTCCCGCAGAACAGCTCATTGAGTTACCCTGAAGCGTAGCGAACTGCCGAATGCGCAGGATGCTGTCAGGAAGTAAGTGCAGGGAGCAGATCGGCTCAGTAAGCTTTTTTGGAGAACTCTGTTACGATGACAGCATCTGCAGCGTACGGGACAGCACGCAGCATCAGGAGGAGCTGCCTGATGCCACCTAACAAGAGCAGGAGGAGGACCGGGTCTAAATATGCCTGGGGAGAACTATGCCAGCGAAACTTTTCATTTCACTAGTCTTCTTCAGCGATAGCACCCGTGTATACGCGTATGTATATACACGTGTATGTATATATGTGTATAAAGAGAGAAAAAATGGTTCCTAACTTGCTCTGGCCAGAGGCTGTACAAATTCACCCTTCCCATGTATCATGATGGCTGGAGCCTGCCACGTTTTTGTCCATAATTGGATATCCTCCTTCTGCTCCCTTCTGAGCACGTGTGTGTTGGCTCTCTCCAGCCGCACGCCGTGCAGGCGGCGTGGTACATCACTGGCGTCGCAGTGTGCCGCGGGCAGCTGTTGGCGATACCCTGGCTGGGGGGCCGGGGGGAGGCTTGGCAGCGGCCGGGGGAGGTTCAGCAATGCCTGCAGGTAGGTTTTTTAAGGAGCAGAGTGTCTGCTGACTTGTGTGGGTGGTTTATTTGCACACACGATACTGACACTGTTGCGGTTTTAATGATCCCTGGTATATTCCTTATTGCTGCTCTGTTTATTCACATGGTCAGGATTTGTGTTCTGACTCTTCTAGCACTGCGCCTGTTCAGCCCTGGCAGTGATTTTTGTCGTTTTGGAAAAGAGTGCTTTAAAGTAAATCGATGTCTGTAGATTTTATTTTTTATTTTTTTTTAATTTTTATTCTCAGAGGGCCTTAATCTAGCTAGTAACAAGTTCTGGCTATGCACCTTTTGTGTATAATCTGAGATACAAGGGTAGGTAAGAGACTGAAGATGATGCTGTAGTTACAGCGTTCCTTGACGTATGAGCGAATGCATCCGTGTTCACGTTTACACGTGAAAGTGTGCCTCCTTACACAGCTCTGGTTTCTAGGCAGTCTTGTCATCAAAGTGTACCTCCAGTTTTCAGCAAGGCCTCTTTTTTTCATATCTTGAGCTAGAATAAAGTCTGGTCAGGTTTTAATGTTTTAAGAAATTTTGGGGAAAACATCGTAAGACTTGCTTAATTGGCACGGTGTGTAATGAAAAGAGAAGGATGTCAGAACTGGTGATGGCTACAGCTGGAGAAAACATAGGTGAAGACCCATTTTTCTGAATATTCTGTATTTAAACATGCAAAGCACTACATTTTCAAAGTGTGGAGTGGGGTGGGTTTTCTTTTGTTGTTTTTCTCCATTTGGTAAGGCCCATGTAGCATGAAATCGCTACATTTAAGTGAAAGGCCAATCCTGAAACTACAAAGCGGGAAACTTTGCATTGTCCAGGACCCTTGTATATCAAAGCCAGAAAACCTTGTTTAACAAGTAAACTGTTTGACTTGTCCGTTATGGGTGGAAAGTGATCCTTCTGTATCTTTTCCTTTGCTTAGGTATGTTCTTAGTAAATACTGTTTGTTGAATCACGGTTAAGTACTAGTAGAAAACACAACTGCATCTCTCATCATGAGACAGAGATATATATATATACACACACACACATGTATTATCCCACCCCTATTATCACTCGTTCAGTACAGACTGAATTCTAAATATTAGACACGTTGCATTCAGTTTTCAAAATAAAAATTGCGATGCTTTCTTGTGCTTTGTCCTTTGAGCTGCCCTGAAAGAGGAGTCTGCTTAAATATTTACAAAGATACTTTCTTGTTTCTGTTAAGTATGTTCTTAAAATCACAGAACCATAGAATCACTAAGGTTGGAAAGGACCTTCGAGATCATCAAGTCCAACCGTCAACCTAACACCACCATGCCTACCAGATCATGTCCTGAAGTGCCACGTCTACACATTTTTTGAATGTCTCCAGGGACGGCGATTCAACCACCTCTCTGGGCAGTCTGTTCCAACACCTCACTGCTCTTTCCGTGAAGAAGTTTTTCCTAATATCCAACCTAAACCTGCCCTGATGCAACTTGAGGCCATTCCCTCTTGTCCTGTTGCTTGTTACTTGGGAGAAGAGACCAAAAATGCCTGGTGGTTACACTGGCACTGTGGTGACACTGGTGTGGTCCTTCAGTCCATCAGCTGCCTGGGTTCTGTGGCAGAAAACTGGGGGGACAAAGATCAGGCACTTTGCGTCTGTACGTCACCTAATGTGCTGGGCTCTGGTTCATGGCTGGGACTTCCAGATGCTGTAATATCATCTTTTCATAGGTGTAGTTTTTGCAAAATAGGAAGGTGGTGTTGGTTTTTGGGATTTGTTTGTTGTTTTTTTTTTTAATATAGCCTACTGCCATAACTGTTAATTATCTGTTTCATAAACTTGGAGTAAAAAGTAAAGCACTTTTTAGCTGCAAATTACAGAACAAATTCAGTCTTATTTGAAGAATTCAAGTATATTGGCATCTTGCCCTCGTGATGCGCACAGCTTTATCATTTCAAATGGCACACTGAACCTGAAGTGAGTATTGAGTGAGCAGTAGGTGGTGGTTGCATTATTACGTACCCGATGTGTAATATGGTATAATAATATTGCAACCAAAATCTGTTTCCGTATGAAATGCTGTCTCTTTCTGAATGTTAGCAGCTGATTTCTTTGCAAAATGATCCTGAAGGGAAATTGTCATGAAATTGTGGCTTTTAAACCCGTATTGACTTCATTAATAGTCTTAAACTGTTGTGAACAAAGCAACATACCAAACCACATTGGATTGCTTCAGAACCTAAGGAAGAACGAATCATTCACAAAATTGTCTGTTTGACAGCGCCACGTAAAATTAACAAGGTAATTAGATGCTGAAGGACAAATTATATGATGTTAAACCTTAAGGTAACAGTTTGTCCCCTATAAGAATTAAGTTTGTGCCTTGTAACTTCCCACATCCATTGCTTGGAAAGAGCTTTTCAAATCTAGCTACGTGCCCCCAAAAATAAGATAAAATCAAGTAGGTTAGTGAGCAACGTGGTGTCACTGGGTCTTCAGCTTAACCACAGCTCCGCCGGAGCGTGTTTCCCTCGCCCCTGCGTGGTTACGTGGCACAGCCTGCTTCAGCCTGGGTCCTTTGGGCAAAAGCCCGTTCCCTTCGCTCGCGCGGGAAACGCAGTTGCGGCGCGCTCTTTGCGAGAGGGGGCTTAGCCCTGCGCTTGCGCCAGACACAAGCATCCGTGGTTCAGGCAGCTCGTGCGGATCTCTCGTGTTCTCATGCACCAAATAAAGTAGTATAAAGGGATGAATATAAACGCTAGGAAACAAAGGAAACGTCAGTGCTAGGAACATCACAAGGTAAATGCATCCAAATACCGAAACCCAGCACCGATAGTCGCTCCTCGCAAAGTAGCAGGGTTAGGCAAGCTGGATTTAGTTGGCTGACACGGCTGACCTGAGACACAAGAAACATTTCCTTTGTTATTCCGCGGAGCGCGAGGTTAGCTGGGCAGCTGCGCGGGTACCTGCTGCGGCAGCGGGCGCCGGGGGTTTCCTGCGGGCGGATGCACGCTCCAGAGGTTTTTATACAGGCATGCACCTGGGGGGAATAACTCTCCGCTCCCACCAGTCGGGTTGCAGGCTATTTACAGTAACATGACCAAGCAGCGCTCAAAGAACTTGCTGCGTTACACTGAACTCTTCCACGACTGCACTACGAAACAAAAACGCTCTCAGGCTTCGAAGTCCGAAGCGTCCCAACCTTCAGAAATAAAAATCTCTGCTTCCTCCAGCCTCTTGTTCTGATTTTGCAGATTAAGTGTTCCCTGCTTTCTCCCCAAAGGTCTGCAGTGCTGCCCCAGACAAGCAACTCACCGTGGGCAAACCAGCGCGTAAATAACGTGTGTGGCTGGCTGGCAGCAGCCCCGGTGCAGGGAAAAGTTCACAAAACTCCTGCTGCCAGGAAAAGGTCAAGTCTGCTTTGCTCCGCCGGGCATCCGGCCGGTAAGCTCTGGGTACCCTCCCCTGCCTAGAGTCACCGACGGCTTTCCCCTCATCTTTAGCGCTGGGAGTAACCAGAGGAAACATTATATCTGCTGAAAGAGAGAGTGCAAACGTGAAAATCTCACCGCGAGTCGTGCAGTTGCTTGTTTTAAAATAGATGGATGTTATGGATGTTGGAGATACACCAAGTATGTAATCCTTACACGTGTCGGGAGTTCGAGTTTTATATGCGTTTACCAGTCTGCTGCCCCTCTGCCCTCCCTTCTTGGAAAAGATTCCGTAGGAAGAAATTCAGCTAGAGGGTAGAAAAATGTAAAAGGAACTTTGAAAATCATGAAGCTAGATGACAACCCCCGGCTAATTAATGATCAGCTGAAGGCTGCCAACAGAAATAAGGGCAGGGGGACACAACGCAGATTTTTTTTTTAACTTAATTTATAGGTGTTTACATTTTAGGATGAACAGCGTTTGAATTCAGGCAGTGCTTTCTTGACGAGCGCCGAAGGACGAAACGATCCTTTCCCGGCACCGAGGGCGCGTGCTTCACGCGTGTCTCCAGTAGCCGTGCCGCGTGTGGGAAGTGCTTGGCTGCTTGCTCAGATGCTCACACCCGCCTTTTCCCTCTGAAATTCGATAGGTAAAAGATGCTTTTTTAATTTATTCTTGGGACCTAGTATTAAGGGATTAGCTGTATTAAGCTGGTCCCATAAGCACTGGATTTCGAGGCCTGCTGGGTTTCACGAGTAGCGCAAACGCGCGCTCCCGAGCTGGGCCAGGAGCTGTTATTAGAAAGAAAAAGGCAGATAGGCTGCTGGTGGGATGGCTGCCGTACTGGTTTTAAAGACGTGATCTTTTTAGCAGGCACGTTCCCGCTGCATATTTATTGCATTTGTCACCCGGGGTGAATGTAGTTCAGACCGGTGCTGCTGTTAAAGTTCGGGCCTAAGCTTTGCAACGGGGCTGACGCTGCGCATAAATAGTTTATTTTTTAAATCGGGGGAGCTGGCTTACTCTGTTGTGTCTCTTTTGTGTCAGCAACTAGAAAGGATGGCAGCTGTAGGGACTGTGTTACAGCGTACTGACAAGTCATGTAGGTATGGCCTCGTTTCTTGTTTGTAAGTGATGCAGGAATCAACACTGAAACTCTGAAATGTAGCTGTTGTTGCCATGTGTTTACTACGTAATTTCTATAAATGCTTCTTGTGCTAGAGCCTGTCTCCAAGCATTTCTTGTTTAACATGGAAAATTAGTGTTGTCTGGAGGCGTAGCCCCACAGAATTAAAATTTCTCTGGACTTGTGTGAATAGGCAGGCTGGGGGAGCACAGCACCTCAGCTCCATGTGTTAGAGGGCGATTTTCAGTTATTAACATCCCATTCCACAAAGCTGCGTGTGCTTGGGTGGGATCAAGTTAATTTTCATAGCAGGTACTATGGGGCCATGGTTTGGATTTGTGCTGGAAGCAGTGTTGATAGCACAGGGATGTTTTCATTCTTGCTGAGCAGGGCTTACACAGGGCCAAGGCCTCTTCTGCTCCTCACCCCACCCCACCAGCCAGGGGGCTGGGGGTGCACAGGGAGTTGGGAGGGGACACAGCCGGGACAGCTGACCCCAACTGACCAAAGGGATATCCCGTACCGTATGGGGTCACGCTCAGCACATAAAGCTGGGGGAAGAAGGAGGAAGGTGGAGACATTTGATTATATAAAACCCAATCGGCAGTGTGAGTCTTTTTCCTTTAAAGTGTTATCAAACTACCAGGAAAGCTGGGAAGATATTCTTCCTAACTCTGCCTGTCACTGAGCTCAGCAGTACCATCATCTCCAGTGTACAGGCAGGGTAGAACTATATTCATAGATAGACTGGATCTATAATCTATGGATTACAGATTAGAGTGATCTAAATTTAAAACAAATTTTAAAATTCCGCTGCTGTTAATAGTAGCAAGTTCAGTGTTAAGTGATGTAAAATTGGTAAAACGTTAATTAAAACGTGTGAGAAGGAGGTATGAAAATGTTAGTGTTCTCTGAACTCATGGGGAGGAAGGTGCCTGCCAGATTTGTGCCAAAAGAAGGCAGAGTTAAACCAGAAAAGATGAAAGGTAGTCTGATCAATGAAATGAGTAGTCCCAAATCACCAGGACCAGACCACAGTCACCCAGAACTGTGCGGTGAAATGACCACCAGAGCCTGGTGCCTGCTGCTGAAGGTGGATTTGACACCAGAGCACAGGAAGCTGTACCGATGCGAGATGCCTTTCGAATGGGGTCTCGGAGGGGTCTAGGGAGCAGCGGGCCAGTAAGTCTGACATCCGAGCTAGTTAAACTGAGAGGAACGGCAGTGTTGGCTTTAGCTGATAAATAATAAGGCATAGTGTGGAAAAGGAAGGAGGGTTTGTATGTTCTTTGAAAGTGCCTACAAACATGCAGTTCAGGGTCCTCCAGTTAATACAACGTATGTGGATTTGCTCAAGCTTTTGATGAGGCCACTCACTAAAGGTCCTCACAGAAATTACGCTTTGCTGGGCTAAGAAGGGCGAGTTATGTTTTGCTTCAGTAATTTGTTAATAGCAAGGAGGCAATAAATGGTCAGGTTTGCTGTGTCCCGTGGGGAGCAGAACTGCTGGGTGTATTCTTAAAAGCTAATGGGAAGCAAAGAAAATAGCACGGTGACAGTAATGTAAAATTATTCGAGATAGCGAAAACAAAAATAAGCCGAGGAGTTCCAAAAGGATCTCTGACATGTTGGGAGAGGTGATAATGCGGTAAATGAAATTTGGCGCTGACAAGTACAACGTAGTACACAGGGACAGCCTCTCACTCGGTATCGCCTAGGAATGAGATCTTAATGGCACCAGAGACAGCTGTACAAAAATACCTTTGCAAACCATAGCAGTAAGCAAAAACATAAAGAGACTGTTGTGTTTTTATAAGGAGAAGAAAAAACCCCAAACCGATGAAAAAGGAACATTGGTTTTTCCACTCTAGGAACTCAGTTTGTCTCACGTGTTCCGTGTGTGACTCCAGCCTTTGATTAAAATGCTCAGGGTCCTGGGTGGCCTGGTGCATGGCTGATGAAGAATGGCACACTCACAGTTCTAGAGCAGATTCACCTCGTCCTTATTGCTGGAGGCATCTGCTGGACTTTTCTGGATGTGGAAAGCGTGTTTGCATTCTCCAAATCACAGGGACTCCTTAACTGCTGGAAGCAGCCAGCTGAATGTTTACAGCATGGTGTTGACAGGGCCTGTGCTGTTTGCTGAAGTACAAACAACTGCAAGGTGGAAATTGTTCCCAGTTAGCATCCCCAGTGTTTGCGGTTTGTTGGTTTGGGTTTTTTCTTTTCTATTCCTTATGGCTGTGGGATGAGCCCCAGCTTAAAGTCACTCATACCCAAAGGTAATACTGGTGGCCTTCCTGATTAGCGGCAGCCGAAGGTGTAGAGCAACATGGAGTGTGACCCCCAAACCAAACCCTCTCCTTTCATTATTTTTAGAATGAGAAATCCTTTCTGCGTGGTTCAGGCCGCCTTTTGCTCACCTAGCTGAGGAGACTCAGGGATGGTGACTCAACAACTTCCCTGGGCAGCCTCTTCCAATGCTTGACAAAAGCATTCTTTTTCTTTTCTTTAACTTAATGTGCAACATTAAATCAATTAATCAGGCTTAATCCTATTTGCNTTGATTTAATGTTGCGCGTTAAGTTAATCAGGCTTAATCCTATTTGCACATAGAACGAGATGACGTGCACCTCAAAGAAGGGAGCAAAGCAAAGTGTTGCCAGGTAAGTAATTATTTAAAATTGTGCTGCAGCATAGGGGATCTGCATGTTCAGGAGCATGGAAGAACAAAGAAATGCTCTGAGGTTTTACGCTGAGAAGAAGGACACCAGGCTGCGCCCACCTTCCCAGCAGCTCCTGGCTGCCGTTAGCCATCTCTTGTGTATTTAATGCCTGCTCTGTCCTTCCTGGGCAGCGCAAGCACTGCTGCTGGTAGCAAAGCTGTTGGTGAAAGCAGTGCTGCATTGCTGGGGCTTGCTGCAAGGACCCAGACAGTGAGGAATCTGGATATAAACTGTGTTTGTTTTCACCATCTAACCATCCTCTGGGATTTAGGCTGCTCTGGATTAGACTCAAGAGTCCTGTCTGTGTGAGAACAGATGTGTTCTGTACTTTGCATCCATCTGAGGGATCTGTTGAGCGAGCTCACTGCCTCGCTTCGCAGGACAAGCCAGGGGACCGGTGAGTCAAAATTTGGCTTTGGGTGGAGCGTTACTTAAGCACATGCTGTGTAATACCAGAAGGAACAGTTTCCTTTTTGTTTCCCTAGGAATTTCCATGTTGTTGAGGTTTTTGTCCAGCTTGTGTGTGTGCCTCCTGTCATAGCAGCAAAGGCCCATTACATAAATGAACACAGGCCGTTTCAATTCCGTGCCCTTGCACGAGGAGATGGGTGAGAGGGGTACACCTGCAGAGGGAAGGCAGTGGGGGGATCAGGGAGGCACAACATCTGGCACCGCTGGATGTGAGAAGTGCGGTTGGTATGTGAAGCCATTGGTGAACCAAATCCTTTGCCCTCGTATTCCTGTACTGACAGCAGAGGCAATACAACACCCATGGATTTTTTTGCTGCTGATTAACTCCTGTTTCTTTATAAAGTGACACGCTCCTGCTCCCCTCAGCAGCACGGTTTGGGAATGCCTTCAAGCCTTCCATAGTTAACGTCTCTAAATCTGAAGCTGTTTGCCTTCGAGGGATTGGTTTTTAAGTCTGAATTTCCTCCTTAATCTTTGTTGTCCTCTCTGTGTTTGGGCAGCACTGTTTTTAATAGGGACGGGGTTTTCCCTTGGTGCCCCCTCTTTCTCATCTGCTTATTCACCCCACCACTGGAGATCCCTGCTGCTCCCTGGAGAAAGGGGTCATTAAAGCTGAACTTTCACCTGAACTCTCTCAAAGCTTGGGAAGAACTGTATCTCTTTGCTAAGGAGCCCGCTGCCCCGCCACGGGTGTTGCCTTACCTCCCGTGGTCCCTCTGCCATTTCTCAGTCGGTTGCTCAGAGAAGGACTTGATGCCATGTGCTGTTTTTTCCTTATGGCAAGGAAAGAGATCTTGAACTAATTCCATGGGGCTTTTTATAGAGCAAAGACTGATGGTCTTAGTGTACCGAGCTGGAAGTTTTACAGCAGGGCTGCCTTTACTCGGTCTGTCTGGGGCTGGTTACTATACACACAGATGAGGGACCAGCTTGAAGCGCCTGTGTTGCAGCATGCGCCTGCGGCCCAGAGAGACAACCGTGTCCTGGGCTGCATCAGACACAGTGTGGCCAGCAGGGCAAGGAAGGGGATTCTGCCCCTCTGCTCTGCTCTGGTGAGACCCCACCTGCAGTACTGCGTCCAGCTCTGGGGTCCTCAGTACAGGAAAGACATGGAGCTGCTGGAGCGAGTCCAGAGGAGGCCACAAAGCTGATCAGGGGACTGGAGCACCTCTCCTGCAAGGACAGGCTGAGGGAGTTGGGCTTGTTCAGCCTGGAGAAGAGAAGGCTCCAGGGAGACCTAATTGCGGCCTTTGAGTACCTAAAGGGGCCTGCATGAGAGACGGAGATGGACTGTTTACAAGGGCAGGACAAGGGGGAATGGGGTTAAACAGATGGAGATTTAGATGAGATATTAGAAAGAAATTCTGTACTGTGAGGGTGGTGAGACACTGGAACAGGTTGCCCAGAGAAGCTGTGGCTGCCCCATCCCTGGCAGTGTTCAAGGCCAGGTTGGATGGGGCTTTGGGCAACCTGGTCTGGTGGAGGGTGTCCCTGCCCATGGCAGGGGGGTTGGAACTAGATGGTCTTTGAGGTCCCTTCCAACCCGAACCATTCTATGGTTCTATGTTAAGGATGAACACGGTGCACTCGGTGCCGCAGCTTTGGTTGACTGCCATTACTGCCACACAGACAGAGCCAGCAGGGCTTTTTTAACAGCCTTTTCTCGTTTATTTATTTTTCCATGGGGGACACTTGCTATCCCCCTGTTGTAAGAGTATTTGCCTAGGATTAAATTCTGCTGAAGGCAGGGAGAGTTTTGTTGTGGTGAGAAGTGATGAAATGGCCAAATAACAAGAGCGTGGGATCTGATTAGTGGTATCGCGCTGAAGAGTCTCCTTGCTTCTCTTCCACTTGTGAAAACTCTGGTGTTTCTCTAGAAGGAAGACAAAAATGGACTTAGAGTAATTTCAAATGGATTACTAACGAGTAGCTCATGCAACATTTACAACTAAGCAATTAGTTTTGCAACAGAAATTATTTAGAAATTAGTCTTTGCTGACTATTATTAGAAGTAACTTGACCTTATTAAAAAGCATCATATGGAAGAGTCTCTATTGCCTTGGCAGCCACCTTCCCTCCCTTTTCCCTTCTTTTCCCTTTCCATTTATAGAATGAGTTTGGGTGTAAAAGGGATAGTTTGAAGCCTCCAGTTTCACTTGCATTTAATCAACGTCTCCGTGCTGCAGTATACAATATGTCTGACAGCCCAGCAGGCTTTTCTAAGCAAGAACTACAGGATTGAATTGTGAGTCACTACTAGTATTTATTTTAAAAAAACCAGCTATTAAGCTCCTACATCTATCATCTCATCTTTGTAACGGCTTTCCAGAGCTATAAACGGGCTGTAAGTTCAGCACCAGCTTACCTGCCGTACCTTGCTGCGCACCTACCTCACAGGCAAACGTGCGCTGGCTGTCTCTTGAGTAGGAACAGGCTCCTGACTTCACGCTGTAAAAGCCGATATAAAAAGGATTGCAGTCTGGGTATTTAAGAAGCAGCTTTCTTCTTATGACAGTCAGAAGTCATGGTTAAGCCCCTCCTAGCTCACGAAAGGGGGAGCTGCTGGCAACGTGTGATTTCCTTACAACATCAAAACCGGTTCCTGGGTTTGGTCTGCAGAAGCACAAAACGGGCTTGGCCGCCTTTGGGGGTATAAAGCAAAGTTTGGCTGTTTGAAGGGAGAGTTTTTTTGGTTTTTATCTTTTACCAGGGGGACACTTGAATCTTGACAGGTTTCCTCAGCTTCACTTCCCGTATCGGTGTGTTTTGTGGAGGTGAGAGGCGAGAAGTCCCAGGAGCTCGGCTCCAGGGAGGTAGTCGGTCTTGGCAAACCTTCTGTTGTCCTGCTGCCTCTGCAGTCATGCAGCGTGCGTGTAATATGTTCGGAATGGCCCAGAGAAAGCAGAATTACGTTATCTGGAAAGTACCAGTAATACTTAAAGCCATGGAAGATTTGCCTGGCAGCTTTTGTAAGGCTGTTCAGAAAAGATATTTTGGGATGGCTATTACAGCATGGTTAAAACTATTTCCCACCAGCACCACCAAAAAGAGAAGGGGTTGCTTTCTGCATTTTAAGCCAGCAACGGGCCCCCACAAATCCTCTATCGGCTGCTCCCCTCTGAGGATGCGGTCCCAGGCAGAGAGCCGGCGGGGGGGTGTGTGTCAGTATCTGACCCTACTTGGGGAAAAAAAGGCAATTACTTCTAAAAGTCATTTACAGACCATGGTTGCAGCATTTCAGCACAGAACAAAGCTCGGAGGAGAGGTGGCCGAGCTCTGCAGGAAATGATCATCAAGTGAAATGTGTCATGAGTAACAGTATCCCGCCACAGAGCAGGGGCTAATCCAGCGCTACCGCGGTCACAATCCCGGGAAATTACATCGGGTGTTACAAACCTGGTTTTGTGTCGCTTACTCATCCTCTCCTCTGTCGCCGAGCTCCAGCCTGCCTGTCCGCCAGCTCCTCATCGCTGGCAGGCGCCCTGCCTTTCTGCCCCACGTGCTCAGGCGGTGCGGAGCGATGCTCGCGCCCGCTGGGATGGAGGTGACCTGCCCTCCTGTCACGGCTCTGAGTGATGCCTCTCTGGGGGGAAATTATTATTCACGTATCTCCACACGAACACTGTGCCATTCCATGGATGCCTCTATGTCATTTCTCTTTCTGGTCAGATACTGAAATATATTGCTAAGATGGCAAGGGGCCCTCTCCAGCAGTTTCCTATGGAGTGAATCACTGTGGGTGCTATACAGCAAGTGCCTTCCTGTGCAGCTATCCATGCACGGGTTATGAAATTCAATTAGAAGAGTAATAGTCTTATTTCATTTTTAATTATCACCTGTTCTGCAACGCAGCTTTTCTAAAGAATGTGGTTAATGGTAGTGCCATGTGAGCTGAGCAGTTTTTCCCTGCAGCAATTGCCAGCTACAAAGACTTTAAAAATAAACAAATAAGAACTGACCTTTGTGGTATTAGACTTGTTCACAATAACATGTTTTCTTTAGCCCACAACCTTGCTCTAATATTTTAGAGACTCCAGACAGTCATCTCGGTTCAGTCGGTAGCAGCTCAGTCTTCAGCAAAGTCTGACTTAAACAGGATCTGGCCAGAAGGAAGAAACAGAGGCAGAGACAAGAGACATCGTCCACTCTGAACAAGCCTTGTTGTAATTAATATGGCTTGACTTTTTGCAAAATGGGTGATTGTAACTTGCATAACTCTGTGTGGTAGCACTGGCTTGTAAATACATTATTTCTGGAATATCACTTGCTGTGGGTATGCCCAGTTAAGGCAGCTGTACCTCCTTGACCTCAGCCTCCTACTGTTCCTGTGCCAAGCAACATGTTTGTAGGTGGGTGCTCGGGGCATCACTGATTTATCATAGAATCATAGAATGTCCTGAGTTGGAAGGGACCCATAAGGATCATCGAGTCCAACTCCTGGCCNTTAATATCAATTGCTGTGGGTATGCCCAGCGCCTGCGTGAGTTAAGGCAGCTGTACCCCCTTGGACCTCAGCCTCCTACTGTTCCTGTGCCAAGCAACATGTTTGTAGGTGGGTGCTCGGGGCATCACTGATTTATCATAGAATCATAGAATGTCCTGAGTTGGAAGGGACCCATAAGGATCATCGAGTCCANTTTCATGCCATTTCCTCGGGTCCTATCGCTGGTCACCAGAGGGAGATCAGCGCCTGCTCCTTCGCTCCCCCTCGTGAGGAAGCTGTAGGCTGCCATGAGGTCTCCCCTCAGTTTCCTCCAGGCTGAACAAGCCAGGGGACTTCAGCCTCTCCTCATACGTCTTCCCCTCTAGACCCTTCACCATCTTAGTTGCCCACTCACATTTGAACACGGACCCTGCATGTCACCCCAGCAAAGCTCCTCTGCTGCTGGAAGCTGAGGCTGCCTCCTGCACCTGCAGGTTTCGGGAGGCATCGAGCAGCCTGGCGTGCCTGCCCGATGCTGATGGACGGAATTCTCGCCCAGCTGTTGGTCCTCCTGCCCTTCGCCTGCAAAGGGATCTATTGCAAAGCCAGTTATGGCATGGCTTTTTTCCAGTCCTTGCTGACCAGGTCCTGCACTGTCATGCAGGCTCTGGGGAGGATGCAGGAGCGTTCACAGCTCACTGATCCTGTGCCAGGTTTGCAGGTTGGTGACAGGAGTCGCTGTTGGGGTGTGTGTGTCCCCTGGCAGGGCCACATTTTACCCATTTGTTGGTAACTCAGTGTCAGGAGGGACTAGATGCTCTTCAGAGACTGGCCCAATTGGCCTCAGGGCAAGACATGGTGCTCTCATTTCTTAACCTGTGTTTAAGTGCCACCAACAAAGAAATCCAATCTATTAACACTGTGAGCAGACTCCTCCTGCTGGAAGTCAAGTATGTGCTGGAGACAGGGCAGCTCGGTGCTGGAGAGTGCTCAGAGTGTCAGGGGACGTGGATGGGCCGGACTCGTGCCTGGGGCTCTGGAAGCATCTGTACCTTTATGCCATCCTTGTGTAAACCCTTCTGTCCCCATCTCCTTTCTACAGCTTGAAGGGGAAAGGGAGCCCTTAAAGCCGTAAAAAGTTTCTGAAACACCAAATGAAGGATTGATTTATTTATTTATTTTCTAAAGGAGTTGCGACTTCTTCCTTTCCCAACCGGTGATAACTGTGAACTGGTTCCACTGAGTCAAGTACCAGGGAAAGACAACAAAAAAAGTTTCTGAATTTTGATGCCAGGGAATCCCTTGGATTAAAGATGGTGAGTTTGAAAGCTGGCTAAAGGGGAGCAGAACTTATCCCCTTAAGTTAAACAATTATTTTAATGAGAGAGAAGATAAGTTTGCGTTTATCTGCAAATACTAAAATGCTCTGCATGGTTATTGTCCCTGTGGAGACTGTTAATCGAAAGCTTCCATTTTTGAAACAGCTGGGATGGGGTTTGGGGATCTCAAATAACAGGTTTACCCAAGCCTGTCTGCGTTGGGGTGTCATCTTTGCCCTCCCGCATCGCTGCCATGGTCGTGCCTGGAGCTGACAGTGGAAACCTTTCATCATCTCCCCCCCCAGGTCTCATTTTATCCCTGCTACTCCTCGCCTGACATGAAACGGGACCGTGGCATTAGGGGTTTGTGGGAAGGGAGTTTGTTATCCTTACACCTGCTCGCGGAGATAAAATAAGAGATGGGAACTACATCAGTTGCTGTCTCACACTGGAAAGACATGCTCACAAGCAATAGTATCTCAGAGGAGTTACATGCAAAGGCAGTTCTGTGTACTTGCCAAGTGAATCTCTTTGCAAAGTCAGAGAAGGCACCGTAAACAAATGTCGGGACGTTCACTCTCCCCTCGTGTGCCTGGGGATGACGATCCCCGCTAATTTCGTTACTCACGGCTCCATTGCTTGTAAGAGTTCTCTTGCTGTTTGCTGCCCCGACCCCTTTACTACTCTGTGCAGAGGCAAAGTTTGTTCTCGCCCAAAAAGGCAGCAGGCAGAGCCCCTGTACTCCGAGGGTAAATTTAATCTGAACTATTCAGGCTCTCGGTGCACGTGGTGCCACTGCAGAGGCTGTGCTGATACCGAAAAAGAATTTCAAACCGCTGAATATTGAAGTAAAATTCACAGGTCTCTCCTGCAGAGACAGGGCTGGCAGCAAAAACGCAAACACCCAGCAGCGCCGCCCTGACTAACCAGAAAGCGCTGGGGGATCCGTGGTGGGCGCTGCTAGCGTCAGAGGGCACGGCTCGCGTTACTTCACGAGTAATCAGGTCACCAGGGCAGAGAATTTTGGGATAAAAACTGGGAATTTCGGCGCCAGCCTCCAATACGCTTTTTAACCCAGAAAGCAGGACGTAGCACAAGATCAGCACAGCGTGAACTGGTGCTGCCCTTGCGAGCCGGCCGCCCTGCAGCCAGCAGGCGTGACAAAAGTCTTGTGAATAACACCAGGGCAGGCTATGGCTTGCCCCTTCCCGGAGACGTCGGAGTGCCCCCGGCGCTGACCGTACCGACAGCGTTCTGCTGGCCATCTTCAAGACGCTATGGGCAGGATGCGGTGGCCAAAATCCAGGTGCCCAAAACCCTCTGAGACTGAGGTGTGTCCAGAGTAATTGCGTGGGGCTGACGGAGAAGACCCTCACCCTCCTGCAGCAGCAGCTGGAGTCCAGGCGGGGTACCCAGGATTGCAGTAGACACCTGTATTTAGGCCACTTAATCCTGCTGGGGGGAGGAGGTTTGATTCCAGGTCAGAGCACCTAAATACAGGCATCAGCATGGGAGTTCAGTTCACTCCTATCCATGGAGAGGTACTCTGTATAATCGATGAATCTAGAACTAATTAACCTCTCTGAAACCAGGGTTTGGTTGCCTAAAAGCAGGTGTCTAATGCTATTTTAGGTAGTGTGGAGTATCCTGGCTGGCATCCTGTTGGTGCACCAAAAAGCACATGGGCTTCCTCCGCCTTGCGTCATGGCTACCAGCCCCGTGCAGATGTCTCATCTGCCCTGGAGTATCAAATGGCCTGAGGAGCCAATGTCAAAGGAACTGAAGACCATCCTTGCTGGTAGGGCATCTGAATCATCCTCCAGGTTCCCTTGGCTGCATCAACCAGATCTCTGATGGTTATAGTAGGAGCCAAGATAGTAAATTTTAAGAGAAGATATAAGCCTGACTCCCAAAAATAAATATCTTGCTAACAAAATCACAAGGGTTGGAGCACTGAAAGACCTTTTTTTCCTGCAGTTGAATGATTTATGGGCACAACTGTCTCCATACCTCCCCTCTCCTACCTCCCAAAACAGAAGTTCAGCTTACAGGCTCATGGTTACTTTTAAGTCAGTTTTTCACAGTCCCTCCTGATGAAACCATACTTACCCCCAATGTGAAGAGGCTTGAGCATCCCCTATTACAGAATCACAGAATGGTTTGGGTAGACCTCAAAGACAGGTCCTGTCTAGTCCCACCCCTCCCGCCACGGGCAGGGACCCCCTCCACTGGACCAGGTTGCCCAAAGCCCCATCCAACCTGGCCTTGAACACTGCCAGGGAGGCGGCAGCCACAGTTTCTCTGGGCAACCTGGTCCAGTGCCTCACCACCCTCATGGTAAAGAATGTCTTCCTAACATCTAATCTAAATCTCCCCTCTTTTAGTTTGAACCCATTCACCCTTGTCCTGTCACTCCCTGTCCTTGTAAACAGTCCGTCTCCGTCTCTCAGGAAAAGGACCTGGAGGTGTTGATTGATGCTCGCCTGGACATGAGCCAGCAGTGTGCGCAGGTGGCCAAGAAGGCCAACGGCATCCTGGCCTGTATCAGGAATAGTGTGGCCAGCAGGAGCAGGGAGGTGAT
>VWZZ01007159.1:455512-465864 GCA_013399095.1 Psophia crepitans
GGGTGTTTACGGAAAGGTTGGATGTGGTACTTAGGGACATAGTTTAGTGGGTAATAGGTAGTGGGGGGACAGTTGGACTAGATGATCCTTGAGGTCTCTTCCAACCTTAATGATTCCATGATTTTATAAGTTTAAAAAAAAGAGAGTGCTATTTTACATGTGCATGAGCATATCTGCTTATTTTCGTGGGTATTCCCATGAGCTGGTATTTGAAAGTGCTCCCCATGAAGTTTCTGGACAAAGATTAAATGCTATAAATATAAACATGAGAAAAGCTAGGGTTTGGGTTTTTTCTGCTATATTTTATTCTCTGCAATAAGCACAACATTAGCACTGCAAATGAAGAATGGGAAGCTCCAGGACTGTGAACATAGCAAGCCTCCATCTTGCACCCACAGTACACTGGACAGAAAGTGTTACCAATGATCCCTGTGGTCCCTTGAGGCTCAAGATGCTCTAACCAGTCCTTGTGGCTTGGAAAACCCTTTTATCAAGTGCTTACAGGTTAGTCAAAAGACCTGCTGTCATATAATTGGTATAATAAATTTATATGTATCTTCCAAAGATGCACTCTTATTTTTCCAGCTGCTTTGGGACTGGGAAAAGTAAACTGGGAAATGGAAGATCTTTTTTATTAATATTTCTGTCATTCTTTTCCATTGACTTTCTCAGCAGTTTCTCACTGTCTCTAAGATGCAGAAGGAGGAAGTCGATGCTCAGTATGCTCCTGCAGTGCTAAGACAGGAACTCACGTGGCTCCGGGACGACCATGTACTCCAGCATGCACAGCCAGCAACAGGCCATGTTCATACGGATGAACACCTACCTTGCAACATGTATTAGCTTTTACGGCACAGCTACCACTGGTGGCTTCAGTGCTTCTGCTGCTGAACCGGTATCTCGAAGTATGTGCAGGTACAGTGTGGGCCAAGCTGCCTGCAGTTAGTATGAGAAACTGTTAGTGCAAGTAAGGCATGACTAAACCTTCCTCAAGTTGATAACAAAAAAAAGGAACTGCCACTGGAGGATTTAAGGCTTCCTAAGAAGAACAGAAAGAAAGAAAGAAGGAAAGTTGAGGAGAGTGTCCTTGGAAAGGTAAACAAAGGGATGTAACTACTGGAGGAGAAAAAGCAGTACTTGCCAAATTTGAGGTTATTATCAGCCTTAAACAATAAACTAGAAAACTTGCACAAGGTGGCCAGAGCAAGAACACACAAGCACAGGAACTTAAAAGGAGTACATCGTCATGAAACTGTGAACTATCTGTCTTCAGGTTCCCCACAGTTGCTGGGTGTTTGGCCAGCGGGCTGGTGATGAGACCTCTCGCAAGGTCTGCAAGTCACCGCTCGGTCTCACACAGTTATGCACGTATCTGGTAGAGCCGGCTGTCAGAAGAGACACTTGGCTGCTGATTGTTCGACTACCAGTTATCTATTTTCACCACCATGGTAATAAACAACTTTGGCCCATCAGTTTCCTTGGGACTTATGTGAGGAATGACAACGTGTCATTTCTGACCACTCTGCTGCCCTGAAACATGGAAATGGGTCTGCAAGAGTTGAAGAATGGTAGAGTTGTAGAAAACAAACTCTTCTGTACAATCCCACATTGAACAAAGTCCAAAAGAGAACAGAGAGAAGGACAGACCAAGATCAGTCCAGGACAAAGAAGGCCCCGGAATGGCTCCAATGTCTTTTTGATGGATTCACCTGTAGTTTGGAAGCCCTGCTTTGTCTCCAGTCCACACAACCTGCTCAGGCCAAGCCACTTGGGTGCTCACGAACTGCCAGTCTGCAGAAAATTTGCCTGCCCTGAGAAAAGAAATGAGTATTTGAGTAAACACAGTGTGAAACTGTTAAGTGGAGTTCAGTATTAAACCTTAAGAGACAGTATTCAGCATTATACACGCAAGCCCTGAGACCGGGACTTTGCACGTATGAAATTAAAATAAATATGCGCTAACCTGCACAGTGTGAGCAAACAGAAAACAAGCGATTTGTTTCAAAAGCAGATACATGGCTGGTTGCACACCTCCCCTAGGCAGAGGGTGAGAGGACCAACCTCTGATGCTAATGACAGTCCCTAAGTATAAGCTTACTGGGAGTGAGAGGGCTGACGGGACTAAACAGACTGATTGCTGCTGTGTTTGTACTGGCAGGGCCTCCTCCTTCCCCTTCTTGGGGCTGTGTCAGTTCAAACACAATGACTGCTGACATAATGCGGTCTTAGAAGTTCTCAACAGCTACCACAGGAAATGTCATACGATGCTGCACTGGCAGGGACAGGACTAGATGACACAGCTGGCTTCCAATTCTCTGATTTCTATTGTCCTAGGAAAATGTCCTACCACTTATGAGCTACTTAACTGCAGTGACATCAAAGCATCTACTGAGATTTGCATTTCCACTGCATCTCCTTCCGTGGGATCTCTCTAATGTATATTGAAAGACTGTAAGAATTTTAATAGATTGATGCATTAATGCAAAACTCATGCAAACCCATTCCTTTCTTCCAAAAGGACAAATCCAGTGACCAGTCTCACCAGTCAGCTGAACTGACCTCCTCCTTTGCTAATACAAATTCAGACCTGACTTCTGGTTTAGACAGGGTACAGACCACACAAGGGCCTATAACCTCAGCCCAGCATTTAGGCAAGGCCGAGAGCTCAAAGCGCACTGAGCACCCAAGAGGATGACAAGTTAATAAACACAGTTGGCTACCTAAAGCTGATCTGGCCACTGTACAACACTGGGCTAAATCTGATCTTGATCCAAACTGAGGGCTGATAGATCTCCCTTAATCTGGAAGTGATTAATTTTCTTAAGGGTCAAAATTCTGAATTTGTTGCCCAGAAACCCTGCAGTTATTCCATCTGGGAAAAAAAAAAAAAAACCAAAAAACAAAAACAAAACCAAAACAACAAACAACCTACAAAACCAAACAAAAAAACCCCAAAACCCCACAGGGAACAAATATGCCCTTTGGACGGGGTAAAATTGGAAGACTGAAAGCAGCAATTAAACCACAAAATAAATAGCACCATAAATTCTACCCTGCAGATGGTATTTCCCTAGGTCCCCTTCTCACCACCCCTTGCGTTAGCTCTGCCCCTGTCCATCACGCTATAAAGCTCAGGGCCAAAAGCTCGCCGTGTGCCCCGGCGCAAGCTGGCATAGGCACGGTGCAGTTTGCCAAGCCTGCCTCCTTCTGACTTTATCACCAACTTGCCTCTTGACTCCAGGGACAGTGTGCCTGATGTCACTGCTCAGTCATCCTCTGCCTGATTTGCTGCCCTTGGCAAAGACCTAGAAATTCCCCATGGAAACAAGTCCTCCAACTTCTGAGTATAATGTTACTATCCTTCAAGTTTTCCCAGAAGGCTAAAGTGCAATGAGCTGCTTTTTCTTCTTGATGTTGTTTTTTCAGCTAATGGGATTAATTGGAGAACAGACATGTGAGAGACCTGTGATCTCAGATTCAATCTCCAAAGTAAATGACTGGGCTTCGCTTGTTGAAGCAACCAGGTGATCAAGGCAAGGCTGCATGTCTCAAAGTTCAAAGGTTAAAGCTGGGATGACTGGTCCCACATAAATAAAAGTTGTGTGATGGGACAGGATCTCTGAAGTGCTCACTGTGGACGAAGGCCCATGCTTCATCTTTCTTCTAAATTTATTCATGTCATACAATCTATTGATTTACAAGTGCTGAGGAAAAGAAGTTCCAGACATGTCTGGGGCAAAAAGCTCTCATGCGGACTCCAGTAATTTGTTGCCCCTGTAGCATCTCATGGAAGGTTTCCACTGGCACTAACCAAAGCCTCGGTTACAAAAGGCAGGCAGATTTTGTGATGTGGAACCCACAACTTCAAGTGGAGGTCAGGACACCTCACGTGCTTAACTTCACATAGCAAGAAGCTCGGAGAAGAAATAGGTCAGGACACATTTAATGGTGTATCAGAACAGCTCTTATGAGGCTCAGCTTTATTTAAAATCTGGATTTTAAGTGAGCCACACATACAACGTGTTATTCCCTGCACCATTCCCAGATCTTCTCTTCCAGCCTATCAAAGTCTTTGCAATGGCTGCAAGAGCCATTCCTGTACAGTCGTATAACAGCGTAGATCCATTAATTTCAGCTGAGTTCCAGCTGACCGACATCAGCATGAGAAAAAAACCCACCCAGCATAGTCTGACCAGGCCTTTCAGCCTTATTCCAAGAGGATCCTTCATTTGTTCAACATATGTCAGGCTTTAACCCCAGCTGGCAGCTAAGCCCCACACAGCCGCTCACTCCCCTCATGCTGGGATGGGGGAAAGAACCAGAAGAGTAAAAGGGAGAAAACTCATGGTTTAAGATAAAAGCAGCTTCATAAGTAAAACAAAAGCCGCACACACAGGCAAAGCAAAACAAGGAGTTCATTCCCCACTCCCCATGGCAGGCAGGGGTTCAGCCATCCCCAGGACAGCAGGGCTCCGTCACGCGTAATGGTGACTTGGGAAGACAAACGCCATCACTCTGAACACAGCCCCTCTTCCTCCTTCTTCCCCCAGCTTTATGTGCTGAGCGTGACCCCATACGGTACGGGATATCCCTTTGGTCAGTTGGGGTCAGCTGTCCCGGCTGTGTCCCCTCCCAACTCCTTGTGCACCCCCAGCCTCCNACTATTCAATTTTCTATGTGTCTCTTTCATAAATTTTGCAATCAAAACTACAGACCACAAATGGGTGGGACAGAGATCACTGACACCATACTTAACCATTGCTTTTCAGGTAGCTGTCAAAGATGTGAAGCGGACTTGTAAGAACTGAGGTGACAGGATAGGTGATTGGGTTTGGAAGGTCCTGAACAACACTGTTTCTGGCTGGGAGGGAGACTGCAGAACAGAGAGACAATGTAGGACAGCTGAGATGGAAACAATACAGTGCACAGAAAGTAGGGAGCTTCTGCTCAGTTGAGACAGTATGAATATGAGGACCCAAGGAATGGGTCTGGGGAAGGCTTTTCAGCTAGTAATGTGGCTGGGAACACAGGAGGGCTGTAGGCAGGACATCGTCTCCCTGCATTTAATTTCTCCTGTGCTCAGAAGAGCAGGTCTTGTAAAGAGAGATTCGCACCAAAGATACTTGACTCCAAGACAAATAGCATCTCTCTAGATGTGGTCAGATTCATTTTAGATATGGCACCAAATGCAAGGCTTCAAGAATATGCACCTACTTGGACTACAAACTCACTGAAAGCACTGATGCATGGAGCACATGCACTGAGATGATGTAACTAGGTTGCTGAGCACTGAGCGTAGCTTTGTGTAACACCAGGAGGACTTAAAGGAGCTGGCAATAGCCGTGTAAGCATCCCCCCACTTCAGACTTGTTGAGCACAGCTAGTTCGGGCACACCGTGAGCTAGAAGACACCTCTGAGCAGTAGCAGGACTTTGACAGATTTTGCCTGGGGCCATCCGTCACCATACCTGTCAGTCAGTTTTCAGATATTTACAGATTTGTTTCCTTGCTTGCTAACACCTTCAATGTTCATGCTTATATGCACAGGTATGGATGTTTATATTCAAAAGTTTACAGCTGGCAGCAAACCAGGTCCTGTTGCAGATGGCAATTTATGACAACGTGCAAGTTAAAAGAAAAAAATAAGAAGCCAGTAATTAGACCTTTCAGTTTTAACTTCAGTTCCTAGGCACTATTAAAACAAATACACACTCTTTGTGTACACTGAAATCTTCTTAAAGATGAACATTATCCAGAATGGATTTGCTGCGTTGTGTCAAACCAAGTTATTTTTCCTCTGACTTCCAGTGCAGTAGATTTTGTGAACAGCAGTAGATGTTTAGTCAACTTTGCCACTGCTTCTTTCTATCAGAGAATCATAATATTAAACTTCCAATACAACACATGCAAAGCCAGAAAACATTTCTCAATGACGCAGTGGTATTCTATCAAAACAGAAGAGTAAATCAAGGAATGTTCCACATGCTCCTTTCTGCAACTCACTATGTTTAGAAATATCTTGGATTACAGAGTGGATAACGTACTTCTTAAATGTACAGGTAACGTGAGGCTGAGAGGGATTGCTGGAATGCTTTGGAGAACGGGGCTAGGAGGCAAATGTCTCCATAAATGAAAGAAATGACCTGGAGGAATGATCAGCAAGGAAGGTATGACCTCAGAGTTATTCTGCAGTTGCCCGCGCTCTGACACTTTATGTATAAATAAAGGGCTTCATTTTCTAATTTGTGTCAATTTGTGTGAGCTGAAGGTAAACAGAGGTACAATATCGTTTTCTGCATCTCAGAACGAATCAATTCATTAATGGAAATGAAAATGGCCTAGAAGCTTGCAACAAGATGCAAAACGTACCAACTTCCCACATTTAGGGGCTGTACCAGAGTGTTCATAATTACAAACAGCCAAGTATCTCCAGATAAGTAACTCACTTGGATGACTGATGACATGACTGCAGAGGATAACAGTTTTTTGGACTGAGAATCAAATGTTAAGGAGTCTCAGATCGTCACACAATGTTCACAATAAAGGTAACGCTAGCAGCAGCAGTAACGTTCTTCACAACCCCTAACCACGCTAATCTTCTGAATAAGCAACAGACAGAAACAGAGTGAAACTTCAGAGTGAAAACATACATGGAATTGTGTTCAGCATTCAAGGATCGTAAAAACATGCCAAAGCTATTAATTCTTGCCTTGCAGAAGTGGGAACAGAAAGGTTTGTTCCACTGGCTCCTGGCCCGGTCAGTTCACCGTCAGCCAAGGGGAGAGAATAGCCGGAGTGACCCCCTGCCAGCAGTCCCCAGCGCACTCCCAGCATGCAAACAAATTCTAACAGCTGCCACCGCAAAACAAAGCGGTTGCATTTATCAAGAACAATGAAGGAATACAAAATCCCTAACAAAGACCCTGAGAAATGTATAGCATCCAAACGTTCCCGTCCAGGAGCACGCGTTATGATGACACCTTCCTTAATTAAAGTACGGACCTTCCATTTAGCATCACAATTACAAAGCCAGAAATGTGCCCAAAACGTCTCGTGTAGTTCGAAAGGGAAAGTTTTTAGGCAATGCATTATTTGTTACCTGACGTTATCCACGCTCCCAGAGTTTGTGACCGACCTAATGCAAGGAAAAGAACAGGGACTGATGCGCTACTGAAAGTTAACAGGTCCCAAGTTTAGATTGGGGATAACGTCATTCTTTGATAAACAGCCACCGTTTCTTCAAACCCAGCTGCCTTTGGCATGTCAGATCTGTCAGAGGCGCTTACAGTGGTGTATAGGTTATTATAACACACAACATATATTCTCATTGAGACATGCCAAATCACATACTTTTCATGATTTGCAAACTTGATGACAAATTTAGAAATTATGCACCATATATTGTTTTCAGAATAAACTTCTACTTCCAGGAGTGATGCCAGATTAAATGTATAAAATGATGCCATGCATCTAAGAAACCATGTTTTCCTGGATGTTTAATTAAAAACATTAATTCAGAAGCTCAGTATTTTCAAAGGTGGGAACTTAAACTTAGACTCTTAATTCATATTTAAGCATGTGAAGAAAAACATCATGATTTTTCAATGACTGCTGGCAGTGAATACTTCTGGATTTCAGAAGAGTTACTCAGCACACTTGAAAAATCATCCAGAATCTACTTAAATGTCCCCCTAAAACCATGGAAGTCTAATTTGGAGTAGCTAGATATACGAGTTACTTTACGTTGTGAAATTCAAAAAGCAATTCCTTCACATTTAAATTAACAATTTCATTACGTATGCAGAAAGTAATAAAAATTGAATTTATCCATCATAAAATATGCACTCATGAATCTAATACATGTATAAAAAATTCCTAGCCTTTGATATATGAGCAATACTCGAGCCACTATAAAGGACCCCTAGGTTCCAGAAGGAACACTACCACCGAAGTGTGATAGACTGGTCCAACCCTGTTCCCATGGACCAGAGGATTAAAGGTTGACAGAGCCTCTGCCTGCTCTGCACATTCACACGTTCATTTATATTGATCAGGACTTTCCTGGGTATTAGTTAGCCCACCCTAAACGCTGTGTATATGTAGAGAAGAGTTTTAAGTATTGAAAGGGAACTGGGGCTAAGAAAATTAACAGAGAAAATAGGAAGTAAACCGATAGCAGCTTGCTGTATGCAGAAAGCATAAGAAAATAGTTTTCCAGTGGAAGGGGTTACACGTGGATAGATTTAATACGATAAACGTTCTACAAGGCCTGCTCTGGAAACAACATGTGAACAACCAAAAGCCGGAGAAATACAGCAGGTGGACTGAAGAGGGAGAAAAAAATTAAAGGAGGATGCAAAAATGAGACCAAGAAAGAAGCAAAAACCCACAAAAATTAGAAACTATATCACAGGACATAAGCATCCATTAGGTACAGGAAAGAAAGCAATGAAGAAAAAAGCCCCAGGAAATTAACGAGGTTTTCCTTAACTGTCTTCTTTCTTGCATTCCTTTGTTCTGAGCTGAGATTGAAACTGTAACTGCTGCGGGATTAACAAATCTGCTCAGTCCTCTTTTACTAAAGGCTTAACTGGTGTTAAGTACAAATCAGAATAGTCTGATCTCCACACAAGATAAATTAATCTGCCCTCACTTTGAAGCATTTTTCTTTCCCCTGCTCTGCTGGACTCCCCCAACATGAGCTATGGCTCAAGGAGCTGCTACCTCAACACTGCCTACAGTTCAGCTCTCCGTGTAAGGCACACAACTCACGCAGGCTGTGCCGGTGCCTCTCACTCAGCTTTACGCTTCTGCATCTCACTTCAGCTTGAGCTTTTTTAGGCAGGTTAGAAATTTAGGCAAATAAAGCTTCCTGCCTTTTTCAGCTTGATTACAGTTGAACTTCTCCACTTCTGAACACATTTTACAATAATAAGGGGAGGCTGGCAGTGCTCAGACAGCAAGGGTGGTCACTGATAGCAGATACATCCAAGCTGTCCTGCTGGGTTCACTTGAGTGACAGAGTATTTGGATTCCGGCATTCCAGCAGAATGATGGCGAGAAACTTGGAGCACCAAGGCAGAGCACGCTTATTTTCCAGCAGGTGAGTATGTGAACAAAGTTCCACTTGGTGATCACATCTTCACTCAGCTAATATAAAATCCTAATTTATGAGTTTTATACACTAATAACAGAAGAAAACATGTTCTCCAGCTAAACACCTTGCCAAACAGGATTTTTTATGAAACTGTGAAATACCCAATATAAAAATACTGCAAGCACTGCTGCAGAATATTGGTGCTGTCTTCTCTCAGTCTAAAGCTGTGTTTTGAACACACCAGTATTTTTATAGAATAGAATAGAATAGAATCATTAAGGTTGGAAGTGACCTCAAGGATCATCTAGTCCAACCATCCCCCCACCACCTATTACGCACTAGACCACGTCCCTAAGTACCATATCTAACCTTTCCTTAAACACCCTCAGGGATGGTGACTCCACCACCTCCCTGGGCAACCCGTTCCAATGCCCAGCCCAGGGGACAGCTGTACGTTGGCACCCAGGACACTGGCCATGCAGCCTGCCCCTCCTGTTTGTGACTACCACGTAGCTCCAGCGTACCAACAGCTGCCAGGAAAACTGCCTGGTGTTGCACTGGCCACCCGGCTCGTAGCAAAGATCATATCCGTGAAGTCAGCTACTCCTTGAAGTCAGCAAGGATCTTGTTTTCCAAGCAACCACCTTTAATTCTTCTGAATTATCACCGGCAGTCTGTATTTCCCACCTGTGGATGAATAAAAACTATTTATCGGGAGCGGCAGGAACTCTCCAAACAGCTTAACACTGACCTAATTAATTCAGCAGCTAAATAACCATCGCTTTTTCAATTCCCTCTCTAATTACTACGATATTAAAACACGGTTCTGCTCGACAGACCACCACTTTTAAAAAAGTACAGCTACCGGTGCCTGACGCCCACAGATTTGCGCCCAACCGCGTAACCCGGCAATGCCGCCGCCGCCGGCCCCCACAGGCGCCGAGCGCTGCCGGCCGCGCCCCAGCGGCCCCGGTTTCTCTCGAGGCCTAATCCGGGGACGCCTCCCGCCGCCGCCTCCCCACACGCCTCAACCCAGCCCCCGCCTGCAGCCAACACCGGCCAGTGCCGACAGCGGCGCCTCCGGCCAGGCCGGCAGCACACCCCACCGCCCGCCTCCCCCTCCGCCATTATGTCTTCTCACAGCCCGCGCGCGCCGGCTGCTAGCCCCGCCCTTCGCCCTTCGGGGCGGAGCCTTGCGGACCTGTGGGCCAATGAAGCGCTGCGCCAGCGCCTTTCCCCCCTCCCTCCCCACAGG